>CM033473.1:53735916-54100916 GCA_019447015.1 Hymenochirus boettgeri | reverse complement strand
TTTGCTGGCTCCTTTTAGCAAATTTTACTTGGGAATTCCATGGTCCTGTAGGTATCTAGCCTAGTGGGACCTTCTTTCAATGGAAACTCCTATAGGCTGAAGAACACCCATTAGCCAAATTCTAACAAATGTTAATTGGAGGGTTGGGACTAACACTGGTAAGAATGTGAGGGCTGATAATAGTGGGTATGGAGTGGGAGGCTTGACTACACACTGGATAATGATTAAGGGGCTGACGAACATGGGTAATGAATTGGGAGGGTGACTAACACTGGGTAATGAATTGAGGGCTGACTAACATTAGATTATTGAATTGGGGGGGGCTGACTAACACGGGTAATGGAATTGGAGGGCTGCTGACTAAAACTGGGTAATGAATTAGTAGGGCTGACTAACACTGGGTAATGAATTGGGAGGGCGTACTAACACTGGGTAATGAATTGGAGGGCTGACTTACACGGGTAATGAATTGGGGAGGAGGGCTGACTAATGCTAGGTACACACCTGAAAGATGTTGAAGATGACGACAGGATCGCAAGATCCTGTCTGCCATTTTTAAAACGATCGGTGCTAACACACAGTCCCGAGTGCTCCCCTATGCACCGCATAGGGGAATGCTCAGGACTCTGGGTGCCTGGCCACTGTCGGACTCCACTATAGAGTCTACAGCGGCTGAGGAAATGTTCCTGTTTTCAAACGAGCCATTTGGACAACCTGATCGTTCGGCGGCCGTGCACCGTTCAGAGAACGAAGGTACACACAGTACCAATAAAGCCCCACATTACTGTCGGATCCAATGTTTTATTGGGGGCTTTATCGGTACTGTGTGTACCAGCTTACACTGGGTAATTAATTGGAAGGTGACCTTTACAACTGGGTAATGGATTGGGAGGGCTGACTAGAACACTGGGTAATGAATTGGAGGGCCGGGACTATAACAATGGTAATTATTAGGGGGCTAATAATACTGGGTTAATGAAATTGGGAGGCTGGACTAAAATGGGGTATATTAATGAATTGGAGGGCTGACTACACTGGGGTGGTACATGAACAACCGGGATGGCTGACTTGGTTTTTTTTAGTTTCTTTTTTATGCTTGGCATATGGCCACTGATAAACATAGTGCAGAGACACTGATGATGTGTTTTATATAACATATAATATAAAACATGTCCAACAGTGCAGTCAGTGGCACTAAACCAGTGTTACGTTACTTTAGTCAAGGAGGCCAAACCAATCCGGCCACATGCTTATTGCAATGCTAACATTCTATGTAGCAGCAGGGTTAGAAGGGAGGGGGACAGCCCACTTGACTCACGGCCCACCATTTGGAACCTTACCAATCCAACCAGCGAAGGGGTGGAGTGAGAGAAGCATGCAGTAGCTAGAAACGAGATCTCCACATTCTACATTTGGCCCCAGCCCTTTTCCAATAAAAATGTAAAAGTTGTAACATTCGCATACTAGCTTCCTCAGCACGGTCGCCAGAATAATTATCACTGACGCACGCTTGTGAAGTCTGTGGAAAAAGGGGAGATTGGCCCAGTCTGTCACTGCCTCTGTCGTGGCGTGCAGGGAAAATCTGACAGGCTGATGCTTTTGGTAATTGTACAAGGGGGCGATGGTGCTGTGAGCATTTTTTTAGTCACGTCATGGTAGGAGCAGCCCTGCAGATTCAGTCTCTGATTGTAGTGTTTTTTAGGGGGCATAGTCACCAAAACCGACAGTATGGGAAAACCTCAGGATACATGGGTTATCGTTATTCTAGTCAACGGTCATACATTTACGGACTGCTCACTACAGCATTGTAGTGTATAGATTCGTACCTAATGAGTGATCGCAGCCATAAAATTGCAATTGTTAAAGGGCAGTATTGTACCAAGCGATAGCGCTACTATAAATAGGCCCATCGTTTATTTATGTTGATGATCCTAACCTTGAATTTGGATTCATTGATTATACTCATTATACGGTACGGGATCAAAAAAACCTGATATTGTTATAAAACTAGGACATTAATATGTGAATATATATATATATTTAGGGCAGTTTTTTTTGGATGAGAAAACTGGAAAAGCTGTGACAACACCCAAGTTTAGAAAGCGGATCTAAGCCAAGTTACATGTCACTGTGGAGCCATGGAAGTACACCTGATCTACAATACCAAAGTGAGTGGTTTTCTTTTACTTTCTGATCCTCACAAGACCCAATGGTTATGGATGGTTATGGCAATAAATGTTACAATCTGCAAGAGCTGTCTGTCTTCTTTGGGACAGATGGGAGTACAACATTGCACGAGCGTTCTCCCTATATAAAGGGTGATAAAGTATCGGGAGATGGTTTGTTGACGCATTATTCCCTACGATTGCAGCCGATTCTCTAGACTGTACTCTAGTAACAGGGGCCGGACTGCCGGCCGAGGGAAATTTCCATCCAAAACGACCATTTGGTCGAGTGTCCGGTATCGGGTAACAGTTTTTCAGACATACACAATGCGATATGGGCCAATCCGTTTCGTACCGTTCTGGAGCGGTACGTCCTAATCACTAATGTGTGTACCCAGCTTAAGACCAGGGGCCCCACCAGAAAGCATTAATCAGCTATTTAGGTTAGAAAATTTGGCAGAGGTTTGCAGCATTGTAGTTAGTTAATATTATATAATTATTACATTGGTCATACATTACATACAGGGTAATATTGTATTTGTATTATACAAAGTCTTACAGTCAACATACACAGGTAATACATAATATAAGCATTGCAGCGTAGTTACTTTACAGCAATACCGTGCATAGGGACAATAGGAGAGAGGGAACCCTGCCAAAAGAGCTTACAGTCTAGAGGAAACGGGGGGTAAGGTGACGGGAATCGGTAGGCTGGTAAATAGATTGGCAGGGAGTGTGAAAGGTGGGTTGGATCATATTGTGGTAGTAAGAGGGGTAGTCTAGCCAGGTTATATGCTTGCTCAGTTTAATATAAAATAATTGTTACAAAAATTGTAAAAAGACAAGTCAATGATTCCGACAGAGAGACTGAAAGCTGGAAAAACTCAGTACCTGTTCCTACCTCCTGTAAAAGTATGATGAGTGTCTACATTGTTTTAGGGGGTACAGTAGTGTCATTAGGGGACTAACCCTCAATACTAATTTATCTTATTTGATTCAGTATTAGGTTCTTTACCTAAAAATGGGCACGTTGACAGATACTCGTACGGGATGTTAAGAAAGGTCCTGGGTTGAGAAGAAAATTTTATAGCACCGAGATTTTAAATACGGTTCCTCAAAGTTACCAGTCTCAAAGTTGTGGTATGTTTGAATTTTTTTCTGTAGTTTTGCATCTGAATTGTTTTTAGGCTGTGAAAACCTTTTAAATACCAATTTATATAAAGAGATGATGGATGGTGATCTTAGGCAGCAATCTAGAACCCTTCAAACATTTAAAGCAATTATGCTTGTGAAGGTTCTCATATCCAGGTTCATGGTATATCTGTTGTATCAATTAGATCAACTGGACTTGAAGGTTTAGTTTAAAACTCAAGTCCAGTTGATCTAATTGATACAAACAGATATTAAAGCAATATCTGATTAAAAGTTACTGTTTTTGTGCGCTGGTCCACCAGAAACTGGGAATACACATCTCCCATTCAGGTGACCAACAACTGAGTTGGAGCACGATTTCTGGACAGCAAGACATGATGTCACTTTCAAATCCTTCTCTTGTTCATTTCATTACACTCCCTGTTCCCAGATGAATTTTGTAATACAGCAGTATTGTATTTTTCGTTAGAGGATAGAGGTTCTACACAGACTGTGAGATGGGAGGTTCTAAACTCACGTAACCAGATGCATGCCAACTTTAATCTGAAAAACAAATAAAAAATTCTACATTCATCATATGATCATAGTGGCCACCCTTGGGCTTTGTTAGCTCAAGGGGATAACAAGGGGATTATTGTAGGGAAAAAGTTGATCCGACAATACAATGGAAAAATAGAAAGATAATTGGTCTATAGTTTAAGCTCGTAACCACCGTTGGATAATTTTCGTACGATGCAGCGACAAAGTTTCCAACGAATTCTGTACACACAGCAAGAAACAATAGTCACCACGATAATCGTTAGATCTAGACGTATTGTTAAGTAAAGTAATGTTCGTTCTTGCCGCAATTACGAAAGCAGCGCATGCGACTATACTATTTTCCGTAGAGCGTTTAACGATAATCTGCCGACACATGTACAATATACATAAAGGCGAACAAAATCCGCCATGGCTGATCATTGTTGATAGTCAGACAGCCGTTGTCCTTAATGACGTTGATGTTATATTTTCATACAGAATCTCGTGCAATTGCTTGTTCGACGGCTGCATCAACAACAATTAAACCACGTGTGTACGAGGCTTACGTTCCATCATTTGAAAATTCTTTTATTATCTTTTCTCACATGAGGCGAACGATGTCAAGACTTTGAAGAACGAGTCTGATCTACAGAATGGTCAATAAGTCAGAAAATGAATTTGGAATCAATAAATATCGGGGCAGATTTTGTTCAGGTATCAGTTAAAGGCAAAAATGGAGTTTCAATTGAATGTGGAAGTGTCCGACCCTGCTGTCTTTCTGATGAAACACGTTAAGGTTGTGCTTTACTGTGTAATAACAATATTGGTTATTATTGGGAATGTATGTAATTGTGGGTGTTAGATATGGATTAATGTTTTCCACAACGTAGTAGTATTGTGGTGACATGGGGGAGGTTATCATTGGGAAGGACTTCTGTGTTTAATCGGCATGCTGCTACTACATATATCCAATATTAAGAAATAACTCACGTCCTTTATCTAGCCGCCCTCAGAATTCAATCTTGCCCTGTTCCTGGACAGTATATATCAGCAAAAAGAAGAAATTGTATCCACAAGGGAGTATATTACTTTGTCATGACAAAGAAACCTATATGGGTTCAAAACAGTAGTGTGGCGCTTGATTTGCTGCAATTTAATAAACAATTACCATCGATAACCATGTGATAAGCGCCTTTCTGTGGTTACATTTTTCTTTTTGCTGCTATGATATACCTTCATCCTCCATTTCAAGCGAGCAAAAATATGGGGCATATTTATAAAAGGTCTTGCTACATTTTCGCCTAGTTATAATGGCGGAACATCGCAGCGAAAACAACGATTTTTTGGGACTTCTTGTAGTGTATTTATAAAAAAGGGGGGGGGAAGGACTTTCGTCTGAATAGGCGCGATTAAGAGTGAAAAGTATCGCAGCGAAAACTTAACACGTATACAAGAATGACTGCATTCGAGAACCATAGACATACCAAAAAAAATAGCTTCCTCCCCACCCATTTTCTCTAAGCCACAATGATAAGCTTATAGCTGCTGGTTTAAAATAGTGTTTGTTAGCAATCAACCTTTATGTTCCTGTTTTTTACTTTGTGAAAATTTGTAGTAAAAGAAGTGAAAACCACATCCAATTCATTGATACGGCTAGCCAGTGTTCAACCTTCTTGGCACTTATTCAAATTAGCAAGCAGATGGGAAATACAGAGAAAGGAAAAATAATAAAGTGCCAACACGCTATTAACACGTAAAATGCGCAGTCGAAAGGCGAACGGACAGAATGATTTGTTTGAACACTACCAAAAAGAAGGCAAAAGCACACAACCCTGAATGCTAACCAATTGGCCCTGCATGGAATGCAAAAATGAGGCCTACATTGCGACTCTACAATGCCCAAGAAAAAGGGGGTGCGGGTTGCTTTCACGTGAAAGGACCAAAAAAGCAGAACTCATTTTAAAAATTCCAAGCTAAAATGTGATTAAAAAGGCAAAAGAAAATGTTACGTTCACAAAAGTCATTGTGGAAAGATACCAAAATTAGCGAAAAAAATCATACCTTCATAGATCGTGTTCAGCAAAAACATGTTAAAATAGTAGTAAGGATTATTTGTATGAATCGTTGTTGTAATTTTTGGGTGAATTAAAATAATGGAAAACCAACAAAATCTCAAACACGGACATGGTAAAAAGTGATGCCTTTCGGCCACCTTCAAGTTCGCAATAATATTCCGCTCCGTTTAAAGGCGAAACACACTTTTCGCTTTTTATAAATCACTATGCCTTTTCGCTCCCTTTGTAGTTCAAATTACTATGCATGTATGGCGAAGATGGCGAAAAGGTTTAGTGATGAAGGCCGTGGAAACTTATATTATCTTATGGAGAAAGGACACACCTTTGAGATTTGTTAATGTTAACATATTGGCAAAGGAACGTGACTGCGTCAGAGAGAGGTGTTCGACACCATAGTCTGCCATGTACAATGTGTTTTAACAACCGTTACACTGGGTCGTTCCTTATAACACCTCTAGCCCCTATCAATAAACAAAGCCACCCTTAACACCTGGCTTGTGAATGCTCATTGGGATTTTCCAGGGACATAATTGCACAGTTCTTGTACAGGTCATTCTGAATTAGAGAAAGCCAGTCACATGACTAGGAACCGTCTTCAAGAAACGAAACTTCAAGTCCAGTTGATTCTAATTGAATCAACAGATATAACTCCGTAATCCTTTTCTACTAAAGAAAAACACACTTCTCAGTATTGCCGCACCGGGTGTATTCACAATTGTTTGTCTATGGTCAAAAATGTGGTGGGGGATACTGTCTAAAAATGGGGGGAAATGAAAGAGAAGAAGAAACGCAGTTTGTCTTTTTCAAGACGATTAATTGAAAAACATTCAGTAACAGCACAACTTGCACTTTCAATGATATTGTGTTAAAAGTGTAGGAACATTCCTCTAAAAACATTTGACTTTATAAAGGGGCAGTATTTAACAATAATTAATTAGTGTGATTTACACTCTCCATCAACTACCTTGAGGTATTTTACTAACGCATGGTATTCTACCACCGCACCTTTGTTAATTAATGAACGTTCAGAGTAAAATGTACATTCGATAACGTGCGGTATTGCACATTTATAAATGGCCCTTCGCTCTGCAGCCAACAGTCCATAGCATAGTCCTAAATGCTACAGAATGTGTTTATCAAGCAATATAGCTCTTGTGACTAGGGCGGGGCTATGCTCACTGGACGATAAATGGGCATTCCACACACTAATCAGTTTTTATAAGTTATATAATGAGAAAGCAAAAACATTCCAAATGGATAAGACCAATAAATATTTACTATGTAATTAATCATTGTGTTTGGTTGAAGAATAGTTGAGAAGCAACTAAATGAAACACGTAGATTGAGAATTAATAAAGACAAAATTAATGTATACTGTCCCTATACCCTTACCATTGATAGCATATACTACAGGTGTACCCTGCCCATACAATCATCAAAGTTACCTCGTCCGTGGAACGGACGGATCACTGTCCTGGTAGGGTTAAGTTTTTTGTTTACCTGTACAATTTCTATGAAAACCTACTGTGTTAAATAAAGACATTTAGTATTTCCTCTGTTCCACTTTTTCAGGTGATTGTGAATCCTGGGAATTCAGCAGATCGTCTGATAAAAACTCAGTGGAGGTTAAAAGTAAGTAACCAATAAGACATCACTAAGAAGAAAGCTCAAAAGATGGTTAGTATATAATATGGTTTCCTGTGTCCAATCCAAAAAATCAATGGGGACACAGGAGATGTTATTTGTGGACTCACCCTAGGCCCCCATGCCAAATCCTCATTGTTCTGCACCCCAAAGCTACACTATGGTATATAATCCTTTCAGCAGAAATAACTTATCCTTAAGAAGGGGATGATTTAAATTAAATTCAGCGTGCTTAGAAAGAGGAAGGGTGAGGGAGAGGTGCCAAAATCACTGTACATGTGGCTCCTTTATATTAGGTCTGTAGACACCTTTGGTTAAAGTCAAGTAAACTTTGATTAAAGGGCAATGATACTTGATTTTTACTTTTTTGAGATAAATTATAATTGTTAGGGGAATCCCATCCTCCTGCCTCACTGCACATATGTTCTCACTGCAAAAGGTAGATTAGGTTGGAGTAGAAATCCGTACTGACGCAGCTTGTTGCTTCCTCCACATGATAATGTGCAGATTGTCAGAAAGGGTAGGAGCTTATGATACCTGCCTCCCTAAATAAATCATTTGCATCCAAAAAGTAAATTAAACTGAAGGAGGGAGAGTAGTTACAATTATAGATTCAGGTATATTTTTGGGACAGTAATTTATTTTACTACAAATCACTAATAGGATTGTTTTGCTTGATCAAATCAATTAGATGAGCTAAAGTAGGCTTTACATACTAACTTATTGAAATAATTATTATTAATATTAATTACTAAATTAAAAATACTACTAATGTAGGTAAGATGAGTTTTCAGTGCAGGCAGTAATATCCCTTTAATTATAATGACAGGATCTGGAAGATGCACTTAACACTGATGTGGTGATTCGTCTGTTTCTAATGCTAACACAAAGATGGGAATCGGAGGATACCAGAACTACTTAAGGTTTAAGGCTGAAGTATGACTAACGGCAAAGTGTGGTGCCTGGATGGAACGTGTGGAAGTGACAGTAGTTTCATTTTCCTGATTAGATGCTGTTAGAATGTTAGATGTAATATAATTATAGTTCCTGTTTTTACAAACCACCCTGTCACCACTTTTAACAAAGCGGAAAGCAAAGTCTACCAACAAACGTTATTCTGTTGCTGTTTTATTATTTTGAAAAGACAGAAAAGCATTAACCACTGCTTTATAAATATTCACCATATTTTACTTTGTCCTTTTTCGAAATCGACCAAAATCTTGGAGACTGTTTCGGCATAATATTGACAATATTCATTGAAACCAGTGAAGGTTTTCATTAAAGGATGAGCACTTTTCTGTGCTAATCCAAAGCGGCTATTGGAGCTCCTTAGGCGCGTTGTTGATGGCGGCACTGTTAGGCATTGCCATATGTTTTTGAAAAGGTCATTTGTTACTCATTCGTGTTTTTCAGCCCCTGTGTTCATGCCCATGATATATGGGAAGATCAAAATGTAACATTTGACAGTCAATTGAAGTCTAAAATGGACAATTTAACATTGTCATGCACCTTTAGTGGTAACATCAAGACTGGATTAAGTCAGAGGTTGTGTTTGTTTGTTGAAATAGCCCACCCTCTAAAGTACATTCATGTAGAACAGGAGGACCCTCATTACCCAAGACCCTATACACGTACTCACTATTTCCTGACTTTTCAACCAGAGATATCGCAGTTCCAATCCTTGCCGAAACCTGCCATCTGCTTTTTCCTTATGGGTATCAAGCCATCAGACGGTGTAATGGTGGCTGCTTCCTGAGTCCTTTTAATAATTGCTGCTTTGCGTGCCATTTTGTCACATACCGCACTCATATAGCATTAAAGTCATGCAGAGACAGAAAATAAGATTTACCCAGACTCTGTTGGGTAACTGTCACCTGGGAAATGGAAAAATGTTAGGGGATTTAAAAACAGCACGTATACAAGTTAATACATGAAGATAAACTATTGGCTAATGTATGTTTTAGTTATTTATATAGCGCCACTGTGGGGACAACACGCTGTACAATATCAAAATAGAACGAAAAAATCATTGAAGGGGACAACAAAATATAAAATAAATTAAGTGCAGTACATAATAATTAAATAATTTAGACATATATTAGCTGTTTGAAGCGTTGCCACAAGAGGCAGAAGTCCCCTGTCCCATGAGCTTACAATCTAGTTAATGCTAGGTCCTATTGCTCTTCTTAATAAGGATTTACCCTGTAGGGGTTTCACAAACCACATTTGACCACCTGCTTATTAGTAATAAAGCAATTAAAATTAAAGGGTATTGTCAATCTAAAGAAAACTACTTGGGGGTTTCATTTTTGAATGAAGACGAGGGGGTAAGGAGCTGTGTTTACCTCCCGTTTCTTCAATAAAAACTGCAGGAGCCAGTGGCGGAGGTAAGAAAACTTACCCCGGTCTAGTCAGGTCACCCCCTAACAACCTGAATCCACCAATAAATGGTCTAGAGTCCCTGGTTGATTATGGTCCAGGCAGGATATTGGCCACTTCGAGAATATGTAAATTAATAACAATATCTTCTCCCTTTCTAGAAATAATCTATACAGATTCCCGAGGTAAGATGCACCTTTCTACAACCGTGGATCTTTTAATAAGAAATGATAACATGCGACCTCCCGAATCAACAATGGCAAACACGTTAAGTTTTTAGCTTACTTTCTTAAAGGAGAAGTAGAGGTCAAAGAAAGGGAAATTAGAAGCCTAGACTGTAATGTATTATAAACTATGTAATATTTACGGCTGTTGATTTGTTTGGCCGAAGCTAAGTGTGCAAACAAGGACAATGGGACCCTTACTGGGTTGGATATGAGCCTGCATTACAGTAACTAGGAAATAAACCCCTTATAACATCTATTTCTTTGACAGACAGGAAAAAACCACCTAGAGAGAAACCATTTTGTTTACGGTTCGTGTCGTGTATTGAGTTGTTGCACTCTTTACCCAAGGCTAATGTTAATTACTTGATGATTCTTTTTAAAGGGCCATATTTATAAAGCAACGCTATCCTTTTTAGTATCACCGCAGGTTAGTTAATTAAGCTATTGCGGTTAATTTACGGACCAAAGGTATTAATTAACTGATGTTCGATCGTATAATACCATGCAGTAGAAACTACCGCAGCGGTATTCTATGGGGATCGTAAATCTAACGATTGTCGAGATATTGTCGTTTTTTAACATCGTAAATTTCCGATAACGTATCGTTAAGTCAACGGTACGCTTAAAAGGTGAACAACTGCGGCTTGTATGAATATGGCCCACTATATATATTTTTCAGATATTTTCTTAAATATTTACAAAAATGTTACTATAAGCAAAATGCTTAAACGTTAAAGGAAAGTTGGATTTCTGAAGCAAAGTAACATGGGTAATTTAAAATCTATTCTATGGGTTCAATCAAGTTGATGAAAAATATACGGGTAGGACGCTCTGCGTGATTAGTTCCAGCTCTGATCAGTCATAGATGGTGACACCAGGGCCCGTATCTGTAAAGGTGCGGTGTGCTTTTTAGTGATCCGTCCTTTAATGATCGGTTTGTAAAAATTGTTTAAACCGTCATTAATTTTTATTGTAGTGAAAACGATTGTAAATCTACAATAACTTGTCATAGATTAATATCCCCAATAGAATAGTAATTGTATTCTATTACCCAACATTCGTATAATTAACGTGTTATGTAGAATGCATGACCATGGTCTACATTTATGGTACGGTCATACATTATCGATAACGAATGGTATTGCTAAATTGCTAAATACCACGCTTTTACAATAGGGGGCCCAAGACTCATAATGTAATTGTCATCATATTGAGGTTTAATTGTTAAAAAATAAATCAGCTCCATTTTCATTTACACCACAATTCCAGAATTTATTTCCCTGGTCCTTCACAACGGCATGGATATGAATGGTTATCCCTGAGGAGGCCTTGGTGCAGGACAATAGGTATATAAAAAAGCTTGATTTACGCCCGCCTCCTCACGTCTTTTTTTCCTGTCCTCACCTGACCAGGACAACTTCAAGGAAAGTTGTGCTTACCTCCACCTTACCTCTTTCATTTGGGGTTGCTCTCCCTCCTCTCTGCCTCAGTAGAGCAGAACAGACAGGCGCTCGTACAATGTGTCGGGTTTGAGGTTGTTGCAAAAGCGTCCCCATGGTTACTTCCGGGTTGGCGTTCCAACGCTTCCCCAGACGCACCTTGATGACCTCACGGTCAGTGGACTCAAAAAATGTGCGGGCCACCTTTCAACAAATTTGGGGGTTCTCCGAAGTGATATATAAAGATAATTTGGATCACCCTCATTTCAAAATGAGACAAACCTAAAGTAACCACCAATTCCTCTCCCATAGGGCAGACCATATTTCCAAAAAAGTCTTGCGATCAGAACCCCAAACTGCAACAACGTACCAAAACTATTTCATGGTTCAGAGTGGAAGAGTTCTGGGCCAAGACCAAGACGTTTTGTGCATTCCAACCTCAAGGACAATATATGGGGGGGTGGGCGCCTCCAACTTTTTCACAAATCTGGGACTCAATATTCGGGACTCTAGGGTGACCCAAAACCAAAAACGGGTTTACCCTATTGAAGTTCAAACAACCTTCCAATATTTCCAACTGGTTCCGACTTCCGATCTCCTGGGGGCAACTCCAAACCAGTTTACTCCGGTATTGAGGAATTGCATGGGAAATTCCATCTAAAATAGTCCCAAATTTAACAAAGATGAAGGTTATTTTTTTTTTCGTTCTTTTCTTTGTCAGGAAAAAGACCAAAGAATTTTGAGGTATCTAGACCTAAAACTGTTTGAATTATTGTCTAAGAAAAGCCAAATTTAATATCTCTTTCCTGACATCATAAAAGAAAGGATTGGATGGTTATAAAAATCGATCTAAAACAAACACTTACCTTCAAAGTCCCATTCCCACCGGCGACACGGCAGTCTCCTTCGATTTCATATTCGTGGGCCAATTCCCCTACCAGTTCCTTTTGCCTACCATCTGCTCCTCCAAGAGTTTTCTCAAACATCCTCTCTCCCGTTCTAGCAAACTGAGACTTCAGGGCTTCACATTTTCTTATATCTCGACAATATCCTCCAAAACAAACAAAAAATCTACGCTGTTAACACATTATGTTATCACATCAACTATCTGGAAGATATGGTCTGGCTGATAATATTATCAAAATCAGTGTATATCTCATCCGCCCAGCAATCCACAGCCTTCCAATTTAAACAAATTTCTGGAAAACTGGTGTTAACTCAAGAATTCGTAAGATGAGGGTATATATAGATAAAAACGAACGAAACGCAGAACCGAACGAGACCGCAGGCACCCACTGACCTTTGGCCGTATGGGATGGCTACTACCGCATCCGGCTGCGGATACGTAAAACCCAGAACATTTCTGGAATGAAAGTGAGTTCGTTGATGTTGGTTCCGGTATTTAACATAGCAGCAAACGGAAATCCCAGGAATCCAGAGATAGTCCCTGCAGTGTCGGGACATTGACTTATATCGGGAACCTTTGTAACTTAAGTGCTCGTCCACTCTGTCATGTTCTTCTCGCTCTACCTGATGGACACCCCAGGTTTTACAGAGTAATCCTGTCGGTCCCCTGGGGGTTTCCATCAGGTAGAGCGAGAGAGTTCAGCCAGAGTGGGCAGAGCAGTTAATTATCAAAGTTCGCAATAAGTCACTAAGAAATCCAAAAACGACACTGGCAGTGGACTTCAACTTCTGGATTTACTGGGATTCCGTTGCGCTATGTAAATACCGACCAACATCAGAACCTCAACTTCATTCGGAAATGTGTTCGGTTTTTACAGTTGCAACTAAATGGATTATGTTAGACTTAGGCTATGCTATCTTAATGGCTACAAGGTTACGCAAACCGAAGATCATCTGATAAAGATCTGGTTTCTAATACGTTGGCAGCACAACCAACTATAGTTAAGGGAGAAAAGTATACTCATCATATCGTTTTATAATCATAATATCTAATTATTTGAAATCAGTGCATTACTGACTGCCGTTGCGATGCGCTGAGTCTCGATGTTCGAATTCCACTTTCCTCGCAAGGTGGGATGCTGTAGGCCCCATAAATTATCCATTATCTCACTGATCATTAAAAAATATGGGGGTCCAGTTTATTTCAGTAACATAATTTCATTGATAGCTTAAAAGCCTTCCAGATACCACCTATTAACGAGCTGGAGTCAATACACCTTCTACAAACAATATTAATTTCATGAACTATACAAGTAATATCTAAGATCAGTAGTATCATCATTATCTAATAAAAGGTAGATCGTGCGTGCTAGACGGCTCCTCAACCCATGACATAGCGGTGATCACGAGCTAATAACCCCTTTTAATCAAATTTCCGTCATATGACCAAGTGACTCTGTGGGAAGCTACTTCCATAAATTATGTAATAATTAGAAAGCCTTCTAGACGGCCATCAAAAATGATTTCTATCATGTCAACATTATGGAGAACCCAATGCGCAACATATCTCCGTGTTCGCAACAATGATAACCATACATTCGCGTACGGCCGCCATACCAACATCATGATTTCGCTTCACCCATGGGACTCACGTCGCTCTACTATCCCAAACTAAAGTGGTGTCACGATCATTACCTACAAGTAGTATCGACATAGATATGCTCACTAGTTCTAAAAGCCCTCTTGTTTTGGCAAAGTATGCCTTAGAAATGCAGTATTCAAAATATATATTAAAGATTTTACACCTAAGGGGAGTAGAAATCGTGACAGTTGAACTCTTAACTCCCCTATGTATTTCATACATGTGTCAAGTAAACATATTAAAGAAAATTTACCAAAGGGGTGTCATAAGGTGTCAAATCATAAACAATCTTGACACAGATCTATCAGGAATTTACTTTTATCAAATGAAAATGTAGAACTCTAGGGAATCTTACAAACATGAAAAATTCTTAGAAATGATCAACTGGTACCTATACTGTATAAGACTCCATAAGTTACTCTTTATTTATCTAAGAAGGGTGGGTATATCCGGTTTCACTCATTTTTTGGTGAAAGGGTCTTAACACTGACGTTCTACGTCTGATCAAAGAAAATCATCTTTCTGAGAGGAAACTGCAGATCTGAGCACAAATCTTTAGGTGGTCAGAACTAAAGTATGATAGAGACTTCCTCATCTAGGCTCAACTACACACTCACTACCACAAACGGCTAAGATGGAATTGGGCAGCTTAACTCACTCTCGATTTTTTCAAATCTATTCACTTCTAGGGTTATCAGACCTTGCACGCTGATCTTTGCATTTGGACCACTCAAAGTTTATCGTAGCATCGAACAAATGAATAAGTCCTCACACTGGATCATTTAACAAGGGTGTACACTGTCCCATGAAGAAAAACCTCCCAATTTAACCAGTCTGAGTCAACCTCAACTTTTTTCTATATTACAGGGAATAATAAAAGGGACCGGTTGATGTAATTTTTCCACCCTTCTCAATAATTCCACTAGTATTGAAGAAGAATACACACAAGACAGAGCCCATGTATTAATGATATCGCCCTGTGGCCGAGGAGGCAATGGTTCCCCAAGGCTATTCTGGCTCCACTAGCCTTCCAAAAATTCATTCCCTCTACTTCAGGGTCAATTACATCACCCTCAATAGACAAACTCATTGTTTTAAAAGGAGTGTTATTGGCATGGTATATGAAGGAGGTGTTTGCTACAGGGGCCTTTCAGAGTGGATCCATCTCTACTCTCATGGCAGCAGAGGAAACCTCCACCTCCAAATCCACTTACAGAACTTTGACATATTTCTCAAATGGGCTGCAAAAAGAAAGTTTTAAACCAAGAACATATCATAGAAGCACTCGTAGAGTTTTCTTCAAGATGGCCTGAAACGTACAGAATTAAGTTCTTTCGACCCTAAAAAATCAAAATCTCTGTTCCCATTTCAGCCAGTCCATTAAACTAAATGGCTCTGGCCTCGGTAGTCAGATTCATTCAAGGAGTCAAACATAGAGCCTCAGTGAGATCCAGGTTCCCCAGTTGGATTAAACCTCTAGTTCTTACAATTTCTTCACTCCTAGATTCTCAACTTGAGAACATAAGTTTTGAAAGACTTAACCTTTAAAATCTTTTTTGCCATCTCCTCAGCCAGGAGGTTTTCCGAATAAAGCTCTCAGAGTTTCCGAACCTTGTCTATATTTCTCCATGCAAGGTAGCCTGGGACCAAGACGCTCTTTCGCTCCAAAGGTAGTTTTCAAGCTTTCAACCTTAACCAGGAATTATTGCCCAACTTTTTGGACCCTGTACTCCCAAGGAAGTAATATTTGGATCCATCAATTTTCTAAACTTACAAAGAACAACAGAAGATTTCAGGAATCAGACGCATTATCACCTGTTTTCCCTGGACCAAAAAGGTCTTTAACCTCTAAGCAGACATTGGCATCCTGGATCAAAAACCGTAATTAGGCAGCTTATGACTCTAATCATTTCTCTCCAAACTGACAGCTCATCCACTCGAGCCTATCACCTCTTGGGCTATGTCAGCCAAGGTTCTCCAGAGGCTATGGCCTATTAATAAAGATCGGTATCGTTATCGTAAAATACATCGTTTCGTAAATACTACCGGGTTTTTACGATAAACGTTACGTAACGACCGTATTTACCGATAACCGTTAATACCGGTCGTATCGTACATCGGGCGTTATTTAGCGATAACGACCCTATTACCGATATCGGTTATTTACCGTATCGGTAAATAACGACCGCGGTAATACGTCGGTAAATAACGGTCTTTATCAGGTAAAACCGGTGTTATTTTTACGATAACGATCGGTATTTACGATACGAGACGATCTTTTATTAACTAGGCCCTATATGCAGAGCAGCCACCTGGTAGTCTCTGAACATTTATTAAACATTTTAAATTAGACACTTTTTTTCCATAAGACAAGCAACTTTTGTAGGTCCTCAGTCCTTCAGTGGCTGATACAAATTAAATAAATTCTAACTTATCTGAGTTGTTTCCCTCCCTTTATTTCTTTTATTGCTTGGAAATCCCATTCATCACTGCCGTGTGACAGGACCAGGGAAAAGCGAAAATTAACTCAAACTTACCGTAATTTTCTTTCCTGGTTTTGAACGGCAGTAGTATTCCCCCCCCCCCTTCTATACTTTACTTTACAGACCTTGGTCAGTCAAAAAGATGTGAGGAGGGGTGGAGCTAGCTCTTTTTATATCCTATCGGTCCTGTCCGCAGGCATTAGGGAGAAACCATTCATCACTGCCGGTTCAGAACCAGGAAAGAAAATTACGGGTAAGTTTTTAGTTATTTTTCGCTTTTATATATTAACCGTTAAAGTAATATCCAATGTTAACCCTTCTGTTTATTTTACACTTACCAAAAAACACCAGAACAAGTAACCACCGTCCTAAGCAAGTGAGAATAGAAATAAATATGAGTTGAGATGAACGTTTCCCTGGAACTAGGTAAGTCCTGGAGTTACTACAAACCATATTTTGGTAGCAAATGTTGGGGCCCACTAGAAAATACCAGGAAAGACCAAGGGCCTATTTGGAAGAATAAGGGGCCCATTCAACATTGTTAACCTTAAAAAAATGTAAGGGTGAAATTGAGGGGTTTCTGGTACCCTGGTGTTGTAATCAGAAAGTGGTAATCAGGCTTCATTACAGCAAACTGGTCATTTCACAGAATATACTGTATTGGAAATTGAAAGCAGGTTTGTATGATAATATAGTCTTTATATTATATTTATATCTTTGCGTTTTTATTGTTATAAACACATTAATTCCTTTAAGGTGACCAATTTCTTATTTTGATTGGAGGGAGTTAAGGACATGTCCACCCCACCTCCCCAACACGCCACACACAGAGTATATTTTAAATGTAGCCAGGCCTTAGCTTGGCCCCAGTGAACAGTCCAGTCCACTGGTCCATCTTCTACCTCCTCCAGTCAGGGAGATAGCAGCCACGTCACATGGAAGAATGGTGCTATACCCATGCCTCGCATCTGAGTGAGCTTGTTAGCTGTCGAGGAGATGGAAATCTTTTGAAGAGTGAACTGCAGGAACTTGCCCTTTAAGACCGTGGTCCTTGGTGTTTGAAACTGTGGGGCCATATTTATAAATCCTAATCACGATTGGTTCAACGTTCGTTATAAACGATGTAATTAAGATCTTTAAAACAAACGTTAAATCTCGAGCAGGTAGTAATCTATGAACACTACGTAGATTTAGATCCCCACAGTAACCATTAGCTGGTATTGCATTAGCTTGCTGCATTACTGATTACCAATCATAATTGACCGATAATCGCTTAGTAATTGTTAAACGATTGTTAAAGGCGCGTACGCTTTTTAAATATGGCCCTGCGTCACTCTAATCTACCTATTAAAATTGTCATGTTCTAGAAAATGATCTATCGGACCTATTTTATTTGCTTCTCTATTGCTATTACTATTGGTAACTGATGTTTTTGCGTTTTGAGTTTTTCTTTCCCTATTTGTGTTAAAAATGTGTAATGTGTTTTTACAGTATTAATGTTTACCTGTCTACGTAATATAATCTGTCAATCTGGATCAATAAATATAAATTTAGTAGGTTTGTGTCATTGTAGTTAAACCTATAGATGCCAGCAAAAGAAAGTTTTCATTTTTAAAGGGTTCATTTGTCTTGTGTTGTCTGTTTAAACATAAAATAACAATGTTACTGTGTATACTAGATGTATAATAACGCTCTGAGTATTTATCATAAGTTTGAATTAAACTTTTAAGCTGGGTACACACAATGCAATAATTTTGGCTACCGACATTTCAATGTATCAGTCGGTCAGGCCAAAATATTGGATGGTTTCTTTGGTTGGAACATGACCAATGTCTGACCGAATCAGACAATGATGGTCAGACACGGTCGAAAACAACGACCAATCACACGGTCCTCTATTGAAAACATCCTTGGTCGCTGCAATCTCAATTAGGATGGGTCTACTTTTGCCGTGACCGACAGTCCTTTGTCATGGCCAACTGGTTGGAAAATAGCTGAACGTTCATTTGGGACAAAGGATTGGAAGGTGTGTACCCAGTTTAAGATCTTATAGGGCGATGTATAGAGAGCGTTATCACTCTTATAGTCGGCGGGATGAACCGAGGGTTACAAGGCTTTAAGACTAAACAATGGTGGTTCCATTTCCCCTAATATTTTTATTACTTTCCATTTCCTAGACAAGAAACAGAAACATCACCCATCAGCCCTACATTACAGGAGCCAAGGTGAAGAGACAAAGATGGAAATAAAGCTGGATGTGAAGCAGCAGGTCCTCTGGACAGTGTGTGAGTTTAGAATGGAATTTCCTTGTAATGTGTGTTGGTGAAGATTGGCAGTATAAAAGCCAGATGTAAACCCCAACAAGGAGAGATTTTAACTTAAAATTTAGCCCATGATGAATCCCCTTCCATTCATCCATTCATTCCCTTTTACAATGTTATAGCCAAAGCTCATTAAATGCATGTGTCCAGACAGTTTAAACCCTTTAACCCTACACAAGGTGTCTAGCTACCTAACAGCTAATCCAGAGGAAGGCAAAAAAACCAATGGATGTTATTTTGAGTGCTCAGTTGACAGGAACCTTTGCTTTGTGCATATATAATGCAGTAAATCCTTGTTAAATGAAATACACCCCCATATGTGTTTTTGTACGAGTAAAGATGGAGGTATGGCACTAGTTAGGTCCCCCAATGCTAATCAATAGGAGAGAGGGGGGGTGCTGAACAGACACACAAAACATACCAAAATATTCAAGGAAGAAAAAAGAAAGTCTGCAGCACTCACTTGTTTCATGAAAAAAATATTTACATTCCTTTATGAAGTAGTACACACACGTTAAGGGACTATATCATGTGCAAACAGAGTCTTAAAAACCATTAAAATATATAATATACAAATAGCAGCATCTCTATTGTAGTGATCCTAGTAATCAAGGATTGGATATAAAGTGCACTGTGCTATATTATAGTATATCCTATACAGTAATGTCTTACAGAGATATATCAAGGCAAAGACCACTCCACCCACCGTTTCAGATCCAGCAGCTTCCTCTATTGGATAGAGATGCCTATACCTGCACCTCCAGGGATTGTCTGTGCCTCTAAGTGTTGAGCCATGTACAGGGACAGATAAGTTATATAGTGTATAATGATGTTCACATCAGGATTTGCCTTGATATATCTCTGTAAGACATTACTGTATAGGATACTATAATATAGTCACAGTGCACTTTATATCCAATCCTTGATTACTAGGATCACTACAATAGAGATGCTGCTATTTGTATATTTATATTTTAATGTTTTTAAAGACTCCGTTTGCACATGATATAGTCCCATTACGTATGTGTGTACATACTTCAATAAAGGAATGTAAATATTTTTTTCACTGAAAACAAGTGAGTGCTGCAGACTTTCTTTTTTCTTCCTTGCATATGTGTTTTTGTCTTTACCAGTAAAAAGTCAGTGTATACTTACATGCAAATATGATATATCCTAAACCAATATTGACTCCCGACAATGATGACTAAAAAACTGGTCTCCAGACCACTTAACTGCACTATTGTACAACGGACTGTCTGCACATTTGACAGTCCTATGGAGTGTCATAATGGGGTCCTTCTAGATGTTTTGGCAGCTGGATACATTTTTAAGTTACACACAGTGACCAGTACATAAGTTTGCCCACTGTGACTGGTATATACAAGTTGCCCACTGTGACTGGTACATATAACTTGCCGTAGTGACTATAACAATTGCGCACAGTGACTGAGACATACAACTGCCCCACAGTGACTGGCACATATACATGTCCACAGGCTGTCACTATAAGTTGCCCACAGTGACTGATACATATAAGTGCCCACATTGACTGGTACATATAAGTTGCCCACAGTGGCTGGTTTTATATGTTGCCCACACAGATTAGTACATATAAGTTTGCCCACTTTGACTGGTTTATATAAGTTGCCCACACAGACTGGTACATGCAAGTTGCCCACAGTGAATGGTAAATATAAGTTGCCCACAGTGACTGGTAATATAAGTTGCCTACAGTGGCTGGTTTATATATGTTGCCCACACAGATTAGTACATTAATGCCCACAGTGACTGGTGTATTATAATTGCCCACACAGACTGGTACATGCAAGTTGCCCAAGTGAATGGTACATGTAAATTGCCCATCCTGACTGGTAATATATGTTGCCCACAGTTACTGGTAATATAATTTCCATCTTAGTGTGGTGGGGGATATGTGATGGCAGGCAAGGCAGGAATCGCCATCAGATAATAGTTACTGTAGTAGAGCAACAGGAGTGCGCTCACGCACACAGGGCCACTACGCCTGAAACAAAGTATAAACTTTGCCTCATCGCATGAAATGACCACTGTATAGTACTGTATGTACTCTGTATCTTTGTTGTTAAGAAATGTTACATGTAATTTATATCCATTGATTGTTTCTATTTACCAGAAAACCTTCAGAAATAACAACTATCAGTCCTGCACTGGAGACATCAAGTAGGAGACTGTAAAGGCAGAAGTTAAACTTGATGTTGAGTGCCATATATTACTACGGACCTCACGTGAGTTCCTCTGAGTTTTCTGCATTACCACCCCAAAATCCCTGCAATCCCATTGGGCCTGGTGATATGGAGAGTCCAGAAAGGAGAACAGATGGTCTGTGAATCTGTAGAGCAGTATGAGCTGCAGATAAGTCAGATACATTTAATGGAACTTAACTACAGAGAAGGGTTCACAAGAGAAGGGTTGTTTCTAAAACACGGTTGGCCTAATCAATGAAAAGCAACTTATATGTGGGAGGGAAACAGGGGGGACTGGTCGAGTAGACTGAGGGCAAATGCCCCCCGGGCTGGTCTCCGATGAAAAAATGGCTGCCACAGAAGCTATTAGTAAGCTTACTTCTTTCCGACTGTCAGATTAATGAAGCAGCACAGCAGTGTCTAATGTTTACAGATAACTTACTGACAATCCAAACAGCACATTGAGGAAACTGAGAGCAGAGCAATATATGGTGGGTCTCAGTTATATAATCACATATATTATAGTCAGCCTTCCGGTTAATTAGCCAGTGTTAGTCAGCCCTGCAGATCCTAAGCCAGTGTGTTGTCCATCCCTCCAGATCATTACCCAGTGTGTAAGCCCTCCAGTTCATTAGCCAGCCCTCCATTTCATTAGCCAGATCTCCAGTTCATTAGCCAGACCTCCAGTTCATTAGCCAGACCTCCAGTTCATTAGCTATGTTACATCAGCCTTCCAGATCCTTAGCCAGTGTTGTCAGCCCTCCATATCATTACCAGTGTTTATCAGCTCTTCAGGTCATTAACCAGTGTTAGTCAGACCTCCAGTTTATTAGCCTGTTAATTATCTTACCCACATCATAAACACTTGAAAATATTGCAGGCAACCATGTAAAATGGGAAAAGTAGTCTTAAAAATGGGCTTAACTTAAACAAAGTGTGTGTGACCATAGCTAAGTGGGCGTGGTCCAACATTTTGCATTCTACATTGAAAGGGCCACTTGGTTGTGTTTGGCCCCCCAGGCCAAAAGGTCCACCCCTGGAGGGAAAAAACCAACACTCTACCAGCGTCAAACTAGAGATCCAAGACATTGATCTAAGTGACAGTCTAAACGAAAGCCCACAGATTGTGATGAAGTTGGGGGATGGTGGGAGAGCACCTGGTAGCAGAAAAGTAAAATAAAAGTAAAGCAACTTACAGATATGGGTGGTTGCATTAACTGAAGGCTGGAACTACTAAGCACTAGCTTATCCATTCTTCTGGCTGGTCTTTGACAGGTCTAAAGCCTCGTAAACACGTTGGATAATATCGTAGGATGCAGCCGGTAAACGTGCAATCGCACGATATTCGTACGAAAATATAACATCAACAATCGTCAAAGACCAACGACCGTCAACATTGTCCAACGTATCAGCCTGACGGATTCGTTCTGCCGATTATACGTATATTTATACATGGTCGCAGATTATCGTTTAACATTCTACGAAAAAAATATATAAAAGGCGCAATGCTCTGTTTCGTAATTGCGCGAAGATAGAACGTTACTTTACGTACGAACTCGTCTATATCTAACGACTATTGTGGTGGCTATTGTTGCTGTGTGTACAGATGTCGTTTCAATTATGAGGATTAAAATAATGTTGTTAAAACGTTTCGTCGGCTGCATCGTACGAAAATTATCCAAGGTGTGTACGAGGCTTAAGGATCCTTAAATTTAGTGAAGTCAGAAGTATTGGCCATTAGAAAATACCAAGCTTTGAGTCCTAGTTTAATGGAAGATTCTTATTGTTCTAGCAAGGTTCCAGCACATGGCCATCATTTTCAGCCAGCAGTTGTACGGTAATCTTCCCATCAGAATTAATGGCTTTGCCATGTTTGCCTGATAGACAAAACACAATTATTTAAGGCACAGGTATACAGGTAATGGGTCCCAATAGACCCAGGTGCAGGTACTATAGCTAGTAAATGTTTTAGAAAACAGAAGAGAAAGAAAAGTACCGCCACTCAAAAATATATAGAAATAAAACCCTTTATTGGGAGACTTAGAAAGTCAAAAAGAAGTGGTACAACAGATAAGAATAGAAATTAAGGTTAAAATCTAAAAACAATCACAAATAGTATTAACCTCTACAATAGTAGTAGTAGAGTCAATACCCACAGTCATCAATAGTCCAATACCTACTTAACTGTCAAAGGTGCTGCAAAAATAGCGACACATCATTGGGGGGTCCCAGTAGATAAGCAAAGCCAATGTAGAGAAACATCAGTGAGCCAGATATTAGAGAACGCCGAACGCGTTTCGTCCAAACGGACTTTCTCAACAGCGTGATAGCCTGATAGCACTGCAACCATCCACCGAGTTCAGTAAAACTAAATGTTTTTGTTTATTTGTGTTTACCAGAAAAACTGCAGAAACAATAACTGGTTCTACACCAGGAAGACCAAGTGAGGAGACTGTAAAAGCAGAAATAAGCTGGATGTTGAGTCCCCAGACAGTGTGTAAGTCCTAAGGTTACTCATTGGGCCCCAAAATGTTTAGGATAGAAAATATTTATATTGGAGCTTTGTAAGGTGCCATGCTGCTGTGCCTACAATTTATTAAATTCCCAAACTGCAATCATGACTGCAATAGCATGTGATATTACTTTCCTCCATGGTGCTCAATCCTCTGGACACCTGGCCATATCCTGTGATCTATAGATGGAAATGAACACAGGGTTATCAGCAGATGATAATGAAAACATTGTTTTTTCACCTATATTGTTTAATTAATAGACTTAAGGTTCGTAACACGTGCGATCGCGGGACCCGACCCGCGACACACGATGTGTACGAATGTTCATTTCGGCCAATAATCGGCCCGTGTATGGGCCCTTTATCATCTGAAACAGCCGTTTGGGTCGGGGATCGTTGCCCGACTGACCGGTGCGGATCTCCGAATGACCGCCCATTTCGGCCGATAAGGGCCCATACACCAGACGATTATTGGTCGAAATGAACGTTCGTAAACATCGTGCATCACGGGTTGGGACCCGCGATCGCACGTGTGTACAAACTTAAGGGACCCACAGTATCGAAAGTTTGTTCATGGCTCATGGGTGTGCATCTGGGATGCTACTAAAAGGCGTCAGTCTGTGAGATGGTTCTCCCCCCCCCCCCGTTTGTTGTTGGCTAAGGGCCAGAGATGAGGAAGAAGCTGCAGTGGACTCGATTGCATCTCCCCAGCTGATTGTCCTATTGAGCCTGCACATACCAGTAAGTCTTACTTCACTTACGCAACCAGAGCTCAATGGGACCAATCAGCCCTGGAGATGAGTCCACTGCAGCTTTTATCTGTCCGCCAGTCTAAGGTAAAGACTGCGACCTGTGGGGGGAATCCCTGACTGACTCATGAGAGAGGGAGGGGGTGTGTAGTGTGTTGCTTGTGGTGTGTGTGTGTGTTGTTCTGTCTGTGCCTGTCTGTCTGAGTGTGCCTGTCTCGTGCCTTGCTGTCTGTGTTTGTCTGAGTGTGTCTTTGTATCTGTCTGTGTTTGCACTTGCAGGGGCCCATCTTGTGTGCAGGCCCACAGTACAACTTAATGGTGAAAGAGAGAGAAGGCAGAGATCAGAAGAATGGATTAACTTATATTTTAAACAGTTACATTGAAAAGTATGAATACAGTAAGTAATACGGGGCCTTTTAGGACTCATCAGTGTCAGGTATCGGGTATCAGGTGTCGGGTATCAGGTGTGTCAGGTATCGGGTTGTCAGGTATCGGGTGTCAGGTATTGAGTATTAAGTGTCAGGTATCGGGTATCAGGTGTCAGGTATTGGGTATCGGGTATCAGGTGTCAGGTATCGGGTATCAGTGGTGTTAGGTGTCAGGTATCAGATGTCAGGTATCGGTAACGGGTGTCAGGTTCAGGTTTTGGGTATCGGGTTGTCAGGTATCATATTTTGTGTATTAGACTGGCCTACACTAAGCAAACATTAAATAGGTTAGACATTAGACAGGTTAGCAAAATGACCTAGCTTTGGGGAATAATATTAAAAGTTTTTTTAATAGAGGTGGACATACCCTTAACAACCAGTAAGTGAAGATAAATGTGTGTAAGAGTATGTACCTGTATCTGTGTGGGGGGTGGGAGGTATTAGTGTTTGCTTTACAACCATGAACTAATTGTTTTTGATGAACATGACCCTTAGGCTGAGGGCCACACTGCAACGCACAGAATCGCGAGCTTATCGCACGCGATTGTGTGCGCGTTCTTGTACATTTGCATTTGCGTTTTGCGCATGCGTTTTGCCATTTTGCGTTATGGAAATGCATGCGTTAATGCACCAAAAACGCGAACAGACGCACAATCGCATGTGCATCGGAAAATTGCAGGAAATTTTCGCGTTCCCGCGATTTCCATTTCAGTGAAAATCACGGGCGCAATCGCGAGCGAAAAAAGTGTGCGCAAAGTGCGAAAAAAGCGCTAGTGTGGCCTAGCCCTTAAACCTCAAAATATCCATATTAGAAGATGTACCCTTTGTGGAAAAAATATCCTGATATTTGCCGATAATGCAGTAACCCTCCACCGATTCCTTAGCTAGCTAAAATAGGAAGAACAGTAATTTAGCTTTTCAAGCCAAATTAAAAAAAAAAAATATATATATATATATATCTAACAAACTGTGAAGGCAGCACTCAGGATTCTTGATTCAGTTGCCGTAATTTCATGTTACACAGTCATCATCGTACAAAGCGACGTTTCGGGAGTAACATTCTCCCTTCTTCAAGCTCCAAATTGACTGTTACACATTTACAATTTCCCCACCCAAATTTAAATTCAAACCTCTAATTAACTTTCGATTAACCTATTCATTGTTATTTAATAACACACACCAATTACAATCACCATATTTCAAAAACACTCATGTTATTGGATGCATACAATAACTACAATATATAATAATAAGACCTTATACATATGTTCCCATATATCTAAATCTTCAATTAGATTGTAAGCAGTTTGCCCACAAGGAGAAACAAGGAGGAACTACAGGAACAGATATAAATCATAATCTTTATTTAGCCCACCGGAGCCAAGTATTCAGTTTTTTACCCACCTAAACCATTGGTGAATAAATTTCAATGCAGGGGTACCCCAAAACTGTATAGAAAGGAGCTTTTACATAAGGTTCAGAATAAAATAAAAACTAGCGGAGTGAAATCCAAGATTGACCGCTTCCATTGATTATGGAATTCAGGATAGGTAGTGAACGGACAGGTCAAATTGTACGTAGAATTGGTACATCTGAGTAAAGCATATCCTGGGGTCCAAGAATTTTTGGAACCACTTCTATTTCTTATAGAAGCAGGCAGAACATTGGAAACAAATTGGTTAGGTCGGTGCTACATTGATAGAATACAAAAGGGTACTTTTTTGGGACCCAGGAAACGGTATGTTCCCCTGACTGCACTGCACTCAATGTACGTGTGTAACAGGGGAACACAATTTGATATTGGGGTTATCACACATGTGACACCAAATTTGCTGTGATGTGTTGTGGGCCCCTGTAAATTTTTATATGTTGGGGAAATCACTCAAATGGTTAAATCACGGATATCCCAGCACCGTTCTAGTATTAGATAAAGGATATTCAATTACCTGTCTCCAAACATTTTGTGGAGACAGGGCACAAGGATAGTGAATTACGATTCATGATACTAGAAATGGTTCCAACTCCATTGAGGGGTGAGATAGAGAGCTTAAACTTAAACAGGGGAGGTTTAGTGGGTAAAAAAACGGAATACTTGGCTCCGGTGGGGCTAATAAAGATTATGATTATATCTTTCCTGTAGTTCCTGTTAATTAAATAACAATAAATGGTTAATCGAAAGTTAATTAGAGGTTTGAAATATGTCATTTCCTGGGGAATTTAAATTTGGGTGGGGAAATTGTAAATGTGTAACAGTCAATTTTGGAGCTTGAAGAAGGGAGAATGTTACTCCCGAAACGTCGCTTGTACGATGAGACTGTGTAACAATGAAATTACGGCAACTGAATCAAGAGTCCTGAGTGCTGCCTTCACAGTTTGTTTGTAATATGGGATACAATACAGCCATGTGTCCATAGGCATTGCACCGGACCATGTGAAGTGGTGGAGTGCTGTGATTCATCATGTATCAGAGTCAGGTATCATCATCATGGTATCAGAGTAGGTATCAGTTATCAGTTATCAGAGTCAGGTATCATTCGTCAGGTATCAGTTATCAGAGTAGGTATCATTCATCATGTATCAGAGTCAGGTATCAGTTATCAGGTCAGTATCATCATCATGTATCAGAGTCAGGTATCATTCATCATGATCAGTCAGGTATCATTTATCGTTCATCAGGTATCAAAGTCAGGCATCAGAGTCAGGCATCATTATCAGGTATCAGAGTCAGCTATCGGTCATCAGGTTTCAAGTCAACATCATTCATCAGGATCATTCATCAGGTATCATTATCAGTTCATCATCGGTATCATTCATCAGGCATCATTCATCGGATCATTCATCAGTATCAGAGTCAGCATCTATCAGCATCATTCTCAGGATCATTCATCGGGTATCATTCATCAGGCATCATCATCGGGTATCATTCATTTCAGGTATCAGAGTCAGGTATCATTCATCAGGCATCATTCATCGGGTATCAGAGTCAGGTATCATTCATCGGGTATCATTCATCAGGTATCAGAGTCAGGTATCATTCATCAGGTGTCAGAATCAGCTATCATTTATCAGTGTCAGATCAGGTATCATTCATCATGTATACTGATGGCTGATAACTGTTCCTGACTCTGATACATGATGTATGATACCTGAATTGATAACTGATTTGATGTCTATGTGATGAATGATACCTGACTCTGATATCTAATGAATGATACCTGACTCTGATTAACTGATGAATGATACATGATGAATGATACCCGATGAATTATACCTAATGAATAATGAATAACACTGATAGCTGACTTTGATACCTGATGAATGATACATGAAACCTGAAACATGAGGAATGACACAAAGATGTTTTTTTCTGTACATTTTAGGACATGTGCTGAACGTTACATCCGATAGAGGGTGCTGATTTCTAGCTTTAATTTTAGGGTTTTTTTTAAATTTCACTTGAAAAGCTAAATTATGCTTTCTATTTTTATCTTTGATCTTTTATTTAATAATTTTTTTTTTATCATTGATCAAAAAAAATTTTTTCACTATAGTTATCCTTTAAGTATGCTGCCACAGAAATGGAAGGGTCAGTAGGTGTGTGTACCGGTAAGATTGGGCGTAAAAAAAAACACTTTTTTAATTATTGATCAAAATTTTTTTTAGACTAAAGTTACCCTTTAAGTATGCTGCCACAAAAAATGGAAGGTTATGTCAGTAGGTGTGTGTACGGGTAAGATTGGAGGTTAAAAAACACACTTTTTTGATTGATTAAAATTTGTTTTTTGACCATAGTTACCCTTTAAGTATGGCTGCCACAGAAATGGATGGGTAGATCTGTAGGTGTGTGTACCTGTATCAGGTTAAAAAAACAGACCTTTTTTAATGATTAGTCAAATTTATTTTAGTTACCCTTAAGTATGGCTTCCATGGGAACGGAAAGGTTTGTGTTTATGACTATGAAAAAACTGTTTTGAAATATCCACATTTGAGGATTGTTACCATTATAGTCTATGGGAAAAAATGTCCCGAAATTTATCAATAACGCTGTCCGCGGATTCTTAGCTAAGGTAATAGCACACTTCTCCTATATGCCCCGCACGTGTACCGAATTTCATGTCTCTAGGTTGTGCTTGTGAAGGTTCTTTCATCCAGGTTGGTATCGTGATCTTAGTCATGAGTAATGTATCTTAGACGTTCGTATATCGACTGGTTTCTCAATTCACTCATATGAATGTGCTACAATATTATATCATATGACGTAGGTTGACATCAGTACAGATACGCTCGCTTATGCTACACTTCATATGTCGTCTAATCAACTACATTCTGAATTGAGAAAGCCAGTCGAGATGACTAGCGAAAGTCTTCAAGAACTATTCAAGTCCAGTTGATCTAATTGAATACAACAGATATTCATGTCTCTAGCTCAGAAACTGTGGGAGGAGATACGGTCAAACAAGCGAAAATTAAAATGGAAGAAGAAATAGAAAGAACCGTAATTTGGTCTTCAAACCAAATTAAAAAATAAATAAAAATAAAGCTGGAAATAAGCACCATCTAGTGCTAAAATGTACAGAAAAAAACTCTTTGTGTCATTCCTCATGTTTCAGTATAGACTCAGGTATCATTCATCAGGTATCATTCATCATTCATCAGGTATTGCGATGCGTTCACCATTTTTGGTGCGTTAACGCAAGATTTCCTAACGCAAAATGACGAAATGCTGGCAAAACACACAAGAATCACGTACACACGTGCGATAACGCTCTAATTTTGTAGCGATTCGTGCGTTGCAGTGTGGCCTCAGCCTAAGGGTCATGTCATCAAAACAATTAGTTTCTGGTTGTAAATAAACACTAATACCTCCCACCCACACAGATACAGTACATACTCTTACACACATTTATCTTCACTTACTGGTTGTTAAGGGTATGTCCACCTCTATTAAAAAAACTTTTAAACTAGGTCGCTTTTTGCTAATCTGTCTAATGTCTAACCTATTTAATGTTTGCTAAGTGTATGGCCAGCTTAATACACAAAATGAACCTGACACCGATACCTGACACCCGATACCTGAACCTGATACCTGACACCTGATACCATACCTGACCCTGATACCGAATGAACTCAATACCTGACACCCGATACTTGATGTCTGATACCTGACACCTGATACCCGATACCTGATGATGTCCTAAAATGGACACCGTAAGTAAAATTAATCGATCTGGTGGTCATACATTTACAACGGCAGTAGAGTAGATTATGTCCGCCATAGAATACCATTGCGGTACTTTACTACCACATGGTTTTCTACGAATGTGTTGTAGATATACCGTGCGCCATAAACGTACTATCGCGCCGTACATTTATGGCCGCAGTTGTACATTAACATAAACCCGCACTATCCCAATTTGTGATACCACGGGTTTATAAATATGGCCCTAAGTGCGATCAATCTCTGTTTCTACTTTAGTTTTGTTTCATGTGGCCATATTTATAAAGCCGCGGTATCACTTTTTAGCAATACTGCGGGTTAGTTAATTTACAATCATGGTCGTAAATGTACGATCGCAATTGTACATTTACAACCGAACGTTCGTTAATTAACGAACGTTCGATCGTAGAACACCGTGCAGAAGTAAACTAGCGCAATGGTATTCAGGGGGGTCTTAAATCTACGATTTCGTTATCATAGATTTACGATTGGTATCAAAAGTTACGATCGTTAAATCAATCGTTAATTTACGAAAGGGATACAATATATATCCAGATAAAGGAATAGAAACAGATTATCCTTGTTAAGGAAAGCAGAGGTAAGATGGATTTTTGGTTAGATACACAGTTACCTGCTGGACTAAATTCCAGATATGATATCTAATGCTACATTGAGTGGTTTTATTTATTTAATAAGATGAATTTTATATTATCTTTATAATATTTATGGTTTTGGTATACACTGTCTAAACATGTGATACTTACACTATGTATTCTGAGGTTAGTCCTCTTATTTGGTTTTATGCACAATAAGTTATGAATATATTCTTTTTGTATAGTTTATCATTTGTAAATATAACGTGTAGCTTGTCTGCCTAAGGGACTATCCCTTTAAGGATCTGAGCACCGTCTCTATAAGAGTAGGGTAGGACTGACGTCACGTTAAGCCTATGTAAGACCTGGTTACAGCTTACTGTTTGTACTATCCGTATATGTCTAAATAAAAGCTAATGTTGGACCTATTGGGAGCAAGATCGTTTATCCGGTGTGCGCAACAGAAGCTCCAAGTTGGTGGAAGTTTATGGTGTTGAACCTAAGCGAAGGGTTGGGGCATGCGGCACCCGGACCACTGAGAGGAGCAGTGAGTGCTTTTTGAATTATCAGCTGATAGATTGTTTCAATTGGCACAGCAGTTTTCAAGCATAGGTTCATGGTTTGTTACAACCCAGGCCTCCTGATACTGGTTTCCATTGTGAGGACAATGGGCCATATTTATAAAGCTTTTTAGCGATACCACGACTTTAACTATCAGTATCGTAAATTTACGATCGTTAAACTGATCAAAAATCTACAGTAACAAAATCGTAGATTTATGATCCCCATAGAATACCATTGAGGTAGTTTACTACCGCATGGTATTCTACGACGAACGTTGTTAATTACGAACGTGTTGTCATAAATGTCGGTCGCGACTGTAAATTAACTAACCGCTATAAATATGGCCCCGTGGGTTAGATTTAGGTTCTCTAATATCTATATTTATCACTGCAGGTCCCTCCCCCTTCATAATTCTGGGGGTTTTTTGCCTTCCTCTGGATAACTGTAAAGCAGGATGGGGTATTGCTGAGTAGGTTGAACTGGATTGACGTATGGGTTTACTCAACCTCAAATACTAAACTATATACAATCAGGGTTATTCTATAAACGTTCTTATCATTTAAAATGGTGCTAATTTTGCCCCAACCAATCAGATGTTAGCTTACAAATGTTAAATAAGATCTGTTGGTTGGGGCAAAATTGAACCATTTAAACGATAAGAACTTTTATTGAATCTCCCTGAATATATATAATATACTATACTGTAGTAGGATTGCCATTCACATTACACCAGTAGAACAAGTGCCACAATTTTGTGACTGGCAAATAGCTTCTTAGCAGTGTAGTGGCTAATCATACGTGCGTAATCAGTTTGGAATGGTCTGTTGTGTATTTCCTATCCGGGGTCCATGGGTTTCCTGAGAAGTTGACTAAGACAGTGAAAAACAGTACAGATCCAACTGATGTATTTGAGTGCATTTGAATAACATATATTCATTATTATCGTATGTCTATGTTTATTGGTCTGTATATTGTGTTTGTATGAACTATGTAATGAATTATGAGGAAGAAAGATAAATAAAAATACACAATAATTATTTTATGTAGGGGTTTCAAGGGTCCTGCAGGGATAACACAGGTTAGTACAATGTGCACCCACTGTTTCACTGTAATTGTGGGTCCAGTCGAGAGGACTTATTGTCCTGTCCAAGCGTTCACTACTAGCAAGCACAAGTGACTGTCGTTTGTGGCAAGACTGGCCACGGCCGCTTTGCGCGATCGATCATGTGGTCCTATAGGGAACCACACGATCAGCTGTGATTTACCAGCAGGTCCGATCATGTGTTGTCCGCCCGCCCCCACCCACACCATGTGTTAACGGCACTAATATTGTATGGTGTGTACCCAGCCTAATGTTTACCTTTAATATGTTAATTGTGTTCTATTTACCCAATTAGCCTACAGACATTAAACAAAGGCACATAGGGCCATATTTAAAAGCCGCAGTATCGCTTTTAACGATACTGTGACTTTAACAATCGGTATCGTAAATGTACAAACGTTAAACCAATCAGAGATTTACTATACTGACCGTAAATCTACGATAACACAATCGTAAATTAACTAACCCGCGGTTTGCTAAAAAGCGATAGTGCAGCTTTAAATATGGCCCGTACATAATAAGTACTAAGGGTTATTTTTCCAAGCCTGTAGCTGCATTCCTGGCTATTTGGACTGGCTATGAACAACCCTATAGTTATGTTAATAAGAGCAAGACCAGAACACGTGCTTAGTGACTGGTGTGGAGTTAATATACAAAAACTGCACTATTTATACACTGTGCTATTCACAAGTAATAGAAAAGGCCCCGAAATGAATTATTGGTCCATATGGGTGAATAAGCAATAAACCTAGATGGAGAAGCATGGTGAGTTTAATCTACACATTAATATGCACTAAACTACTGGTCTGAATGAGGTTACTGTATAGCAGCACATTGCTTGACCTAGTAGAATATATACAGGGCGATGTGACCGAGAGGCGATATCAGCAACCCAGTGCAAACAGCCGGCAATGTTATATGCCGATACGGCATCGCTATCTGACGTTTTCTATTTCGCCTGTTTAACGCCAGCTATTAGCTGAGGGCCATATTTATAAAGCTAAATCGTACATTTATGACCATTAATTAACGAACGTTCGATCGTAGAGATACCGACCGTCGTAAATTTGCGATACCGATTGTCATGATATGGATACTGCTGCAAGAAGATCTAGTGTAGTTATTCATTATATAATGTCTGTAATAGCAGATTCCATTTGTTTTATTCTATTTGTACTTTTTGTTTTCTCCCCTTTTTTCCTTTACCAATTGGCTCAGGTGCCATAAACCCAGCAGGGGACAGGGATTCCTGTAGCACCTCTGCAGACTTGAGGCCTCCAAACCAGCGGGTGGTCTAATAAGGTGGATAATTTGTTAATTAACGAACGTTCAATCGTAGAATACCGTGCCGTAGTGAACTAAAGGTGCGATATCGCTAAAAGTGATACCGAGGCTTTATAGATATGGCCCCAATGCCGGCAACCACCGGCTTAGACCACAGAGATGGAAGGGCCTGTCAGATCTCGTGGGGGGGACCAACAAGCCCATTCACCATGAAGGAGGAAGCTAGACACTTCACAGCACTAAGGTAGGGGGTGGGAAGGGAATAGGGGGGGGAGGCTTCCACAGCTTACAGCCCCACCTAGCAAAGTGATTTTTTAGGTGTACATATCCTTTAAGCTGATTCTCCTAGTGCTCTAACAGAACTAAGAATCCTGTCCTCTGAGACGCTACATATATAATTGTATTCGGCATTTGTTATATGATCTGGTATTATCCCTGCCTGAGTGTGCAGTGAGTGATACAAATATTTAGTATTTTTTCAGATTTATAGCCATTAAGGCTGGTATCAGTTTCCACGGCCTCAACCTGGTTTTGACCCGGTGAGCTGGGAAAGCTCTGTTTGGTCTGAGGTGGAGAGTTGAAGTATGGTCACCGGTATCGGTTCCCACAGCCGTTAGTTAGTGGTGGGGGCAGTATTTTATATACCTGGTAATGGTATATGGTAAGTGATGGCAGCCCTCAACCTGGTTTTGACCCAGTGAGCTGGAATGTGAATTCATCAATCTGCCCTTATCGGACCGCATGTGAATCGCACCAAAAATGGTGATTGCATTTGCTCCGATAAGCAGATTGCATGCAGCAAACACCAACGGACATGTGACCAGCCATAGCACAACACTATTGTGGGCCTTTAAAGTGTGATCAATGGTGCCGAAAAGCGCACTAGTGTGGCCCAGCCCTAAATGTTCATCAAGATGAGAAAGATGGTTTGAGAGCCTTCGTTATTCTCATCCAATCCAGAAAGGATAGGGTAGTTATTTGGTAGGATCCCACCTGCTGATGTACAAGAATAATTTGTTCATAGTTGGGAAAGGTCCAGGCAAATCAGACATGGAATTGTAGGCAGCACAACAATTACTTTAATACAAACCGCACAACACAATTCTGTTGGAGAAAAGGCTGCAGCGGTTTTTTTAATACACAAAACAATTAACTTATTATTCAGCAATGATGAATAGCTGCATCACAAGTAAAACTGCCCAGCCCCCATTGGCTCAGATTGTAGCTCGTACTATTCGACCTTCACTTTTTCAATTTACCACCTCAACATTACTCTCTCTATCGCATTCACCTTCAATTACAGCTGTGACAAAAACTTCTGTAATTCGTTATTTTATATTTATCAATAACATTTACTAATTAATTTTTTTATTAAAGGGGTGGGAGGGTGGGGCGCTGTTACCTGCCTTTGCTGAGGTATGTCGCACTTCATATTAAATCCCAACTTTTATAAACTTATGCCCGACCAAGCAGGAGACTACTTTTTGGCCAATCGCTATCCTGCTAAACCTAACCAATCACTTCTTCCTACATCCCGAAACTCCATGCACAGCTTGTGCTAAAGGCCCTGCTGCTCCAGATGAATAATATGCACATACATACAATATATTATTACTAAATACTATGTAGCCTCCTTCGCCCTCATTTACAGGGCTATGTACCGAGAGTCGTAATCGTTCTCTATTGCCCCCTTAGGCAATGCACTGAGCTGATAGTGGCTCAGTGCATTGTGACTGGGTTTGCCTTTTGCGAATCTTTAACAGCAGCTATCTGCTGGCGTTAGAGATTACTCTTCAAGTGCGCTTATACCATGAGTTACGTGACACAAATTTTGTATAAGTTGCAAGTGCCGTTAGTTGTGTCTAAACTCACGTTAACGTTTGATACATTGGTTAACGTGACTTTAAGACACAAATAGCCGATAACGGCTCTTGGTACATAGCCCTATTTATTTGGTAATGTGTGGCAATTCTCCCTAGCAACAGCCATAAATAGTTGATTTAGGTAGGTAAAAATACATGAGTTTATCTCTTGGCCTGATCAGACTCAAGGTCACATTTTCCTTGTATCCCAGATCTAACCTTTGTTTCTACATCATCAGAAAGGTGTCAGAAACACTGAGCATTGGCCCTACAGCAGATAAGCAGAGTGACAAGACTGTGGAAGGTGAAATGAAGTGAATGTTCAGAGCACAGTGTCATGGAAAAGGTGGGTAAGTGCTAATAAGTAAGTACTAAGGGCCCCTATTTATAAAAAAACGCTATTGTTATCGGAAAAATAGCGATTGATATTTTACGATAGCGTTCGCTATCGTAAAATAGCAAACGCTATCGTGGAATAACGGTCGCTATCGACAATAACGGTCAGTATTCGCCGATAGCAACGTATTCTACGATAGCGTTCGCTATTTTTCGGATAACGATATTGACTTTTTATAAATAGGGCTCTAAATGTATTCCATATATCTGTACCTAATACCCTGAACTGTGTTACAGGTTTACTGGGCTCCTTAATTATCGTATCTGCTTCTCAATCCGTCCTTTATAACGTATTATAATTGCTTTTAATAGGTTTGTAAGTACAAGATAGTAATTTTGACATTGACCCAAACAGGCTGGCTCCTTTTGGCAAATTTTACTGGGAATTCCATGGTCCTGTAGGTATCTAACCTAGTGGGACCTTCTTTCAATGGAACTCCTATAGGCTGAAGAACACCCATTAGCCAAATTCTAACAAATGTTAAACTTCACACAAAGCAACAGAAAATCACATGTAATAAGTACAGATCTACCTTCTGTTTCTACATCATCAGAAAGGTGTCAGAAACATGAGCATTGGCCCTACAGCAGATAAGCAGAGTGACAAGACTGTGGAAGGTGAAATAGAAGTGAATGTTCCGAGCACAGTGTCAATGGAAAAGGGGTAAGTGCTAATAAGTAAGTACTAAGGGCCCCTATTATAAAAAACGCTATTGTTATCGGAAAAAATAGCGATTGCTATTTTACCATAGCGTTCACTATCGTAAAATAGCAAATGCTATCGTGGAATAACGGTCGCTATCGACAATAACTGTCAGTATTCGCTGATAGCGACCGTTATTCTACGATAGCGTTCGCTATTTTTCCGATAACGATATTGACTTTTATAAATAGGGCCCAAATGTTATCCATATTCTGTACCTATAGCCCTGAACTGTGTTACAGGTTTACTGGGCTCCTTAATTATCGTATCTGCTTCTCAATCCTGTCCTTTATAACGTATTAATTGCTTTTAATAGGTTTGTAAGTACAAGATAGTAATTCTGACATTGACCCAAACTGCCTGCCTTTTAGGCTGCTTGATCTTTGCTTGGCTCCTTTTAGCAAATTTACTTGGGAATTCCATGGTCCTGTAGGTATCTAGCCTAGTGGACCTTCTTTCAATGGAAAATCTAATTGAATACAACAGATATTCATGTCTCTAGCTCAGAAACTGTGGGAGGAGATACGGTCCAAACAAGCGAAAAATTAAAATGGAAGAAGAAATAGAAAGAACCGTAATTTGGCTCTTCAAACCAAATTAAAAAATAACTAAAAATAAAGCTGGAAATAAGCACCATCTAGTGCTAAAATGTACAGAAAAAAACATCTTTGTGTCATTCCTCATGTTTCAGGTATCAGACTCAGGTATCATTCATCAGGTATCATTCATCATTCATCAGGTATTGCGCATGCGTTCACCATTTTTGGTGCGTTAACGCATGCATTTCCTAACGCAAAATGACGAAAATGCATGCGCAAAACACACAAGAATCACGTACACACGTGCGATAACGCTCTCAATTTTGTACGCGATTCCTGTGCGTTGCAGTGTGGCCTCAGCCTAAGGGTCATGTCATCAAAACAATTAGTTTCTTGGTTGTAAATGTAAACACTAATACCTCCAACCCCCACACAGATACAGGTACATACTCTTACACACATTTATCTTCACTTACTGGTTGTTAAGGGTATGTCCACCTCTATTAAAAAAACTTTTAAAGCTAGGTCGCATTTTGCTAATCTGTCTAATGTCTAACCTATTTAATGTTTGCTAAGTGTATGGCCAGCTTAATACACAAAATATGATACCTGACACCCGATACCTGACACCCGATACCTGACACCTGATACCTGACACCTGATACCCAATACCTGACACCTGATACCTGACACTTGATACTCAATACCTGACACCCGATACTTGATGTCTGATACCTGACACCTGATACCCGATACCTGATGATGTCCTAAAATGGACACCGTAAGTAAAATTAATCGATCTGGTGGTCATACATTTACAACGGCTAGAGTAGATTTATGTCCGCCATAGAATACCATTGCGGTACTTTACTACCACATGGTTTTCTACGAATGGTTGTAGATATACTACCGTGCGCCATAAACGTACTATCGCAGCCGTACATTTATGGCCGCAGTTGTACATTAACATAAACCCGCACTATCCCAAATTTGTGATACCACGGGTTTATAAATATGGCCCTAAGTGCGATCAATCTCTGTTTCTACTTTAGTTTTGTTTCATGTGGCCATATTTATAAAGCCGCGGTATCACTTTTTAGCAATACTGCGGGTTAGTTAATTTACAATCATGGTCGTAAATGTACGATCGCAATTGTACATTTACAACCGAACGTTCGTTAATTAACGAACGTTCGATCGTAGAACACCGTGCAGAAGTAAACTAGCGCAATGGTATTCTAGGGGGGTCTTAAATCTACGATTTCGTTATCATAGATTTACGATTGGTATCATAAAGTTACGATCGTTAAATCAATCGTTAATTTACGAAAGGGATACAATGTATATATCCAGATAAAGGAATAGAAACAGATTATCCTTGTTAAGGAAAGCAGAGGTAAGATGGATTTTTTGGTTAGATACACAGTTACCTGCTGGACTAAATTCCAGATATGATATCTAATGCTACATTGAGTGGTTTTATTTATTTAATAAGATGAATTTTATATTATCTTTATAATATTTATGGTTTTGGTATACACTGTCTAAACATGTGATACTTACACTATGTATTCTGAGGTTAGTCCTCTTATTTGGTTTTATGCACAATTAAGTTATGAATAATATTCTTTTTGTATAGTTTATACATTTGTAAATATAACGTGTAGCTTGTCTGCCTAAGGGACTATCCCTTTAAGGATCTGAGCACCGTCTCTATAAGAGGTAGGGTAGGACTGACGTCACGTTAAGCCTATGAGTAAGACCTGGTTACAGCTTACTGTTTGTACTATCCGTATATGTCTAAATAAAAGCTAATGTTTGGACCTATTGGGAGCAAGATCGTTTATCCGGTGTGCGCAACAGAAGCTCCAAGTTGGTGGAAGTTTATGGTGTTGAACCTAAGCGAAGGGTTTGGGGCATGCGGCACCCGGACCACTGAGAGGGAGCAGTGAGTGCTTTTTGAATTATCAGCTGATAGATTGTTTCAATTGGCACAGCAGTTTTCAAGCGATAGGTTCATGGTTTGTTACACCCAGGCCTCCTGTATACTGGTTTCCATTGTGAGGGACAATGGGCCATATTTATAAAGCCTCGGTATCGCTTTTTAGCGATACCACGACTTTAACGATCAGTATCGTAAATTTACGATCGTTAAACTGATCAAAAATCTACAGTAACAAAATCGTAGATTTATGATCCCCATAGAATACCATTGAGGTAGTTTACTACCGCATGGTATTCTACGATCGAACGTTTGTTAATTAACGAACGTTTGGTCATAAATGTCCGGTCGCGACTGTAAATTAACTAACCGCTATAAATATGGCCCCGTGGGTTAGATTTAGGTTCTCTAATATCTATATTTTATCACTGCAGGTCCCTCCCCCTTCATAATTCTGGTGGGTTTTTTGCCTTCCTCTGGATTAACTGTAAAGCAGGATGGGGTATTGCTGAGTAGGTTGAACTGGATTGACGTATGGGTTTACTCAACCTCAAATACTAAACTATATACAATCAGGGTTATTCTATAAACGTTCTTATCATTTAAAATGGTGCTAATTTTGCCCCAACCAATCAGATGTTAGCTTACAAATGTTAAATAAGATCTGATTGGTTGGGGCAAAATTAGAACCATTTTAAACGATAAGAACTTTTATTGAATCTCCCTGAATATATATAATATACTATACTGTAGTAGGATTGCCATTCAACATTACACCAGTAGAACAAGTGCCACAATTTTGTGACTGGCAAATAGCTTCTTAGCAGTGTAGTGGCTAATCATACGTGCTTGTAATCAGTTTGGAATGGTCTGTGTAGTATTTCCTATCCAGGGGTCCATGGGGTTTCCTGAGAAGTTGACTAAGACAGTGAAAAACAGTACAGATCCAACTGATGTATTTGAGTGCATTTGAATATACATATATTCATTATTATCGTATGTCTATGTTTATTGGTCTGTATATTGTGTTTGTATGAACTATGTAATGAATTTATGAGGAAGAAAGATAAATAAAAATACACAATAATTATTTTATGTAGGGGTTTCAAGGGTCCTGCAGGGATAACACAGGTTTAGTACAATGTGCACCCACTGTTTCACTGTAATTGTGGGTCCAGTCGAGAGGACTTATTGTCCTGTCCAAGCGTTCACTACTAGCAAGCACAAGTGACTGTCGTTTGTGGCAAGACTGGCCACGGCCGACAGTTTGCGCGATCGATCATGTGGTCCTATAGGGAACCACACGATCAGCTGTGATTTACCAGCAGGTCCGATCATGTGTTTGTCCGCCCGCCCCCACCCACACCATGTGTTACACGGCACTAATATTGTATGGTGTGTACCCAGCCTAATGTTTACCTTTAATATGTTAATTGTGTTCTATTTACCCTAATTAGCCTACAGACATTAAACAAAGGCACATAGGGCCATATTTATAAAGCCGCAGTATCGCTTTTTAATGATACTGTGACTTTAACAATCGGTATCGTAAATGTACAAACGTTAAACCAATCAGAGATTTACTATACTGACCGTAAATCTACGATAACACAATCGTAAATTAACTAACCCGCGGTATTGCTAAAAAGCGATAGTGCAGCTTTATAAATATGGCCCGTACATACATAAGTACTAAGGGTTATTTTTCCAAGCCCGTAGCTGCATTCCTGGCTATTTGGACTGGCTATGAACAACCCTATAGTTATGTTTAATAAGAGCAAGACCAGAACACGTGCTTAGTGACTGGTGTGGAGTTAATATACAAAAACTGCTATTTATACACTGTGCTATTCACAAGTAATAGAAAAGGCCCCGAAAATGAATTATTGGTCCATATTGGGTGAATAAGCAATAAACCTAGATGGAGAAGCATGGTGAGTTTAATCTACACATTAATATGCACTAAACTACTGGTCTGAATGAGGTTACTGTATAGCAGCACATTGCCTTGACCTAGTAGAATATATACAGGGCGATGTGACCGAGAGGCGATATCAGCAACCCAGTGCAAACAGCGCGGCAATGTTATATGCCGATACGGCATCGCTATCTGACAGTTTTCTATTTCGCCTGTTTAACGCCAGCTATTAGCTGAGGGCCATATTTATAAAGCTAAATCGTACATTTATGACCATTAATTAACGAACGTTCGATCGTAGAATACCGACCGTCGTAAATTTGCGATACCGATTGTCATGATATGGATACTGCTGCAAGAAGATCTAGTGTAGTTATTCATTATATAATGTCTGTAATAGCAGATTCCATTTGTTTTATTCTATTTGTACTTTTTGTTTTCTCCCCTTTTTTTCCTTTACCAATTGGCTCAGGTGCCATAAACCCAGCAGGGGACAGGGATTCCTGTAGCACCTCTGCAGACTTGAGGCCTCCAAACCAGCGGGTGGTCTAATAAGGTGGATAATTTGTTAATTAACGAACGTTCAATCGTAGAATACCGTGCCGTAGTGAACTAAAGGTGCGATATCGCTAAAAAGTGATACCGAGGCTTTATAGATATGGCCCCAATGCCGGCAACCACCGGCTTAGACCACAGAGATGGGAAGGGCCTGTCAGATCTCGTGGGGGCGGACCAACAAGCCCATTCACCATGAAGGAGGAAGCTAGACACTTCACAGCACTAAGGTAGGGGGTGGGAAGGGAATAGGGGGGGGGAGGCTTCCACAGCTTACAGCCCCACCTAGCAAAGTGATTTTTTAGGTGTACATATCCTTTAAGCTGATTCTCCTAGTGCTCTAACAGAACTAAGAATCCTGTCCTCTGAGACGCTACATATAGTAATTGTATTCGGCATTTGTTATATGATCTGGTATTATCCCTGCCTGAGTGTGGCAGTGAGTGATACAAATATTTAGTATTTTTTCAGATTTATAGCCATTAAGGCTGGTATCAGTTTCCACGGCCTCAACCTGGTTTTGACCCGGTGAGCTGGGAAAGCTCTGTTTGGTCTGAGGTGGAGAGTTGAAGTATGGTCACCGGTATCGGTTCCCACAGCCGTTAGTTAGTGGGTGGGGGCAGTATTTTATATACCTGGTAATTGGTATATGGTAAGTGATGGCAGCCCTCAACCTGGTTTTGACCCAGTGAGCTGGAATGTGAATTCATCAATCTGCCCTTATCGGACCGCATGTGAATCGCACCAAAAATGGTGATTGCATTTGCCCCGATAAGCAGATTGCAATGCAGCAAACACCAACGGACATAATGTGACCAGCCCATAGCACAACACTATTGTGGGCCTTTAAAGTGTGATCAAATGGTGCCGAAAAGCGCACTAGTGTGGCCCAGCCCTAAATGTTCATCAAGATGAGAAAGATGGTTTGAGAGCCTTCGTTATTCTCATCCAATCCAGAAAGGATAGGGTAGTTATTTGGTAGGATCCCACCTGCTGATGTACAAGAATAATTTGTTCATAGTTTGGGAAAGGTCCAGGCAAATCAGACATGGAATTGTAGGCAGCACAACAATTACTTTAATACAAACCGCACAACACAATTCTGTTGGAGAAAAGGCTGCAGCGGTTTTTTTAATACACAAAACAATTAACTTATTATTCAGCAATGATGAATAGCTGCATCACAAAGTAAAACTGCCCAGCCCCCATTGGCTCAGATTGTAGCTCGTACTATTCGACCTTCACTTTTTCAATTTACCACCTCAACATTACTCTCTCTATCGCATTCACCTTCAATTACAGCTGTGACAAAAACTTCTGTAATTCGTTATTTTATATTTATCAATAACATTTACTAATTAATTTTTTTATTAAAGGGGTGGGAGGGTGGGGCGCTGTTACCTGCCTTTGCTGAGGTATGTCGCACTTCATATTAAATCCCAACTTTTATAAACTTATGCCCGACCAAGCAGGAGACTACTTTTTGGCCAATCGCTATCCTGCTAAACCTAACCAATCACTTCTTCCTACATCCCGAAACTCCCATGCACAGCTTGTGCTAAAGGCCCTGCTGCTCCAGATGAATAATATGCACATACATACAATATATTATATACTAAATACTATGTAGCCTCCATCTGCCCTCATTTACAGGGCTATGTACCGAGAGTCGTAATCGTTCTCTATTGCCCCCTTTAGGCAATGCACTGAGCTGATAGTGGCTCAGTGCATTGTGACTGGAGTTTGCCTTTTGCGAATCTTTAACAGCAGCTATCTGCTGGCGTTAGAGATTACATCTTCAAGTGCCGTTATACCATGAGTTACGTGACACAAATTTTGTATAACGTTGCAAGTGCCGTTAGTTGTGTCTTAAACTCACGTTAACGTTTGATACATTGGTTAACGTGACTTTAAGACACAAATAGCCGATAACGGCTCTTGGTACATAGCCCTATTTATTTGGTAATAGTGTGGCAATTCTCCCTAGCAACAGCCATAAATAGTTGATTTAGGTAGGTAAAAATACATGAGTTTATCTCTTGGCCTGATCAGACTCACAGGTCACATTTTCCTTGTATCCCAGATCTAACCTTCTGTTTCTACATCATCAGAAAGGTGTCAGAAACACTGAGCATTGGCCCTACAGCAGATAAGCAGAGTGACAAGACTGTGGAAGGTGAAATAGAAGTGAATGTTCAGAGCACAGTGTCAATGGAAAAGGGGTAAGTGCTAATAAGTAAGTACTAAGGGCCCCTATTTATAAAAAACGAATTGTTATCGGAAAAATAGCGATTGCTATTTTACGATAGCGTTCGCTATCGTAAAATAGCAAACGCTATCGTGGAATAACGGTCGCTATCGACAATAACGGTCAGTATTCGCCGATAGCAACCGTTATTCTACGATAGCGTTCGCTATTTTTCGGATAACGATATTGACTTTTTATAAATAGGGCTCTAAATGTTATTCCATATATCTGTACCTAATACCCTGAACTGTGTTACAGGTTTACTGGGCTCCTTAATTATCGTATCTGCTTCTCAATCCTGTCCTTTATAACGTATTAATTGCTTTTAATAGGTTTGTAAGTACAAGATAGTAATTTCTGACATTGACCCAAACAGGCTGGCTCCTTTTGGCAAATTTTACTTGGGAATTCCATGGTCCTGTAGGTATCTAACCTAGTGGGACCTTCTTTCAATGGAACCTCCTATAGGCTGAAGAACACCCATTAGCCAAATTCTAACAAATGTTAAACTTCACACAAAGCCAACAGAAAATCACATGTAATAAGTACAGATCTAACCTTCTGTTTCTACATCATCAGAAAGGTGTCAGAAACACTGAGCATTGGCCCTACAGCAGATAAGCAGAGTGACAAGACTGTGGAAGGTGAAATAGAAGTGAATGTTCCGAGCACAGTGTCAATGGAAAAGGGGTAAGTGCTAATAAGTAAGTACTAAGGGCCCCTCATTGAGTAAAACTAACCATAACACGTTAATGTTATGAAACATAGCGATGCTATTTTACCATAGCGTTCCTATCGTAAAATAGCAACAGCTATCTGTGAATAACGGTCGCTATCGACATAAATGTCAGTATTCGCCGATAGACACGTTATTCTAACGATAGCGTTCGCTATTTTTCGATAACGATAACGATTTTTATAAATAGGGCCCTAAATTTATTCATATATCTGTACCTATACCCTGAACTGTGTTACAGGTTTACTGGGCTCCTTAATTATCGTATCTGCTTCAATCCTGTCCTTTATAACGTATTAATTGCTTTTAATAGGTTTGTAAGTACAAGATAGTAATTTCTGACTTGACCAAACTGCCTGCCTTTTAGGCTGCTTGATCTTTGCTGGTCCTTTTAGCAAATTTTACTGGGGAATTCCATGGTCCTGTAGGTATCTAGCCTAGTGGGACTTTTTCAATGGAAACATCCTATAGGCGAAGACACCCCATTAGCCAAATTCTAACAAATGTTAAACTTCACACAAGCAACAGAAAATCACATGTAATAAGTACAGATCTAACCTTCTGTTTCTACATCATCAGAAAGGTTCAGAAACACTGAGCATTGGCCCTACAGCAGATAAGCAGGTGACAAGACTGTGGAAGGTGAAAAGAAGGAATGTTCAGAGCACAGTGTCAATGGAGAAAGGGGTAAGTGCTAATAAGTAAGTACTAAGGGCCCCTATTTATAAAAAAAACGCTATTGTTATCGGAAAAATAGCGATTGCTATTTTATGATATTTTTTATACGGTCGCTATCGACAATAACGGTCAGTATTCGCTGATAGTATTCTCCTATAGGCTGAAGAACACCCATTAGACAAATTCTAACAAATGTTAAACTTCACATAAAGCCAACAGAAAATCACATGTAATAAGTACAAGACTTAACTTAGGGCTGCAGATTATTAAATCTGTCATCAGTTTTATCAGTTTAGAGATTAGAACAGCGCAAAGGTGCACTGGTATAAGTTGACTGGCAAGGCAGGTAAAATGTGGGCAACCCTCCGAGCATCATTGCCTTTTAATTCAATTAGTAGCAGGTGTCTACAGTATATTATGGTAAGCAGGCCAACCAGAGTTTACCAAGGGCTACATCACAATTGTCCATCATGAAGTTGTGCCAACATGTTTGCAAAGGGTTAGTGTGACTTCAGGAAGGAAATTGCTGGTGGTGCCTACATTTTGCACAGGAAACCCATTTTGCACCTTAATATTATTCTTGTGGCTTTTTGTAAAGTAACTATTTAACGCCAAACAAAAAGCTGGTGTTATATTCATGCAGGTGGTAAGACCCAATCAGCAGTTATCCAGAGATATCAACAGGCCTATCTAAGAAAAGTTCTTATAGTTAAAAATGGTGCCAATTGTGCCCCAACCAATCAGATGTTCTGTACCAGTTAAATACCTGATTGGCTGGGGCAAAATTAGCACCATTTTTAACTATAAGAACTTTTAATAAGTAAGCCAGTAAATCCCTGCTATAAAGGACACCCTTTGTTTTCTTAATGTATTACAGTATTCACAGTTTTAAGACCTAGAAATAATAGGAGGAGGTGGAGTTAGAGAAAAGATAATAAAAAAGTGTTTATTAGTAAGGGTATTTGTAACACTGTGTAAGACAAAACCAAAGTTCCCGTGAGAGTCTGTGGTCAGAGGACATATTTAGAGAAAGATATATATATTGTTTCCTGTTTGTTGGGCCTATTCTTAAAGAAGCAGTACAGCTATATTCTCCTGGTCAGTAATTTCCAACTGATAAACTGAGCTATAATTTGTGACCTTGTAGTTAATTTTATGGCAACACCACTAAAGGTGCAGCAATCAGTATCCTTTATAAATAGAACCCCAAGGGCCCTATTTATAAAAGATCGTTATCGAAAAAATAACGATCGCTATCGTAAAATAATGACCGGTATTTTCTTTTTTCGATAACGATCTTTTATAAATAGGGCCCCAAGTGTATTAAAGCATTGGATTAAATAACAGGGTATACTCTGTTTGCTTCATGCCAGTGATGCCAAAGTGAGCGAATCCAAAGTGGATCCAGCAGTCTCCAAATCAGAAGATGATAAAATGGAGGAAAAACCTGCGTCTGAGGTGGGCCCGGAGAAAGAATATGAATATGTGGAGACCTGGGAATCCTATGAGAGTTCTGATGAATCTGATAAAGAAGTAAAGTGCTTAAACAGTTATATGAACAGAATCAGAAAAACCTATTTATTTAGGGACAGTTCTAGTTATTTAAGTCCCTTTGTGGTGCACTCCTGTATTGGTGTTGTAGGACAACAGTGTGCAAACTGGTTATAGTGGCATTCACGACTGATGTAATACCAATATTAAAATGGGTATTTGTGCACAGTCTGGTATTTACAGACCTGTAAGTGGCAATCAGCACAGATTCACGAAGAATACACCCAGTCAAACTTGCTTGGTTTTTATGGAGATTTGAGAAGTTAGATTCTGAACTAGCTGTAGATGTGCTATACTAATTTTGCCAAGGCATTTGGTATACATTTTGTACTTGTGCATAAAATAAGGTTTTGAAAAACACACTTGTTGATGGATAGAGAATTGGTTGATACTGTATATTTTGTACAGAGAGAAGCTGTAAATGTTAAGTGATTTATTTGAGGTTTAACAATCCTGGACCTGCCTATACTACAAATGGGTCTCTCTCTATTGGAAAAAGATTTGGGGGTTTTAGTAGATAACAGAGGATGGAGAAACACCTTCTTTTAACAGAAGGCATCTTGCAGTCTCATGCTATATCAATAGCATTGCCCACAAAATCTAAGAAACAAGAAGTAATTTCTTACTCCCAATTCCCCAGAGAAAGGGGCAGAGATATGCAAAATACTCATTTATGTCCCTTAGCTTATGCATGTGTCCAGAACCGCTGGCTTAATAACATGCAAAATAGCCTAATATATAGAGCCAATCATCTGACCTGCAGACATGACATGTTTTGATCTTGTTAGATCTCGTCAGTGCAAGATACAGATTCATGGCTCTATGGTGTAGTAGGACTTGGGCGTACAGTAGACAAGGTAGCTAGAAAGTTTAGGGAGAGTGTAAGATAACAGACTTATCTGTGGCAAACAGCACCAGACACCAATGGTAATAAAAAAGAAAAAAAGTTCCTGATAAAAGGTCAGAGACACAACCGAAATGTTGCATTGTAATAAATTATCACTGATCAAATAAGCTCATGGAGTGCACATTTCTTCTAAACAATTGTATATATCTTCATGGTAGCACCCAGGCTGGTGCAACCTGGTAGGTAAAATATATGAATCCAACAAAAATCAGGTGCAGTCTTGGGATTTTATAACAAAAAGTCTTTATTGGCAGTGAAACAACATGCAACTAGGCTGCCTGAATGTTTCACTGCCAAAAAAGGCTTTTTGTTATAAAAAAAAAACCAAGACTGCACCTGACATCCAGTTTACTGCCACACTCCATTTGTGAAATCTTCTCATGCTCGCTTGCCGATACCTACAACAATGTATCCACTTCTTCTCAATGTGATACTAGATGCACAGACACTAATATGTAACTGTTTACATTTCAGGCTCCATCCATTAAACGTGATCGTGACAAGCCCCCTCCCACAGTAACATCCAGCACACCAACCATCGATACCAAAGAACCAGACGAGAAGAAATGATTTCGCATACATCACCATTTGGTGATGTATAAAGGAAAAGTTTCCCATTATACAAATATAGACGTAGTAGGTAAAAACAAGTAATTCATGTATATTCAGAAGGATGGTAAATACTTGGAAACATAGAAAGATCTGTGAAATGTTTTCCCCCCCATTATGTAATAAATATATTTGTTCGTTTTTTTAGGATTTTCTTTCATTTATTAACCTATGAAGGGTACAGGTGCAGGTTACAGATCTATTTATACTTTTAAATGTGTTCATTTACGATATTCTTTTATAGCAGAGAAACCTTTGTTGGGTTTGCAGGTTTTTAGCTGATAGATGCTCTATCTTCCTCTTCCCATTTCACAGCAGGACAGGCATGCTCTGTGGACTTTACCAAGGAAAAGAGTGGGGATCTGTCTTCTTTGTATCTCTGTATGAGTAATAGGGATTAAAATGAACATTATAGCAGAGGTGATATAGTGAAAGTTTGTACTCATATCATAAACGTGTAGCGATATGTTAATAATAAACCTCAAAATATTAGCTTTGGATAAGACAAGGCAGTAATTAAATATTCTTAATGGCTGCCCTACATTTTCTAAAGTTACTTATCTTCCATACCTGCATAAGTGGATGTCAACAGGTCCTAAAATCCTCCACACACATCTATCCTGGGAAAGTGTAGCTCACTTTATCCTACATACTGCTACGTTCTGTTCAATGCCGGTGAAGGGGTGGGACTTTCCCTGATGTCACTTTCACCTCTCTGATTGCAGCAAAATAAACTTAAACAAAATTTTAATTTTGGTAAGTTTAAGGCAGCCATCCTTTATGCTTGATTGTTGCCTTATCTTATCTAAACATGTTACAATTACCCATAAAGGATGCAGCCTATGTTAATAATCTGTACTCTCAGCCACAAAGGGGTAAAATGTACAATTTTAGACATATATTAAATCTAATTTACTCCCTCGTTTTCCATTGGGCCTTATTGTAAACTACATACCGAATCCTAGAGAAATCCCATTTTTGGCTAAATGCTTTGAATTTTTATCATTAAACAAAGAAGAAAAGAGAAACGCACATTTTGGGTCTTAACTGCAATTTTTTTTATGTTTATAGTTCTGTTACGTTGTTGATATTCCAACTCAATGCAGCAATGTCCTTCTCAGAGGTCATAGGGTAAATGTTCATATTCCTCCAAATTTCTCCAATGTTATATTTTAATTATATTCACTGGAGCAACCCAGTAGTCATTTTTAAAAAACGGGGAGAAATCCAGACCTCTAGTATGTTGCATTAGATCCTTGTATTTTATCTCCAATTTACTAATACTAATAATAAGCATTCACAAGAACAACGATATCTACACCAGCATTGCCACTCTTTGGTCTGATCTGGAAGAATAAAAATTGTTACGCCCATCAAGTTTACATGTGTACAAGTCAGATTTACTAGTAAGACTTCTATTGTCGTTCAGCAGTTCACAGAGCTTCTTTGTTAGATTTTTACCTGCTTGTCCTTGGCCATTCCAAACTGAACTAGAAGCACTTGTTAGGCTTTGTTCAGCTAGAGTAGCTTGTCACTGTTCCCCCCAAAGGGCACATGCAACAATATGTATAAAGGTTTGTGCTTGTGCTATTAAAAATTAGAAATAACATATAATGGACACATAACCTCCGTTTTTTCCAATTCGTGCTACATACCCAAAATAAGGTGCTAAATCTAATACATAAAATATCCATATATTGTATATGAACTGTACAAATACACAATATGCCAAGTTCAACTTGCAGAAACTTCACAATAAGAATTTGGAAGGTCTCTGCACTCCATACCTAATGCTAGAGACTGAATGTAGATTATTGATCAGGAGAAACAGCTTGCGTCTATTACACACAATAATTCTGTTGTAAATACAAATATTACATCAATGAAAATAAGATTTGTTTTAATTTATTCTTTGCAGGCCGGATTTCAGGTTTTAAATGTGTAGTTTTCTTTCAGTTACAGCTTTTCAATTAATCTTTCTAGTGCTATCCATCTGGGTTAATCTTAATCTGTTATTTTGCCTCTAATCAGGCTTATTTGCATTGTATAAAACATTAAACAGGGTTTTAGAACTCTTAAATCTATTATTAAACTTGACAAGACAAAAATGAAGGAAATATACACAAAAATGAAAAGTTGTCACAATTAGTTTAATGAAGTGCACAGAATAGCGTTCAGTCATGTCAATAAAATAAAACAATTACTATTTTTTGTTTTTTGTCTTTTTTACATCAAGTGTGCTTTATTTCCTCCACAGGTATTCTGTTAAATAAAGCACCATATATACTGCCAGGCCACAGCTAGAGAGGATTCTTTACAGAATCAAATTTCTTGTGGTTTAGTACAAGTAAACTTAATTTTGATAATAAGAACCACAGAGATCGAGGCAAACTGCCTCTATTATAAGGTACAAAACTGGCACAGAGGACACTATATTATACACGGTAAAAATTACAAGTTTAAATTACATTGGGCAAGGGAATCCCCATTTTTTTTAACGCGGCCATATTCAATGAAAGCCACTACAGTAAACCTGAATTACATAAAACAAATCTAATATGATTGCCCTTAACAAATAGTTCTGAAGATGCAGGTCTGGTTTCTGAAGTTCTGCTTGACCAAGAAATAAGCAGGTTAAGTTTATCTTGCCATTCAAGCAGAAAGCATTTAAACTTAAGCACAAAACAGAAAAAAAGGCAAAACAACTTTGTATACAAACAGCTTAAAAAAATAAATGAAGAAAAAAAGACTTAAAAGCAGACATGCTACAACTAATGTCAAGAAGCAGCTTTATTTTCTTTTCCTGATATCCTTGAGACCACAAGTATTGTGGATTCGATGGTCCTGCACAAAGTGTCTAAAATGTCGTTTTGCTGTACATGACTAAAAAGTCCCCTGGAATGGTCACAATTTAAAGAAAGGTTTAAATCTGAATCCTGTGAGGACAATGTTTGGCTATCACAGCCCCTTAAATCTGCTAAATCAGCCAACACTGCAGAAATTGATGTGGTAGGGAGCTCATTATCTTCATCCGTCACAGTAGTGTCCTTAGGACTCTGAAGGTCTTTCATTTCTTTGCCTTCTTCCAATTTAGTGCTGTTGCCAGTTTGGTCTTCAACTTGCTGTGGCCTTGAAGACAGCATTAACTCTTCTGAAAACGAAGAAGAAACTTCTATTCTGTATTCCTTAGAACAATTATTTTCAGGAGATGGAGGGTCTTGTTCTGTTCCAGGGTCTATGATTGAAGAGTCTCTTGTTTCATTGTCAGATGTGCTTGTGGGAGTTGATGCCTCTCTTTCATTCTTAAGATCACTGATACAGCTATCAACCATATGTTCCTCTTCACTGCTAACCCTTCTCCTTTTCACTGGAGTAGCACCTTCATCATCTGTAACAAAACATTTATGTTATTATGCTGTCCAAATTAAATCATAAACATTTGCAGAATGAAAATTAAAGGGTAACAGTGCCCAAAACTAAAATTGGTCCCATATGTCATGTTTATACTTATACTTGCTACAATATACAGCTTCAAAAAGTATTTTACATGCAGAGGAATCTTTGGATCTGGCTATCATCCATTTTCTGTCATGGACAGACCTGGGAACTGCAAATAGCCGTGGTGAGGGATTTTGCTGTGTAAGATTAGAATCATTATTGGTAAGTAAAGTTTTTGGGGCTATTTAAGGCTTACAGTTAAGAGGGTCGGCAAGCCCTTTGAAGATGCAACCAACCACCACAGTCCTTAAAATAAATGCTTAATATTTTGAATAAAAAATTCTACTGTAAAAGAACAAGATACCTAGATCTGTAGCACTGGGGTACCCAAAATGCACTGGGTGGGTGGGACATAGGGCAGAGATATGGAGGAGCTCATACCTTTCATTATAAAGGTGCCACTAATGAGGCCCATACAGAATTATTGTTTGGGCACCCATGCAAATAGACTAAAACACATTTTTTCCCGATTGTTAGCCAAGGAACTGCAGATGAAAAAATATTATTGTCTTTCTGTGTAATACTTAATCAAAGATCTGATAATAAAAAATACATTTTGTAATAGAAAACCTGCTTCCCAGGTTCTTGTGTAACCTTACATTTGGTTATGTAATGCTCACTGCACATGAACATCTCATTTAAGAATATGACTGATGAGAAGGTTGTGCTGAAAGGAAGGAGTCCGGCTTTCTCCTGCACCAGAAAGTGGCAGTCTTTACAATCCTCAAAACATGGGAAAAAATTAATGAGGGGAATGAAGATGCCATGTCTACCTAATTAACCAGAGACTTGAACAGCCAATACATGGTAATTCTGCTAGTTCGATTCTGATAATGAGGTTATGCTCTAATAATAAAATGACATAACCAAGTAGCCATGTACACGAGACACACAAACTAACCTTTAGTTTTACCTTCTTTGGCTTCTTGCTCTTGGACTGAATTTCTCTGCTGCTGACATGCTCTGCATTTGGTAAGGAGTTCCTGCAGAGTTGGGATTAAGGCTGCGTTTAGCTGTTTGGGAGTGTGAACTGAAAGGAGCAGAGCGAGTGCTCGAAGATCCTACAATAGATAAAAGGCAAAATTATTCTCATTATACAACCCATACAGGGCCATGTTCCAGAAATCCCATTCTTTCATAATCCCCATCATGTTGTGTAGTTTTAATTAACAGGGATATCTATTTAAATTATATTATATAAATATATATATTTAAAAATGGTGCTAATTTTGCCGCAACCAATCAGATCTTATTTAACATTTGAAAGCTAACATCTGATTGGTTAGGGCAAAATTAGCACCATTTTAAACCATAAGAACTTTTATTGAATAACCCTGCATGTTTTCATTTAAATATTTATTATTTGCACAATACAATGCCCTCCATTAGTCTTTATGGTGCATATTTCCACCTAATGATGTAACAACATGAATACAGTAATTCAATTAATCTGCAAAGGGTAACGATTATAAAAACACTGAGTGCCCCAATAACCAAGGCACAAATTGGATATAAATACATAGGACAAAATTAACAGAAGATCCCATTAGCTTACCAGGGTCTTGGTGTATTTTTGCCAGCATGTTTATTACATGACTTCTATAATGAATTGTGTTGATTTTCAGTAAGTTGAAACTTTGTCAAAGTATTATCAGTATAAAGTAGTTACACCACCATATTTGTTTCACCCTATTGTATATTTTATACAAAGTATTAATTAAGATTTCCACTAATTAGTAGTGGGAACACATTTACTTTGGGTTGTAAATACATATAAATAAATAAAATTTTAAATAGCACTCATCAATGACTGCAAATCAACTATACTACAGACGGATACCATGCAGGTATTACATAAAACAAAAAGCTAAATGGTTACCCCATTTAAAGTGCTGCATGCTTTGGAAATTTCAATTCTGTTGCAGAATTCAGACTCCACGTTCTGATACTGGTTAATGAGGTTGGTAATTATTGTGTTTATAAGGTTTGCACAGTTTGTCTCAGAAAACACCTGACTCTGAACCTAAGAGAAAACAACCAAAAAACATTTAGTAAATGGTCACTGAATGGTCAGTGAATGGAACATTATTAAATCCAGTCACAATACTAAGTACGATTAGAGATTTTACCTTGACAAGGAAAAGGGTCAGAAAAGTGTAAACTATGTTGTTATTAAGGAAAGGCCTTTCGTCCATTAAAATGCATTTGATATATTCGGCAAATACTGGATCTTCACACAGCAGCTTCATACAGCTTTTAGCCATTGCGGCCTAAATTAAAAAAATAGACCAGATATATTTTAACAATGGGGCAAAATGCTTTAGAGAGAAAAAAATCCTAGAATGCAATGAAATAATAATAAAGATGTGAATATTTTGTCAATAGTGCCATGGGGAACAGTACAGTTATTAAACTAAATCTTATTTAATGTGTATAAACTATCATGAAGCGTTATCGGCTATTTGTGTCAAAGTCATGTTACCTGATGTACCAAGGATTAATGTGACTTTAAGACACAACTAACAGCAGTTGCGGCGGAACTCAAAAACCACGTTGCACAATCACCACAACCAATGTACAGAGCCGATAATGGCTCTTTAGTTCGGAATCTTTAATGCAAGCAGATAGCTGGAGTTTAAGATTCAAATAGGTAAAACACATTCACAATGCAAGAGCCACTATTTGGCTTGGTGCATTGCCTAAAGGGGGCGATAGAGAGCTATAGCGCCTCTCTGTACATAGCCCTGTATATTGCATACAAAAGTCAAATAACATGCAACCAAAACTAGGGTAGATGGCCTGACCAACCAAAATATCAATGTATTGGGCCTTAATTTACTATATGTGAACTGTTTTGCTGTTGGGTCTGTTTATCTTTAGAGTTTTATTTATTTTTTTACAAAGGAAGATTTTTTACCTAGTATGATGCTCACATACATACCCTGTGCTATTATGGGCTTTTTTGCATGGTTGCTATTATCTAGTGTCAAGTAGACAAATATCAGAGTCAGGTAATGCAGAATAAAAACTGGACCATGATTGGTTGACAGAAGCCATGAATTACAATTAACTGCTGTTTACCTGTGTTTGGCACAGCTCAGTCCAGAGTTTTGGAAATAATGCAAGATGTAGGGAGAGGCCTTCATATGCAATTAGGACACCTGGGGAAAAATGTGTTTAAAGTTTAGCTAAAGCAGCAAATAGAATGTGAATGTAACTAGCAAAGTCTGCATGTGCGATCATGTAACAGACCAGCTGCATGAATCCAGGGAATTTCGGCAATGATCACGAGAGAGTTTACATTTCAAACAGAAATGTTCTAAGGTAAATACAATTTATTTATTTTTTTGCACCTATGTTCTCCTTTAAAGGGTAAGTCCACCTCTTAAATGAAAAAAATGTTTATAGATAAATCACCCCCCCCAAAAAAAACTGCAGAAGTCAGAAAACTGAAAGACTAACCACAGTGTCCTGTTAATCTTCTTTCTGCAATAAATATGATATTGCATAACACAACAGTCTCCCCAACTATAAACATTATAAAAGGCAGGGTCAAAAAAATCAATTTTGATAGTCACCCAGTAAAAGTGTGAGAGCGCTTTGTTTTATGGTTACTCTATTTATAATATTATACCCCAAGCATCGCCATGGAGTGTAATTGTAGGGGGTGCAGATCCTGGCTTCGTATATACCACTCTTTTTGCTTCCTGGTTCTTCCAGTTAGCAGCTGTCAGTCATGAGTTTAATAGATGACATCACAGCCAATGGCTGAATGCTATTCCTTTAGCTGCCTAGCTGCTGGGTGGAATTGCCCTTTGAGGTATCTGCTGGGGCAACAAATACAGATTGCTTGTCACACCGAAATAAAAATAAAACTTAACACAATGAGGAAAAGTTATGTTTATACAGAACTTCACCACATATATGTATTTTTATTGAGAAGTGGAAACTGATACATTTCTTATAAAACAAGGATACTGCAAGCAATTATAGACACTTTTTGAACTGCGCATGTAAAAAGGCGCAACTTTGTTTTATGACCCAAGTATGTTTTAATGTTAACTAGATTGTAAGCTCCACTGGGAAGGGGCCTCTTTACTCATGTCACAGGGTTCACTTGTATAATTAAGTACATAATTATTTAGGTACATAAGTATATATATATACATTTTTTGTGACATGAACCCGAACTCCTAACAAGACAGATCTGAATGTTACTCACTTAGCTTAATCAGTGTTTCTGTAAACTTTTCGCAGTTGATGGCTACGCGACAAAGTAGATGAATGAACTGATGGTAGGAAGATAGGTAATCTAGCAGCATCCGGTCATATACGTCATCTTTACCCTGGAAACACAGAGAATTTACACTAAGCAAGCTAATTGGTTTCACCTCTATAGCAGGACCAGTACAGGCTATGCAATGCAGATAACAACCAAATGCAGATTTGGTAGTATTAAATCATTAAAAAGCAACATTATTTTACTGCAATGTTCACGGTTTATGAACTGAATGGGCATTTCAATGTCTATATAAGGGTTCTGAGAATATCCTAAATTACCTATACCAAGGAATTCTACTTAAAGCTAAAAGAGGAAAGTATAACCAACTTCACATTGCTGTTCAAACCGAGCATCTGTGCCATATGAATAGTCACCAGTGATGCCCACCCGCGGATGGGCAGGGCAGGGGCGGGGCCATTAGTGCAGCCCCCAGGGTAGCTCAGGTCAGGCACCCCTGGACTTTATACCACGTCTAGGGTGGATGTCACTAGTTTTCAGATGTTTTGGGATTGTGACAGCCACTCATTCCTGCAACTAAACTATCAAATATCACTTACAAGGTAGAAACACTTGGAAATATTTTTTAGTTTTATTCTGCAGATGCAAGTGGTTCATGTTGATAAATCATAAGGTTACTTTACCTTAGTAGATTCCACCATTGAGGGCAATAGGCACATGTTCAGCTCAGGACGAGGGGGGCGGATGTTGCTTTTCCCTCCAATTAGTTTCATGTTTTCACGGCAGGGAAAATAGGGGCCAAGTGACACTAAATGAAAACATCAGGAATAAGGTTTGTGCAGACTGATGAGGAATACAGAACAATACAAACAAAAATTTCAATTACTTACTTGGGATGTTACTGTGATGGTATGTACAGTGATTGTGCTGTAAGAATGGGACCAGCGTGTGCAAAAAATCATGTGGACTCAGAAGTACAAGCTCTTTAAGAACATCTAGAGTACAAAATGAAGGCACATATAAGTGACTGAACAGGACGTGATGGGGAAATGAAAGGGAAATAAAGGGATGGAGGTATGAAAAGGTGAAGAGGAACGTGAATGAGAAGCTGAGAAAATAGAAGAGGAAGAGTCCACGGTGCTCATACTGAATGTGTAATCTTTAACTTCTACCCCCTCTTACTAAAGGGAAAGAGAAGACACCCCTCACTGTCACTTGATGATTTTATGTAAGTGCAGAATTTATTTATGGTGAGTAGTAAGAGTCTTTGATTTTTCGCACACACACACACACACACACGCTTTGTTGGCTGACAAAATGAACATGCAATGCATTAAAATACAGAGATCAAGGTTCCCTTTACTTTAAAGAACGTCAATACCATCGGCTTGTGCATGGCTGACCAATCCCCACACAGCATATGGGTGATCAGTCACGTCCCTGTGTGGGGTTCCCATTGCGATATGCCGAAAGATACCAATGTGCGATGGAAATTGCATGTGTATAGCCACTTTTAGTATATTCCAATTCAATCAGTTAAGATGGGAATTTGCAATAGTGCTTCTCAGCACAACAACCTGAACACTGAATATTTCTAAAACAATTAATGTGCTGCTTTGTGTTAAATTAATCACTGAAAAATGATGTTACCTATGCAGGCATTCCGCAATTCTGGAGGACTGTAAGAATTTAATAATGTTAGGAGCTTGTGGGCAAATTCTATTCTTTCTTGCCACTGAATTAATGCTTGCTTAACATCTGTGGGAAAGGAAGCAGAATGTTTTTAAGGCACAAGAAATCTAAAATACATTTATCATATTTAACATTTATTAAAGGAATGCTTTTCCCTGCATGCATCTGTTAAACATGATCATACAGGCAGTTAAGTGTGGGATCAAAGTGGTTTTTAAAGATTTCCTATTTTCTATGTTGTGCATAAAGTTGAACTATAGCGGATATAAAAAAAAATATTTAAAATGAAAGGTACATGGGGCAGAGAAGGAATGTGAATTCCAACCTACCAATATTGTTTGTGTGAAGAGCGCCAGCATGAAGAAAACGGCTTGTTCCAGGTTCTAGCACCATCTTTATTACAGTAAAGCCCAAGACCAACTTGGCAGATAATCAATCCTACATTCCTGCCTCAGGTAATTTTAATTTTTATAAAATAAATTACAGTGGAGTTGTCCTTTCAAAAAACCTATTCCAACATTAATTAATGCAGCTAAATGAAAATAAAAGCCCAAATGATTATATATAAGTTAAAACCTTACCTTTTCTTTGTAAATAAGGACGGGTGGATTTCAGGACAGAAAGAAATATTGACAGAAGTTCTACTAAGTCCCCTGTTACATGACAGGCTGTAGCTTCATGATACATCATGTGTAAGGTGTTAAAAGACTGTAGAGGATAAACAGTTAAATGTTTAAATGTGATAGGAAATGAATATAGGAAACAATGCCATGTCAATGTATCCTATATAAGAATTAAACAAAAAAAGCCATTTTGATTAGCACAGCATATTCAAAAATATTCTTCATTATTAATGTTTTGAGGTCTGTTGCTGGCTGTGATAAAGAATCAGCAATAAGTGCCTTTTGAATTTGCTACTTCAAGGAGCATTCTTTCTCTAAAAAAATAATTATCAGAGACTTAAAGCAAGCAATGATCCTCTAGAGCCTATTCATTTTAAAATTAGCTTGTTATATAAAGCACATGTACACATTTACTTAGTTCCGATTATAATCTTGACTGACACAAACTATTTTTTTTTCAAAAGAGTGTCTGTAAAAGCTATGGAATCAGATATATAGATATGTTGATATTTTCTGGGTGGGAAAGCCAATCTGAAGGGTGCAGGTTCATCAATTTTACACCAGCTAAGTAAACCAATCTAGGTTAACCAATGAAACAATATGGGGACTAAATCTGGAGTGCAGACAAACTGCCTACTCATCAGAAAACTTTTTAAATTTAAGTTATAAATGAGTTTCTTAGCAAGAATTTTTCGGCAGCAAATACTAACATTAGAGATTGTTTACTAACAATATGGTTGATATAAAGGAACAATAAAATGTTTTAAAAGATTCTTAATTTAAGTCAAACACACACTGTCCAAACATTCTTCTACAGGGTTAAGTCTGGAAACAGTATTGTAACAGCTTGGAAAACTCTTTAAATCTAGTTTCCAGTCTAAAAGTATCATATGGCACCAAATTATGAATGACATTTTTTAAGGACACCTCATATATGAACCAACAAGCACAAGGTCCATACTAGATATTGGTTTGTAGCATTGTTTCGAAACCATATTATGGAAAGGCTGTTGCTATTCTATAAAATAGAAATTCACATTTATGGATTATATAATATTTATTTCCCTCTCTTTTACATTTGCTGCATTATGGGGAGATCGCTAGAATTCAGCATGTTGTTGGATTCTAAAGTACAAAGTAGTAGTCTCTGAGGGCAGGAAGGCAGGGCCCTTGGTCTCCTAGTGCTCCTGTCGTTGCACCATTATAGTCAACAAAATATAAAGCAAAGACTCAGGGCATTCAAGCTGCAAACAGGTTTATTAGTGCAAAATACACAACATGTTTCGGGTGTAAACCCTTTTTCTGGAACACTTGAGAAAGGGTTTTACACCCGAAACATGATGTGTATTTTTAACTATTAAACCAGTTTGCAGCTTGAACGCCCTGAGTCTTCGCTTAATATTATGTTGTTGGATTGTCTTGGATTATTTTAACATTAGACAAAGTGCCTAAGTAACTATAGATGTAATTTCACATTATTTCTTTTCTTTACATACCATGTAAGATGTTTGTACCCCACATAAAATAAAGCTGTCCCTTTCTCACTTCAGTTCTAGCTAAAACCTGTAGTGGTCGGCACATATAACGTTTTGATTCAGTTGAATTTGCCTTGTATGTGATTCTCATTAATTAGCTACTGTAAACTATATGGTTGGCTAAGGGATCCTGTAACAAAACCAAGGAGAATAACACGATGCAAGTGTTGCACAGGTCATTCAGTGCTTTGTGATTGTAAATTGGTATTTAGGCCACATATATACGAAGTAGACATGAATGATTTCATCAAATCTAATGAAAATACACAATTTACCAAAAGTTTGGTTCTTACTCTGGGATAAAAGATATTTTAAAAAACATGACATCCCAATTTAACTTTAGAAAATAAAGTTACATTAAAATGCTTACCTCCGTCATTAGGATTAACCCTCGGTTAAAAACAACAAGTAATCTGTCTTCGTCAGATTCTAACAATATTCTGAAGGCACTGAAAAATATTAACACCTATTAATCCAGTCTGTATCTGACAATTTACATTTTTTACATTCACTTTACGTGAGCGTAATATTTTTGGTTTTGTATATTGGTATAAACAGTTTATTTATTGGGTCTCTCCACCCCAAAATGTAATTTTGCTTTAGTGTAGGCGCCCCCCCCAACCCTTAACACTAGGGTTTTAAGTTTAAAAGTTACCCAGAAACAGACTTACGCACCGTTGTTCCCTCTGCCTCTTATTGCTACTTCCGGGAACGAAATAGGGGTTGGACCAGCCAATCAGAGACGCGGCTGCTGGCTACTGAGAGAGCTGAGGGGATAAGGTCGGGTAAGTCTTTCTCGACACTTTTTAAAACCATGGTGGGGGAGGGAAGGAATGCCCTACGCATGCCAGAATCCTCCAGGAGGACAGAGGAGGGGCAGATACCAAATTACACACAGACAGCTTATGCTTTTCACTTTTCTGGACTTAGAACAGGCACTGCAGGAGAACCATATGGAGCAGAGGAAAAATGTAAAGATTTTTGAACACTACACAGTGGGGTCATGAGTGGGTAAAATTTTAGGTGGACATTTCCTTTAAAAAAACTACTCTATATATGCTTGTGATGGTTCTCATTCATCCAGGTCATGGTATACCGGTATCTGTTTAGTTTTTTATAAGTTATAAACTACAACTGTAAAACAGCACAACCTTATTTCAAATAACGTCAGATCAGATATCTTACCCTTTGATATATACCATATCTTTAGGGTAGTGGTTAGGATCGTGCCCTTTTAACCTATTGGCACCGTATCATCATTCTGACTTAATAAAAAACTTTTACCAGAAATCCCCCTAGTATGGTCGAATTATACCTCTTAACCTTTAAAAACCAAAGTGTACAGATTAGCATGCCTAGGTACATATAAAAGACACCTAGGCATCTGTACACTTTGGTTTTTAAAGGTTAAGAGGTATAATTCGACATACTAGGGGGATTTCTGGTAAAAGTTTTTTATTAAGTCAGAATGATGATACGGTGCCAATAGGTTAAAAGGGCACGATCCTAACCACTACCCTAAAGATATGGTATATATCAAAGGGTAAGATATCTGATCTGACGTTATTTGAAATAAGGTTGTGCTGTTTTACAGTTGTAGTTTATAACTTTAAAAAAACTAAACTCAAATGAAAACAAGTTTTATCACATTTGCGGTAATGCATGTGTTGGAAAAAAGAGCAATTACATCAATTTCACATAGCAATGCCATAATAGCATTCACACTACTGCGTTTTTAGGTGTTGTGTTGAAGTGCGTTTTTTTAATAAGCTTAAATTGCTGGACAAAATGGAAGTGTTTTGGATAATGGAGAACTAGAATACCTGGTCTGAACTACAGATGGGATGGTTCTTGTATATCTTGTATTATAGAATAGGGGAGAGAGAACGGATGCTGATCTGACGTGTTTTGGGTAGACTCGTATAACACATACCTTCACCATACCTCCTTTTAAAAAGCTAATTGGCCAATCCACAGACACTAAATATTAACCTCTTGATAGCAACAATCTTTTTAAGCCACGAGTACATAAAGTGTTTTTATTAAGAACGGAATGTGGATTGTTTGGGGGGAAAACATAGAGATTGGTGCTGTGCCGTATTTGGTTGCTGTTGTATGAAAATAGGCCTCCAGGACTAGCACACCTTGGAACGAACCCACGCAATCCTGGAGGAATGTACCAGTACGATGGCAATGAAACACCTGTGAGTGGTATTCCAATTGGTGAGAGGGGAGACCGGAGCTGCCTTTTCTTTGTGTAAATAATAGCATTCATGCTACTGCGTTTTTTTTAACACACTGCTTCCTGCAGTTTATTGCAATAAAGCACCCAAATAAACTCTATGGGGAAGATGGAAAATACAGTTATATGCATTTTTTGATATTTAAACCAAAGCCCCACTGTGTACACTGCGATCCGTTGCGATTTTAGAACGCATGCGATCACCATTTTTGTCAAAATCGCACTTATACAAGTCTATGGAAGCACATAAAACAGTGGACAGAAGCGGATAGAATCGGACACAATTACTATGACATGTGTTTTTTTATGTAAATGCAAACGCATGTAAAAGCCGACACAAGGGGATGGCAAAAGTGGACAGCAATGCATAGCGATTTTTTGTGCGTCATAGTGTGGCCTCAGCCTAAGTCTTAACTGAGCATGCTTCTCCTCCGGGCAGATGGGCGGGGCAGAGGTTATGTGATGTCACAACCTACTGGAAGCAGGAAGTTAGAACATTTACCCCAATGTAATGTCTCACAGGCTCCAGCCAGAGATTTGATCGTCAGCTCATTTTAAGGAATTTAAGGAAATACTGACGGCTTTTATTTAACCCTAGCTTGTTTTGAGACCAGTTGCCCTTTAAACTCTAAAAATTACATTGGACCATACATGGACCAATTACATTGCATTCTAGCTTAGTAATAAGTAAGCCAATGGAGTTGGAGACAGTGAAAACACTTAAGATGCTTCAAGTTATGAGTATATATATAATTATTTGTATATTTATTATGTTTAACCCTTTCATTGCCACCAATGGTAAATTTTACGGTGCTCTATTTCCTTCCTTTTTTACCAAGCATGGTAAAATTTACGAATGGTGGCAGTGGCCCTTTAAATCCCTCCCGCAGGCTCCCCCGTGTGATCGGAGGGCACTATTCAAGTGCCCTCCCTCTCCCCTCGATTATTTATGCCCGTATTCCAAATTCGTTATCATTCCCTAAGATGATCTGATGATCATCTATGGGAATGAGCCAAAAAAAAAGGGGAAATGCACACAAAAAAATTCTTAAAGTGATACACCCCCCCCCCCTTTTTTTTTTTTACCCTAAAACTCTAAATTAGCAAAAAACTTTGTCTTCTCCAAGCTTCCCAATGCCCCCGGTGATATCGGTAAAGTAAACGTAGGTCATTATTTGTCCGATTTCAAGGGAAACTAAGCCTATTTTAGTAGAAAATTTTGCAGAGGTACCAAAAAAAGACCGGATTGAAGTTTTAGGATCAGTAAAGTGTGCAAAAACTTGTGTGACTATCCGTACTAACCGGTTTTCACTAAGATACCACTAAAAGGGGGAGTGGGGGTGGGTTGTGGCGGTTTTTTATTTTTTTCTTGTAATTGCAATTGCGCATGGGTTCCATTTGAGCTAGTTGGTGGCCCCGTCTCTGTTTGCACCCAACAATATGGCATACTGTTTGATTCAGGACATGTGGGAGATTGCGATTTAGTGGGGTTTTTTTCTTGCCAAGTGGGTTTAGGTAGGATTTCAACCTTTGAGACCTTTTTTTTTTTCACAAAATCTCCTAAAAGCACGGAGTTCTATGAATAACAGCGTCTGGAATTCTTCATATATATACGAAAGCATGACACTGTTACATAGCTGAAGGTGTGTAGATTCCAAAAATATATAGTTTTTGGGGGGTATTTCCAAGTTGAATAGGCTGTTCAAATTACAGAACACTGATTTTTTCTTGTAATTGCACTTCTGCATGCGTCCCATTTGAGCTAGTTCGTGGCCACACCTCTGTGTGCACCCACGCATATGGCATATCGTTTGATTCAGGACATGTGGGAGATTCACATTTAGTGAGTTTTTTTGCTTGTCAAGTGAGTTTAGGTAGGATTTCAACCTTTGAATCATCTTATTTTATTTTTCACAAAATCGCCTAAAAACACAGAATTCTTTGGATTACTGCGTCTGGAATTCTTCATGTATGTATGAAAGCATGGCACCATTATGTAGCTGAAGGTGTGTAGTTTCCTAAAATATATAGTTTGCGAGGGGTATTTCCACGTTTTGGGTCTGTTTCCTATGAGAAAGGAGCACTTACATTTTTTCTTGTATTTGCATGCTTCCCATTTGAGTTAGTTAGTTGCCACGTGTCTGTTTGCACCCATGCATATGGCATACCGTTTGATTCAGGACATGTGGAAGATTGACATTTAGTGGGTTTTTTTTTACTTGTCAAGTAGGTTTAGGTAGGATTTCCAAGTTTCTGGGCTGTTTCCTTTGAAAAGGGGTAAACTGTTCAAATTACAGAGCACTTTGATTTTTTCTTGTATTTGTGCTTGTGCATGCGTCCCATTTGAGCTAGTTGGTGACCACATCTCTGTTTGCACTCACATATATGGCGTACCATTTGATTCAGGAATTGTGGAAGATTGACATTTAGTGGGTTTTTTATTTGTGGGCGGCATTTCCAAGGTTCAGGGCCTGTTCAAAATTACAGAGCACTTAGATTTTTTTCTTGTAACGGCACTTGTGCATGGCTCACTTTATGACTAGTGGCTTCCACGTCCATGTGTGTAACCATGTATATGGCATACCATTTGAATCAGGGCATTTGGGAGATTGATACTTGACAAGTTTTTTTCTATATTGCATGGGAATTTGACATGATTTTTAACTTTGAAATTTATTTTTGTACATTTTTCAAGAAAATCTAGTACAAGTGTGAAATTCTATGCAGACGGTGCCCACACCATTGGTGGTATGCATAAAAGAATGGCACCGTTGCGTAGCTGAAGGTGTGTAGATTCCAAGAATATATAGTTTGGGGGATATTTCTAATAAAGAAAAATAAATCTGAAAAGTAATTGGGCCACTGTGCATTGGCTTCCTTTGTGGCTACTCGATTCCACGTCTGCGTGTGTAACAACGCATGTGGCATACTGTTTGATTCAGGACATTTGGGAGATTGATATTTGGTAACCCTTTTTTACATTACTTGGGGTTTTGGCATGATTTCTAACTTTGAAAGTGTTTTTTTGTTAATTTTTCAGAAAATCTGCTAAACGTGTAAATTTCTACGAAGAACTGCTCCAACATCATTGAAGGTATGAATGAACAAACTAAAGCATTACATACCTGAAGGTGTGTAGATTCCAAGGATATATAGTTTATGGGGAGTATTTCTGAGTTTTGGGGTTATTTTGTGGTAATTTGGATTTGACTGAATATGTTTGCTGTTTTTTTAGCCATCGTGCATTGTCTCACTTCGTGGCTAGTAACTTCCACGTCCACGTGTGTAACCATGCATATGGCATACCATTTGATTCAGGACATTTTGGGGATTGATGTTTGGTAACTTTTTTTTTACATTCCATGAGGTTTTGGCATGATTTCTACCCTTTGAAGTTGTTTAATTGTTTTTTGTTAATTTTTTCAGAAAAGTGCGACTTCTACGAAAAACTGCGCCCACACTATTGATGGTATGAATGAACTAACTACAGAGTTACATAGCTGACTGTGTGTACATTTCAGGAATATATAGTTTGTGGGGGTTGTTTCTGAGTTAGGGGGGTGTTTTATGGGAAAAACTGCAGACTGTTCAAATTCAGAGTTGGTTGAATATTTTTGCTGTTTTTGAGAAATCATGCATTGTCTCACTTCGTGGCTTTTCGCTTCCACGTCCACGTGTGTAACCACACATATGGCATACCATTTGATTCAGGACATTTGGGGGATTGATATTTGGTAACTTTTTTTTTACATTCCATGAGGTTTTGGCATGATATCTACCTTCGAAAGTTGATTTTTGTTAATTTTTTCAGAAAATCTGTGAAAAGTGCAAACTTCTGCGACGAACTGCGCAAACACCATTGATGGTATGAATGAACAAACTACAGCATTACATATATAGCTTGTGGGGGTATTTCTGAGTTAGGGGGGTGTTTTCTGGAAAATACTGCAGACTGTTCAAATTCGAAATATTGGTGCTGTTCCTGAGCCATCATGCATTGTCTCACTTTGTGGCTATTCGCTTCCACGTGCGCGTGTGTAACCACGCATATGGCATACCGTTTGATTCAGGACATTTGGGGTATTGATATTTAGGTGGTTTTTTTTACCTGTCATGGGTATTTAGGTATGATTTTCTGACTTTGAAACATGTATTTTATTCATTTTTTCAGAAAATCTGCTTTTAGCATGCTATTCTATGATGGACTGCGTCCAGAATTCTGCTTGTATGCATGACACAATGACACTATATGGTCGCTGAAACTGTGTACTTTCCAAAAATATATAGTTTGTGGGGGTATTTTTGAGATTGGGGGGCGTTTAGTTTGAAAAAACAAAAGCAGTTCAAAATGCCAAGATGACTGAAACTGTATGTGTAATTTGTCTTTATGCACTGGTTGCCTTCAGGGCTAGTTGGTAGCCATGTCTCTGTATGTACCCACCCATGTGGCATACCATTTTATTCAGGAGGGGTTAGGCTTTCATATTTGTGTTGGTTTTCAACTCCCCCCCCCCCAAAAAAAAAATTTTCTGTGAAATTTACCTTCGATTTGGTAATTTGAAGGAAAAAGGAAAATATGAGAAAAATCTTCCAATTTGATGAGCTGTTTTGTCCAGGTATTTGCATTTTGATCAAAAATCACACTACTTCTAAAAACCTTAGGATGTGTAGTTTCTAAAATTATCTCATTTGTGAGGATGTTTTAGTTAATTTGGATGTTATTCTGCAATGACTGTTAGATGGGCTTTTACATTTCAATTTGGTGTAAAATTTTTCAATGTGCTGTTTTAGTTTCGAGGGGTCTCCTGGACAGAAAGTTTGGGGTACTTTATACATATCTGGTATCGTTGTACTCTGGAGAATCAGAGCTTTTAGAAAAAATAAGATTTTCATTTGTAAACTCAAAAATAGTATTTATTTTTCCAAATAGAAATGGCAAGAAAATTAAAAATTTGCAAATTTTACAGTTTTTTCGACAGTTTTCACCCCAAAATTTTCTGAAATCTCCAGATAAGTTGCAAATGTCTGTTATCTTTTTAAAGTACATATTCTGCCGACAAAAAGGATATATAATTTGCCCTGATTCCTGTGAGTTTTCATACCGCAACACTTCACTAAACCACATGAGTGCAAAATCCTGAAGATTCTTCTGGCAAAAAAGGGTAGGCAACTTGCAAAACTGTCTGGCACTGAAAAGGTTAAAGGGACACTAAAGTATTTGTTATGTAAACGAAATCTGTATCTATTCACAGGGAGGTGAGAACGCTTATTCCCACGTCCCTGTGAATAATACAATGCCTGGAGAACACTACAACACTTACCTTACCGGCGCTCTACTCGAGGCTCCTTCTCAGCACGTTGTCCTTTTGTATTGGCACGCATGCCCTGAAGATAGCCGCTCGGTCGGGAGAGCGTGCCTGACAGATGAGGAGCCATGAGTGAAGCGCAGGTAAGGTAAGTGTGGCAGTTTTCCACCTCCAGGAGCGGACACTTGAGTAATTAAAGTTTTGCATAAGCTCTAGTGCTCCTCCCCTTACCTTATATTCTGCAGCACCAGCAGCCTGCTTCAGTTTTTCAAGTGTCCACTACTTGGACTACTACAGACAAGACAAGCCTTAGGAACAGCTGGAGGGTAACCCCTTCCAGCCTTTCCCACCATAACCCCTTCCTGGCTGTCCCCCACGTCTGTTCTAAAACAAAAACAAAAATTTTTACCTGTTTTTGGGAATAGCTGGAAGGTAACCCCTTCCAGCCCTCCCACACCTTCTGGACACACAGACCATGGCAGCTCCCCCCTCCTCTGATATGCTCCCTACCTTCATTTGAACCCTCCTTAAGGAAAGGAGGGTCACTGCTCAAGTTCTTGGGCACAGGATCCAACTGTCCCCAGGGCGCACTGTTGTGTTCCCATTACGGGACCGGCATATCCATGGACACCTCTGCCTTCAGGTAAGGCCTGGGGGTCTTCTGGGAGGGCGGGAGCTTCTCCTTCTGGCTTTGTGCGCCCTTTTCCCTTGGTGCGACATTTTCGCGCGAGGGCGGGACTTCCGGTTCCCGTGCCTGCTAGCCAGCTAACCACGAGCAAGGTGATCGGCTCTCTCTAGGACTCCATTTGGGGCAGCCTAAAGCTCTGACCCAGCCCTGCAATCTGGTCAGCTATTCCCCTGCCTTTTCTAGCAGTTTGCTACAGCTTCTGCTTCTATTTAGTTCACTTAGGCAGACAGTTAGCTATCTTTCTGGGATTGTTCTGGGGGTGGGATTTCCTCCTCTATCTCCCTCGTTTAGTACCTTCTCAGCTTTGCAGCTTTCTATATTATATACCGTATATACCCGAGTATAAGCCAAGGTTTTCAGGCTTTAAAATTAGCCTGAAAACCCGACCTCGGCTTATACTCAGGTCACAGTAAATAATTGTGAATTCTCCGGCTGCCAATCTCTATGTACAAGCTAACTTACATTAGAAGCAAGTGTTCCGTCTGGCACTCCTCGCTGATCTGCAGGATGACGTCCATACGCGGAGCCTGTCACACTTACTGCCCACCACCGAGTAGTGATGTCACTACTTGGCGCCAGGCAGTAGGAGAAACAGGCGTCGCGTATGGATGTCATCCGGCAGATCAGTGTGGAGTGCCAGGCAGAACACTTGCTTCTAATGTAAGTTAGCTTGTACATAATGATCAGCAGCCAGATTGGGGGGAAAGAATTCACACTTATTTCCTGTGACCTGAGTGAGTACTTACCTCTCTTACTTACCTCACTGAACTTGGGGGCCTTTCCTGGGGGGTATTGTCCATAAAAAAGCCTCATTCCTTGGCACTGCAGTGTTTGAAAACTACAACTCCCAGCTACTAAAGCATGCTGGGAGTTGTAGTTTCCAAAACATCTGGAGTGCCAAGGAATGAGGCTTTTTTATGGACAGCAGAGTTCCCATACATTAATAGTCATACTGTATGGGACTACTGCTGTCCATTTAAAGGTGAAATAAATACAGTATTAAAAGGCAGTAGTGGTCATAATTTCAACCCTTGGCTTATACTCGAGTCAATCGTGTTTTCTTGCTTTTTAAAGTAAAAATGGGTACCTTGGCTTATACTCTGGTATATACGGTACATATATTATATTTAAAAAAAAAATAAAGTTTTTCTTTTTATCTCTTCCTTTCTTCTATTATGGCCAGTAAGGGGTTGCTGCCGCCCCGTCAAAAGGGGAACAAGCAACCACCAGTCGCAGTATCATATTTATGTGCAACCTGCCAATCAATACTGCCTGCAGGCCAATCTGGTACACGGTGCGCTTCTTGTAACGCTACCAATGACCCTCCGTCTGTACCTATTGACAGTCAGTCAAATTGCCAGAATAGGCAAGAGCCATTAAGGAATCTTTAGATTCTTTAAAACATTTACTAGAGGGTACTCAAATTTCAGCTCCTCAGGGGCCCCCTCAGGAGCAGGAACCAGCTTGGGCTAAGTCATTAGCCGCCTCTATGTCCTCCCTGTCTACTTCCATTTCACAGGTCCTACAATCTGGACAGCTGGTGACTACAGACAGAGATTCCAGACCTACAAGGCCACAGGAACCTATTGCATCCTGTTTAACTGAGGATTCTCCTCAAGAGGACGATGAGATCACAGAGGAAGGTGAAATTAAATACAGCACTCCTGAACAGGAGTCACAAACTTCCTTCACTCTGGAAGCTGTAGATTCGCTTATAAGGTCAGTCCTTTCTGTTCTTAACATTTAGGGCTCAGAATCCCAAGAGGACCCTTCCAAAACTCTCTTTTCTAGAGTTAAAAAAGCCGGGACGATCCCGGCTCTTTAACACTGTTCCCCTTCCCCAAGGCAGACATAGATCGATGGGCCTCCCCTCCCATAGTTGACCCTCCAGTGGCTCGACTCTCCAGAGCCACCACCATTCCCCTTTCCAAAGTGGCGACCTTTAAAAACCCAAACGATCGCCGCATTGAGGTGCTTTTAAAAATATCCTTTTCAGCCTCAGGGTCTGCTCTAAGACCCACCTTTGCCTCCGTGGATGGCAAACGCTATGGCTTAATCAATTATACCAAGATCTCCGTCCTGACCCAACAAAATGTCATGGGACGAACCACGGTGCCTACCCCTCCATCCAGACCTTCTTTCTCAGGGTCCATTCCTCCAGCGGATCTTCAAAGACTAAATTTGATGGCTTGGCTATTGAATCCTCCATTCTGAGGAAGAGAGGCATTCCCTTATCGGTCATCCCCATGAGGGCTGCATGGTGGAACCATCCTGTCTCTCCTTCCACAGGCATAAGGCAGTTCTTCAGCCTTACCCAACTTTTCTACCGAAAGTTATTTCCTCCTTTCACCTAAGTCAGGAAATTGTCGCCCCAGCTCTATATCCTCGGCCAGTTTCTCTTCAAGAAAAGAGCTCTCCGGATTTACATCTCCAGAACGGAATCTTTTTGTTCTTCCAAGGCACTGTTCATCCTCCTAATGGGGCCTCACAAAGGCTCCAGAGCATCGCCTCAGACTCTGGCGAGATGGATTCGGAGTGTCATCTGAAGATATTTACTGAAGCAGGAACTGCTCCTTCCTTGTGGGTTGCATCTTACTCTGCCAGGGCTCTGGAAGCTTCATGGGCAGCTCGTCTGGGAGCCTCCATAGATCAGATTTGCAGAGCAGCCACCTGGTATTCAATGTCCACATTCATCAAGTTCTACAGGTTGGATATGTTTGCTTCAGCAGAGACAACCGTAGGTCGACTGGTGCTGCAAACAGCAGAGGATTAATTCTTCTGCCCCCCTTTACTGTCAGGACTTTGGGACATCCCCTGCTGTGCCTGGGTCCCCCAAGGCTGAAAGAGAAAAGGAGATTTTGTTTACTCACAGTAAAATCTCTTTCTCTGAAGCCGGGGGACCCAGGCACTACCCTCCCTATGTGTTATGACTACCAAGTTGTTAAAACTGTTATTTTAGTTATATAGATTATCTGTGTGGTATATCAGTTTAGCTTAAGTAAAAGTGTGTTTTTAACAAACTTGTACGTTCTTATGGCAACTCCTTCGCTCCCTCTTTGGGACAAAACTGAAGTAAACAAAATCTCCTTTTATGTACTTAACATAAAATCTGTATACCGGTAGTTTTCCTTTAATAAATGATTGTTTACATGCATTGGTTTTCATTTCACTTTAGTTATTTATTCACCATATGTAGGTTTATGATTATTATTAATTTTGCTAACCTGTTTGTGGCAGAGTATCAATAGATAGCATGAGCTAGATGGAAGTTTGCAGCACTTTAAAGGGCTTGTCCTCCATCATAACATTTGTTCCCTGTTAATCCAGGACAACCTCCCCTCAGCCAATGGCTGATGGTTGCTACTGAAGATGAAACAGCAGCAGAAGAGGCACAAACCTGATGTTGGATAATCTGTCTTTGAAAGTAAGTTCAGGAGCGTCAAATTAAAAGGTAAGCAATACGGTTTCCATTGTGCAAAACAATGTTAATAACTATAATGTTTCCAACCTTACTAATTGCCATCCAATTAATTAGAAGATACGTTTTACCTCTCACTTTACAAAAATGACAAAATTATTAAGAAAAACGCATCAATGATGCATTATGGGCAATCAACAGTGTCTGGCTTATAGAGTCTCCACTGATATTTGCTGCACATTGTATAATGTAAGGAAAACCCTTTTACCTTATCAACGTTGTCCAACAGGAACGTCCATCTAAACAACGCAAATAGCAGCTGATAGTAGTTTTCTTAAACTGTTTAATATCTTCAAGTTCTTCCTCTCTCATATCTGGCCTTTGAGCTACAAATAGCTGCATGAGGTTAAACAATTCTTCAACAGCCTGCATAAGAACATATAGAGGCAAATAAACAAAGTTTTAAAGATCACAGGTGCATTAGTCTTGCACTACCAATGTAGTTTCTCACCCCAGAGTGTTTTTATAGGGTAACTGTGGTCTCCATACAAGTGGCCTCTATTAAAATGAGCACACTCCTGTTACGAAATAAGAATTTTGTTTTGGTATATAAATAATTAAATGTACATAGATTAATTTCTTTTAGGTTTTAATTTAGTGTTGGTATCTAGAAGTTTATAATGGTGTATGGGTTGTGACTTAAGGGATAATGAAATAAAATGGCAAAGTAAATAGTTTGAGTCCAGGTTCCCAGCAACAGATAACAAAGAAGCAGGGTTACAAACTTTGATTAGATCAGGACTCCTTGGTTTATGACACTTTTATGGTCCATCTATTATTAAGAACACAATAGAGGTCCACACCTATTATCTACATTCCTCAAGGTGGAGACACCAAACCTGCATTCTAATAAAGGTATGCCGGGGAACCTGGTCCTGCTACTCTTGAAGTGTAAATTGGGGTCAGTTAATTCTGGAGGGAAAATAGGTAGGCTGGTAGCACAATAGAGTTGTTTAAACTGACCAATCAACTCCTGCAAGGTGGATAAAAATGATTTTACAAATCAATCAGAAGTCCACAGTGCTAGGGATTGGGGGGTCATTTCTTATATCAAGCCAGGACTCCAGCTATCTTTAGGCTCTTGTTCTATACTTTCTTTTTGGAGGTAGAAAACCTAAGGCCCATGCACTTCAAGAGGTAGCTTTATCCCTTTGTTCGTGTTTTGTATTGTCTTTGTTCATTGGTTTGTTTGTAGCATGCTTTAATTAATATTTTTTTGCCTTTTTGTTAGATTATACTGTGTACCTAAATAAATGTTATTTTGATTGAGCTATCTGCTTCAGATTCAAAGTTATTTTTATAGTTAGAAAGGTAATATATTGATATTTTTGTGAATTTATCATATTCATATTAAGATATATACTAATCTAAATTAAATATATTACTATTGCCAGAATTTAGGCAACACTCCTACCTTTAAAATGACTCCAGGATCATGTGTCTAACTGCAGTCTATCCAAACTTACAGAAGTATGCTTAAGCATGACCACTGTATTCCACTGCCCCTCCCCATTTCTTTCTCCCTGCTTGTATTAGTAATGTAGATAACAAGCCTGTGTTGCACACTGACTGACTGAATTACTGTGCTGATAAGGAGGAGCGAGTCAATTATGACTCACAGGAATGTGCTCACTCCTCATTAGCACAATAATTCAGTCAGTGTAACAAACCAGAACAGCACTGGATGAGAGACGATGTTTATTGCCTTCTTTAAGTTTGAGATAGAAATGGCAGTTAACTATTTGGATGTAGAAAAACAGGCTTTTTATGTACATTACTAATACAGGGAGGGAAGAGACAGGGATGGAAGAGACAGGGAGGGGGGGGGGGTGTGCCTGTGCTGGATTTTTTTTTTTCCCCAACCTATTTTTTCACATGTATTATATAGAATAATACGCTACCTACAGAATAATATACAGATATTACTTTACCTTGGATTTCCCTGACCTCTATAAAAACTCAGCCTAACAGCCTTGTGCCCTTTATATGGTTAGGGAACTCCTCTGTGGCGTAACCTCCTTATATTAAACTGTACTTTATCAGCCAAAATGGGCGCTTGTTCGGAGATCTGCCCGGTGGATCGGGCAGTGATCCCCGAACGAATGGCCATTTCACCGATTAAGTGCCTAAACACGGGACGGTTATCGCCGAAACGGCCGTTCGTACACATCGTGTGTTGCGGGTCGGCACCCTTGTAAAACCTGGATCTTTTAAAATACACTTTCATTAACTGCAAAAAGCCAATTACCACAATAAAATAACCTTATCTACTAAAGTCTCTAAAAAGAGTATTTATACTGCACAAAATATCTAATAGGCCCTTCTCACTTACCGCAGGATACTGGCTGGCATGTGGCGTGAGGTTTTTAAAGGCCCACTGAATGTTCTGGTGAGAGGCAAGCTGACGGGTAAAGGCAGGAGACTGCTCACAGCACATGCGAAGAATTCCATAGTAGGCTGGTAGCATTCCACGATTAAAGAGTACTACATCCTGGTCATCATGGTCGGCAAGGATATAGTTAAAGGCAATATTTTTTGTTACCACTGGATTCTGAACAATAAGGCGTACATTTTCAGGGCAGTCAACACAAACATTGTACCAGAAGGAGAGCAGGGCTTGCTTGTTATGGTTTGTAGCTATAGCCGGCTCTGAGAGTTTGGGTTGAAAGAGATTCCACAGGTCCATAAAATATGTGGAGAACATGAGCTTCTCAGTTTTAGAGATCAAACAATAAGTCATGAAACTAAAATAAGGAACCAGCTTGGTAGTACCATGTGCAGCAGCATCAACATAGAGTTTTGCTCTTGAAAGGAGTCCAAGAAGAGCATTGTATACCTGGTGAAGTACCACAGTAGTATCTGGACTAAGAGGCAAGTCTCGGGTGGGAATGTGAAGAGAGCGGGTAGATCTGAACATCTGACGGAATGAGTTGCTTGGGATTAGTGATACCAATAGATAGGCTGCAGCTGTACAAGAAACATTAGGTAAAATTATTCAGCGGCAGTTGTACAAATAAATGTAGCTGTATAGCTGCCCATTACATAATGTCACATTTGTTTAAATATAGAATATTGAGCCATGTTGCTCCAAAACAAACGCAATTTATTATATGTAACATCACCTGCTAGATTTGGAGTCTACGCTGAATGTGAAATCAGTACGGACTAAGCAAGTTTACAATGGTCATGATCTAAATTGCTTTAAAAATCTCTCTCTCTCATTTAATGAAAAATGCAATGATCAGGTCATTTAAATGTTAAAGGTGGACCTGGACAGAATTATTCCAAATGGAACCTTTGACCTACAACAATAATAGCAGGGAAAGTCTCTTTTTATAAACAAGCTCAGAAAAGCACAATCCAAAATTCATAGCTTGAAACTGAAAAGAGGCTCTGGAGCATAGGATTATACACAAGGGGAGGGAATAGATTCTCCCTCTCTTCTTTAAAGGGCATGTCCACCCCCAAAACTATAATCCCCCCAACTACTGGCCCCACCATGTAGTGTAGTTTAATCCTTACCTCACATCCCAGCTCCATAGGGTTCTCCTGTAAACCCCCCCCCCAAAGTCCCAAAACTAACCACCAGGAGGATAGCAGGGCTCTGCCTGCTATCTTGCCTGGTAGATATTTGCCATGCGTGCTGCAGCCCTTCTCCCCCTCCCTCCCCCTCCTCCCGTTCTACCATCCCTCCCCTAGCGATCAATCCCCCTTAATATGCTGCCCCCCCATGTCCCCCAGCCCCAACCGCATATTTTTTTTTTTCCAAAAAGCTCCCCAAACTCTTACTTACCTCTCGCGCTTTCCTCCGCTGCACTGAAAGACCGGCAGCCGCGTCCGTGATTGGCTGCCGCTCAGCCAATCACAGACGCGACTGCCGGTCCCGCCCCTCTGCTTGCATTCTCGAAGCAGAGGGCGGCAGTGCAGCGGAGGAATGAGGGGAGGTAAGTAAGAGTTTGGTGGGGCTGTTGAAAAAAATATTTGTGCGGTTGGGGCTGGGGGACCAGGGGGAGCAGCATATTAAAAATAAGTTTATGGGGTGGACATACCCTTTAAGTATTTGTGAAGATTACTTCACCCATTACTTCAACCATGGTGCCAGGATCCCCCAGTGGCTAAAACAGGAAGCCTAATCCACTAAACACTGCTTTATGCATAGACTTTTATTTTCCACAAATTAGTGGAAATCATTAGCAAGCTGCAATTTTAGAAAGGACTGGTCCCAATACTTTGCTCATCCCTCTTTGATAGTAAATAATTTTGCTTATTCTGCAGTAACTAAATCTGCCCCCTTACCCATTCATTTCTTTGCATAAAGATCGTCCTCCAAGATTAGTTTAGTCATTTATACCTAACTACTCACCAGGTTATTCTATAATTTTCAGGGAGGAAGGATATGCTATTCCCACCTAAAGTAGTTAGTTAACTTGTATGAAAATCCAAAGTATTGTTCTCAACTCCTAACATGGGTTGTACTATATGTGATGCACCCTTTCAGATCCATAGATTTTTGCAGGGTTTCCAGGCTCTGGGAATAGATTTCAGGTGGTCAAAGATACAATTTGTTGTATCCTAATTCTATGAATTTTTACTTAGTCCGCAGCATTCATTGGCTAACCTGTGGTTACCATGTAACTGCAAGACGTAGGTAAGAGAAAGGTAAATCAAGCAGCAAGACTAAAGGAATGCATCTTATAATAGAAATACACTTCCAAAAAAGCATTTTGCAATACACAAGTATAACTTTACAGTCACATTAGTTGTAATTATGGAATGTGGCTTTAAATTATCTTACATGTTCGCACTCTGGGGTAGTTGTGGGCTAGTAAGAATCTTTCCACCCAGTTTTCCATGTTCTGTAATACCCAGTTGTGTGCCAACTTATTGCGGGGGGTCTGCACTGCCAGCCAATCCAGACACTGAGAAGGATTGTATTCAATTACCTACATAAACAATGCAGATGATTAAAATATGCCATAAATGGACATGGCGTGAAACATAACAATAAACATCTTTGAAACATCATACCAGGCAGCTGTATAAAAATCTGAAAAGCAAATAACCCTCAACAAAGCAATAATCAGAGAGACATAACTATCAGAGATTATGCCTAAACATTAAATAATAAAAAAAACATGCCACCATGTACAGTGTTTAAAGTACTGCCACATACAACTGATCACCATTTCAAACGCTGAATGTGGCACCTGGGGCAATGTGGGCTAGTATAAATATGGACTTAACAAAATATCATTAAAAGCGACCAAAACAAATTATCACCTGCACTGCCATCTAGAGAAGAATAATGCTATTACTATTTATTAACACATACTATTTTATGTGTTCCATAAAACAGTTTTAATGCTAATTCTTAAAACAAAGAAACAAAAAGACATTCCAGTTCAGAAACACCTTTCCAATTCAATTGCACCTGGAACATCTTCCCTGTTTATTTCTATTGTGCCAGTCACCAGGTGCAAGAAGAGGCGGATAGGAGGGGTACAATCCACAATCCTATTAAATGTAAGGTAGATCAAAAAGCAATTAGATCAAGAAACAATTACCTCCCATATTCTTTGCAAAATGTAAGACGCAAAGGGTGGCATCCCTGGGGGTCCTCCAGCAAACTCCATGATCATTGTTAACAACTTAAAGAAAGGGTTGGCAGCCTATAAATAAACAACAGAATTAAACAACTTGTTACATAAAAGAGGGGGTAAAAACCCACCCAAGTAGTCTATAAAACCAGAGGCAAGTAAAATTGGTTGTTTAACAATTCAAACAAAATGAACATATAAACAAATATAACATTCAAACTCTTCCGAAATAGAAAGTAGTGATTCACTTAATAAATTATTACTACATTTAAAAACAAAATATACAAAAATTATTTTGCTATGAGGTAAAGTGAAACCAGGAAATATATTAAAAATGGCGTCCTTCCTATGCAAGAAATTAGAGAAAGAAAGGACAAAGACAACTAAAGAAAGAAAAACGGTTCTTGTTTGTGCTGGGTAAAGTTACAAAAATCAAATATATCTCCTGGGCTACATGTATTTACCACAGTGGAAGAATGGGACACTTTTCATGCAAAATAACATGTATTTCAAAGGGCATCTATAGTGGGAAAATGAACTAATTCCCCCCACCCTCAGAGTGTCTTTATTTTCTTCAGTTTCCCTCTCTGTTCTGAGAGGGGGAGAGAGGTAGCCTTGACTGCAGAGATAAGGCTGCACTTGACCCCCCTTTTTTTTATAGTTTTCACTATTTGATGATGGGTCACAAAGAGAGGATCATATTGCAGCAGAACACAGAAAGATCCGTGTCTCCACTTGTTTTCTATTGGCCATTGTGCGTGGGTGTTTTTTTTTTTAGTATGTTGAACTTTAAACTCCTACTGCACATGTGAAGCTTGTCGAGCTGAAAGTGTTTAGACATGGAGGAGGTAACAGAGGGGAGGGGGAAGGGAACAGTGCTGCAGAGAGATCTGACACCATGGAAAAACAGAGTCACTGACAGAGGTAGGAGAAAGGCAACACAGAGTACACAAATTTAACGTTGCAATGGGGCAATGTGTTTTTTCCCTATAGATGCCCTTAAAGCAAACTAACGATTTATTTACCTCAGGTGTTAGCTTTGCTATTGAAGTAAAAAGCATAGATGCAATCTAAAAGGGAAAAAAATAAATACAAGTGGTTAAATTTGTCAGTTGGTTGGTCTGAATGGTACCAATAAAAGTAAGTTCAGTAAGTGATTTGGTATTCACTGTAGCTGTCAGGGGCAGGACTAGAAAATGCCCCCCTCCAGCAGATATGCCTCTGACAGCTGCTTTAAATTATCATATTTAGACAGGAAAGGACACTGACTTATGTGTATTTATGAAATAATTCCATGTTGAATTTTAACTGCATCAAAATGTTAATCACTGTAAAAAAAAAATATTCTACTAACAACCCCATATTATATCCCAGAATCCCGCTGTACTCACATGCTCTGCTAGACGATTATTATATCTACAGAGGCTAAAGATAAGATTGCATGTTTGTCTAATATTAATGCCATCTCGAATGTGTTGGAAAAGAAAAGGAAAGCCCTGAAAGAAAATAAAAACTTTGTATCAGTAAAAAGTAGTTTCCATTTTATAAAGCTGTAAAACTGAGCAGAGAGTTATAATTAGTGGGAAACTGCTGTTAACATCACAATGTATTATAAGAATTTTAAAGAAATACTCCACCATCAGCCTCCAGGCTAGTGGATTTCATACATGCACTGACATACAGTATATAAGATTTAGCTTTTTGACAATTAACTCTCTATCCAATCAGCATAGCCATCAGTGTTATTCAGGGATAGACTGGTCTCATAATATGAAGGCGAAAACCCAGTGGGCCTCAGTCCTGGTGGGCCCTCTTCCCCACCTCTAGAGCTCTACAACTTATTGTTCTTATCCTACAGGAATATCATTTGAAGAGGCTCATATATACATATTAGAAAAAACTGTTTAGGAGTGATCATTAGATGATCGTTCCAAACTGGACTTATCCAACGGTACCCACCGGACAGTGTTGTGCTATCGGGAGGGTTATCGGGAGGCCACCATCAGTGTTGGAAAAGAATGCGGTTTACTTCCAGACATTGTTTAAAGATCTGACAGGATAGATCGATATACAATGTCAATTTGGTAAAAACTAAAAAAAATAAGGCAATCAGTCTGTAGGCATTTGTTGCGCTGAAATATTATCGGTACGGTTTTTTCAAACAGACAAACTACTGGTCGGTTTATTGATGACCACACTGGCCTAGACAATTCATTCTTGGTTCGGTTTACTCATTTGGTCATCACAATTTCACGGTCAGTTATAGGAACTCTATCATGCCTGTGCATTGCAGCAAGCAGTGACAAGCATCTATGCCTTACCTCCCATTCTTTAATCAATTTCTGTGGAGCCAGGAATGAAGGAGAAAGAAACTTACTTTTCGTGCGATCCATCGCGGCCACCACGCGCCTTATCATGCACGCCTGCTATCGTTGAACAGAACCAGGAAACTGGGACTTGTCAGGGTGGCCGCGGTGGATCGCACAAAAAGAGAATTTTTATACTTAAGTTAAATGCTTTTCTCTGAAGCCAAAGGGAGGCCCAGGCACACTGGGGTTAAGTTCCCACCCCAAGCAGCAGACAATATAAATTCTTTAAGAAGTGAGGCTCTGGCCCTGCTCCTTGCTCATAAGCCCTTGGGCACAGGGAGCCTCATACAGTTTGTCCAAAAAGAGTGAGCGAAGGAGTAATAATTATAGGGATAGAAACAAAAAAATTAACCCTCCGCAGCCTGCAACATAGAACGTGCCAAAGACACTTTTGCGGAGGCAAATACATAAAGTCTATAGAATCTTATAAATGTTGTAACAGATGACCAAGTTGCCATCTGACAGATCTGATCAACCGAGTCTTAGGAAGTGCCCATGACTCTAATAGAATGGGCTGCAACCCGCCTGGAAGGAGTAGCCCCAGCAAGACGGTAACAGTGCAGGATGGCTGATCTTATCAATCTCGCAAGAGTCTGAGACGAGGCTCAAGAACCATGGCGCAGGCCTGCAAAGAGAACAAAAAGTGCCTGAGAAGATCGGATGTCCTTAGTTTGGGCAATGTAAACATGAAGAGCCCTGACCACATCCAAACAGTGAAGCCAGCTTTCCTTGAGAGAGGAAGGACGAGGGTAAAAGGAAGGGATAAGGATGCCCTGGTTGAGATGGAATGCGGAGACCACATTTAGAGAAGGCTTCTGGCACCCGGGTGCTTATGGGCAAGGGGAGGGGCCGAAGCCCCACTTCTTAAGCATTTGGGGTAGGAACTTAACCCCAGTGTGCCTGGGTCCGTCTGAGGCTGATAGAGAAAGGTGAGTTTCTTTGATCTTTGTTCCTGGTTCCACAGAAATTGATTGAAGAACGGGAATGCATTAAAGGATAGTTTCTTCATTCCACTAAACTTAAACTGTCCATCCTCCGATTTCTTTGTGCATAAACTAACGCATACTTCCTGTATACTGAACCCCTAATAATTTCTGTTTTGGTCTTGCCCTTGACTGAACACATACAACAGGCAATGAGGTAAAAATTACTGTTAGGAACATTCCAAGCAAATGAGCATGCTGGAAAGAAGGAGAACCATGTAAGAACCTGAAATGACAGCTCTCTACTGACCACTGCAGGGTATAGCAAAAGACATGAAGGAAATATGTAAAATACCTAGGTATGTGTAATATAAATGATTAAAGTAAGCATTTTTTTGCCACTGAACTTTAAGCTAGATTTTTTTTCCCCTATGCTTAATACAGATGAGACTATGATGAACAATGAGACGAAATTATGAACTGCAAAATGTTACTGACAGGGTAAAAGGCAAAGAGAATCCATGTTGAGGCAGAACTTATACATCTTTTCACATTTCCATTAAGGCAAACCGTACAGGGAAAGGGTGAAATGGAAGATCCATTTAAAAGGTATAAAAAGGAACAAAAACAACTACAAACTATTTTATACCTTTCCTCCAGTCAGTGCTGCCATATCATTCTGGGATAATGTAAGATGCCTACAAATAAACCAAACATAAGGATTAATCATTAATTAGACTCCTTTATAACAAACATGAGAAGAACTAGACCATGTTCATGTTGTACCAACATGCCTTTAAGGCATTTTAACAAATGAACAGCAAAAGAACCCCACTTTTATATAAAAATATTTTAAACTATAAACACACACAACACATTAAAGGCAAACCCCACTCATTACCTCCCTACTAAAGAACCCAGGGTAGGGACCTAAACTGCTAGGTTCCTTATCCCTGTGTTCACAACAGATATAAAAATATACTTACCTATAGATTGCTCACTACTTCATGGTCTTCACCGCAAGTTCACAGACATACGTGTATACTCTGCAGTATATAACACAGCCAATGACTGCAGACTATTCACAGAAGCTCTGCTGTAAAAGCTCAGTGAGTGTGCAAAACACTGAGCTTTCCCAATGCAAAGAAGGGGGGTTAGGGGTGGTGGCTAAGACCACCTTACAAGAGTTGTGAGTATTGCTGTTTAACCATTTTGTGGGTTGTAAACCTGCATGCCAATTATTTTAGGAGTGGACATGCCTTTTAATTTAATTACATACCTTTCTGAGCGAGATTGCTCCACCAGAAAAGCTATTAATGCAATCATCTTTTCTAGAGCTGCTGGTCTGTACTTTTCTTCAGCTAATGATAGAATATCTTCCTCTTCTTCTTCCTCTCCCTCCTCTTCCTCTGAAAGCACTTCCACCTGTGGCTGAAATATCACAAAATTTGTGTTATTATTTAATGTCCACTTTAAATAAAATCAAATATAATCAGTGTCTAATTCAAATTACTGTAATTTCCTATATTCCACTCAACTCAAACATACTCCAGAAGAGCTAATAAATTATGTTCAACAAATCTCTTTACCACAACTTCCACAAGAAAGCTATAACCTACTAGAAGAACCCATTACTGAAATGGAGATTAGAAACACTTTGTCCCATATACCACTCAATAAAACACCAGGTACAGATGGGCTCCCAGCAGAAATTTACATACACTATATACACACACTAGCCCAGAGACTACTGGATCTCTACAATAATATGTTCACCATGCAAACTCTGCCTGAATCTATGTCTAGAGCTCTGATGGTACCTAAGCCAGGAAAGAACCCACTACTAGCAGAGTCATACAGACCTATATCACCACTACAACATGGTATTAAAATACTAGCTAAACTTCTTTCTCTGAGACTAAATAAAATCACCTGATACACCCGGACTAAGTGGGTTTTATCTCAGGTAAAAATACCACTTTAAATACCCTTCGCCTATATATGAACATGCAAGCCACTCATAGTAATGTTGGCACAAGATGCATTATAAGCCTAGATGCTGCTAGAGCATTTGATTCGGTGGAATAGCCGTTCCTCTGGCAAACACTGAAAATCTATGGTTTTGCAGACCGTTTTTTACAATGGCTACAGCTCCTGTACTCTCATCCCAAAACCCAGATTTTGGTCAACGGAAATATCACAGACACCTTTCCACAAGCAAGGGGAACCCGGCAAGGTTCCCACAGTCCCCTCTCCTCTACTCCCTAGTGATTGAGCCACAGGCAATCAAAATCCGTACAGACCAAATACTACAGGGAATGCAACTGGAACCAAGTGCTGAAACCATTAACCTTTACGCAAACGATATGCTGCTATATTTTGCAGAGAACAACATATCCCTAAGCAGAGCACTCTCCCTGACTAATTAGTACGGCGAATACTCAGGTTAACCATTAATTGGGCTAAATCCCAACTCTAATCATTATATTATCCTGCGAATAACACCCCTATCTCAATACCACTACAGAGATCCCCTATGATTAAATACTTAGGAATTAATATCTCCAATGTCTCAAAAGATTATATAACCTTAAACCTGGAACCATTTATAAAATGAATCAAACATAAAATCCAAATATGGTCCAAATTACCACAAGGAGTAGCGGGACGTGCCAATCCCACTAAAATGATATCGAAAATATATACATACCTACAAAGCTCCAACCCAGATGTCCAAATTCCTCAAAAGAAAACAACATGGGAAAAAGATATTGGGCCAATAGTAGCAGAACAATGGGAAGAAGCTTTTAACGCTCCAAAAACTGCTTCCCCAAAGGCATCAGATAGGATGACCCAACTATATATCCTTCACAGAACATACTTAACACCTATCAGGATAGCTAAATTTAAACAAAATAGAAACCCTATCAGGGAGATTCAATAAGAGTTCTTATCGTTAAAATGGTGCTAATTTTGCCCCAACCAATCAGATCTTTTTTAACATTTTAAAGCTAACATCTGATTGGTTGGAGCACAATTAGCACCATTTTTAACGATAGGAGCTTTTATTGAATAACCCTGTATGTGTCCAAAATGTCACCTCTCCCCCGGAACCTTTTTTTTAACTTACTATGGAATTGCCCCAAAATACAAATACAGGGGTTCTGGAGGCAAGTGGTGAAGCTCCCCATCAGATCTTGACCCCAAGATATGCCTACTAGGCATTACAAATCATCTACTCCCAGATATATTTTTAAAAATCTTCCGGAGCCAAACCTTGTTTACCGCCAGGAAACTAATTGCCAAACCTAGATACAAGCCACCATACCCACAATCTCCCAATGGAAACAGAGATAAATTCAACCCTCTCTTACAAAAAAATGATGTATAAACAGAGGTTACCCGACCAAATAAGACAAAGTATGGAATAGATGGGAAACCTCACCCGCTACATGCGATGACGAACCAATACAATGACTGAAAAATGGGAATGTACCAGAGGAGACTATTTTAGATTGTAAGCATATCAATAATACCCGTAACAATGCATTCAAGACCTTAACAATTAACAGGATAATGAACACTAGGTAACAGAAGTTAAAGTTCATACAGTTAGATTACAGTAAGGTAAAAAAACAATGACATCAACTAGATGTTCTTTTCAATATCATGTTTATAGTACATCAAATAACTAGAATGTTAACCTACAAACTGTTTACCAAGACTATTTTATCCAGCTTAATGCTATAAATTGTATAAACATAAATTCTCTTAAGACATTACCATTATGGTTGATATTCAATAATATGTGAGAAATTATGACTCTAAAACATGTTAACAATGAATGAAAAATGATTTGTACATTGTTCTTATTGTTTTATTGTTCTAATTAAAAAACACCTCCACACGGAGGGGATTAAAAAAAAAAAATAAAGCCGTTTAAATTAAAAGGGGTGATATAACCCTAAATGGGGTTCTCCATAATTCTTCTTAAAAGACAACTACACCATAAAAATTAACATTTTAAAATTGAAAAGTACCTGGGGCAGGGAGGTAAGATTGAGTCATAGCTTCCAATATAATTTCATTGAGGAGCACCAGGACGTACAGATTTCATCTCCCAGGTTAGTGTCCTGTGCTTTCCTGTATTAAAGACACTGCTGACGCCAAGAAGAAAGCCTGGCAGTTTTTTATACTGGCATTCTTCACAGAAATGATATTAGGAGGTAGGAATTATCAATCCTACCTCCCTGCCCCAGGTACTTTTCATTTAAAAAACATATTTTAGAGTAAATATTTTTGCCTCCTCGGTATAATTGGCTTGGCACACAAATATGAAAAATAGGACTCCCCATAAGGGATACTTTCCTTGATGAACAAGACGGGTTACAATGTGTTAAAAATTAATAAAAATGTTCCAATTAATTTTTCCTTTAAAGTAAAATTCAAATCTTATGTAATTTTAATGGCAGATAACTCACATTTTCTGGGCCTTTGGTCCCCATGTAAAAATGTACCATGGTTGATATTGCTTGGAGAGACAGCAGAAACTGGCTCTAGAAAAATAGGGGGAAGGAAAAAAATCGGTAAAAATTTCAAAATTGTAGCAAAACTTTATAGCAAAACTTTAACAGCAACAAAATAAATTCACCTCTTCCTCTCCCATTTTAACAAATTCATATAGAAAGGCAAAGTATTCAGTCAGATGTTTACTGTGAGGTTTCACACCGTGTTCCATGATTGACAGCAATGTTTTCACAAAGCGAGTAACGCAGGACCTGCTTCCTATATCCTCCACAGGTCCATCCATGTCATCGGAACTAGAAAATGACAATTAAATTTTAGGACATGGGTACACTGATCAATTAAATAAAGATGTTATACACTGGGCAAAAAGCTGTAACATACCCATCTTCCATTCCTGGCTGTAGATAAAGATGTGCATGAACTGGTCTTAACCTCTGAATGACATGAATACAAAGACGCTGGAACATCTGATAAACAAAAACGGCTTAGGTCAGAATTAAGAAATAAACTTTTGTTTACGATCATTAATGATCATCTGTTCCCTGATGGCTATGGCATGAGTTTTTTAATCAATTACCACTACCATAAAACACTATTTCACACAGGAAGTATTTATTTAAGTATTTATTGGCACATATTTACCCCTAGGTTCACATTAACAGCATATGGCCATTCCAACAATGACTTACTACCGTATATACTCGAGTATAAACCGAGATTTTTAGGTTTTAAAAATACCTTTAAAACCTGACCTCGGTTTATACTCGGGTCATACACATAGAAGCAGCCTACCTGTAGCAGAGCGTTCGGCAGAGCGTGCAGTGAGGAAACCCGGAGCAGTCAGAGGTGCACGTGTGGGCACGTCGGGGACGTAAGTTACGTACGTCCCACTTACACAGCACCTCCTGACTGTTTATTGTAGCAGAGCATTCGGCAGTGTTCGGCAGAGCGTTCGGCAGAGCGTGCAGTGAGGAAACCCGGAGCAGTCAGAGAGGCACGTCGGGGACGTAAGTTACTTATGTCACGCTTACGCAGCGCCTTCTGACTGCACCGGACATAGAGGGAGGATGGAAGAGCCCTCACAGCTGCCTCTCGATCTCCGGAACTGCCAGTGATTTGGGTACCAAACATATTGCTTGTTGCCGATGACCAGGAGGGGTGTCCATAGGTCCATTACGGTAACCTTGTGCAGCTCTGTCCGCTCAGTCAGAGTCCACCGTGCCCAGCATGAAAATGTGTCAGACTGGAAGGAGTAAATGTTGGAGGAGATGTTCCACATGGTGGGACTAGATTGGGTTCAGCAGCTGGGGGAGCCTGCTGCTCACATACCCTGGTAGTGCCAACTCACAATACAAACCTGCAGAGCCTGTCAGCCCTCTTCAGCCTACAGTAAGGAAGATCTTACGGTATGTATGGAGGGTGTAGGGGTGGGCTAGTACCATAAATCTGTACAGTGGAGGGGTGGGGGTTGGGGTTAGTTGGGGCACTGTGAATAAAGGCATTTAATTATCATGTGAAACTGCATTATTTTATTATGTGAGCTTGCCACTCCAGATGTTTAGAAACTACAACTCCCAGCAACCAAAGCATGCTGGGAGTTGTAGTTTACAAACATCTGGAGTGCCATGGAATAGATGGTAACTGCATTCTGCTATTTTTATGGTACCAAATATTGAACATTAGTGTTCATATTTTCTTCCCTCGGTTTATACTCGAGTCAATCATTTTTACTACTTTTTTCAGGTAAAAATATGTACCTCGGTTTATACTCGGGTCAGTTTATACTCGAGTATATACGGTATTTATCTTCCCCAGTAATTTGTAATTAATGGTATAAAAAAAACGTACCTTTACCAGTGAAATCTTTTCACTACAGCAACTTATATCAACACCCCTACTGTCAGTTCTAACTAACAATCAATGTGTCTAACCAAAAGAAAGGGAGCTCACCAATCAGCTACTATGTATCCCCTGGTATAGTGGGACAATTAAAAATGGAGTGTGTACCTTTGTTTGTAATTATTTTGAATAGCAAGTGACTCAATGAATTAACCAGAAGCTTCTTGGCTAAAAGATGGGAAAACTGTGTTTTATCCTGCCCTTCTCCTTTCTAAGTAATGTATAAACGTATAGTGGATTCACTATAACGCACCTAATTGCGCACGCAATTGTGAGCGTCATTGCACGCGTGTGCAATTTCTGTGCATTGTTGCACGTTCTGCAAATGCATGCGCATTGTAAATCACAGGAGTTTTCGCGTTCCCACGATTTCCATTTTAACCAAAACCGCATGTGCAATCGTGCTAAAAACGAGTTAGTGTGGCCTAGCACTTAAAGGCAAATTGTAAGTAGTGCTCAGTTAAGTCCTTAGAGGGAGGGTATCTCCAACTTCAGTATAAACTTTTTCTGTAGTATAGGGGACCCTAGCCCACCCCCAACCTCCATGTTTGTTTGCTAAAAAAACTCATCAGGAATCTACTTACAGAGCTTTGTTCCCCCAGGGGTTCTTATTTGGCCCTCTGCTTGCGGACCTGCAGACGCGTCTGTGATTGTGAGAGGCAACCAATCACAGACATGGCTCCCGGCAGTGCAGAATGCTGGCGGAACAAAGTGAGGCAAGTACATTCCTGTTGAGTTTTTTTGCAAATGAACATGGCAGTTGGGGTGGGCTAGGGTCCCCTACACTACAGCAAAAGGGTTTTAAGGTAGGGCACCAGGCAGCAAAGAGGGATACAGAGGGTGGGAGGGCTACACTACGCATGCCAGAAACCTCTCAGAGGAAAGCAAAGCCTTTTTAACCTTTTTACACACAAACAGGCTCCTGCTCTTCACTTTCTGGGACTTTGGCTAGATACTGCAGGACAACTATTTGGAGCAGAGATGTAAGGTAAGGATTTTTTAACAATACACTGTGGGGCCAGTAGAGAGGAAAACGTTAGTTTTGGGGTTGGATACGCCCTTTAAAAGTTTCTGTCCTCCAACCTTTACCTCTTTCTCCGTTTAGGTGAAAAGGTAAATATAATGATGATCCCCCAAAACCTATGTTTTCATTATAGTTAACTTTTCACCTAAACCTTACTTACAAGGAGAAATCCCTTGCTGGTAAGTTCAGCCTTCTCTGGTGTTGTTGTGAGCTGTTTATGAGCTCGCATAGCAGAAAAGAAGGCAGCATTGCTAGGGAACAGCTTGACTAATGGATGCTACACGGAAGAAGCACAGAGTTTAGGAGCATTGAGTTAAAAAGGTAAGTGTAACAAAAATTAGGAATATTCAACTACTGTCTAGGAAGTGGACGCACTACCTGATATTGGCCATCAAGGTGATCAGTATCAGGCAAAATATTTCAAAGGGCAAATTCTACTCACCTGCCTTACTATCTGATTTGGACATTTGATAAGAATCTGCATAGGCCACCAGTCATCATCAGCCATGCGATCCAAAAACCACTAAAGACAATAAAATATGTTACAGGTTTTCCTGGTTAAATAAGCTATTTTACATCAGTATTGCTCCATGATCTCCATGAATGTGTCTTACCTCACATGCTGCTTGACTGTTGTTGAATTGTTTGGTTAGTAGCTCGATCCACTGCAGCATTGTGGGCTATACAAAGAAGGGCAACAGTAGGGTTATAATAATTCTAAATGCTTCACATACACTTTCTACATAGAGAACTGTGGCAGCATACAGAGACACAGGAAACTCAGCAAACCTCCATACCCTGATCAGAAAATTGCTCAGAATGCCAGGTTAGCTTAACAATGATTACTGACTGCAATTCAGAAATCCAATGAAAGGATGATGCAAAAATCAGAAAATATTCAAATGTTGACAACCCCTGCTGTTTACCCAATTATTTACTATTTTCTCCAAGTATAATAAATCCAAACATAACGTTTTCTTTAAGGGAAACTGTAGTAAAATGTCTTACAGTGGTCCCTTGTTGGTCTTTCAACTTGAAGGGATTCAGAAGTTTTGGTGATCCACAGATTTAAAAAACACTCCCAAAAGTAATGTAACATCCTGAACATGTCCTGCTTTCAGCAGCTTGTTGTCATGTGACTTCTCTGCCTGGATTTATAGCCAAGCCTCCCTCAAATTTCAATCTTTTTTACAGCTATTTTTAAGTCTGCAAACCTTGTATTTTCCTTCCTTTTGTTAAGGCAAATACAGATTACCCTTTTCTTTGCTTTTTTTCAGTAAGTAAAAAGATTTAGAAGCACTCATCAGTTGTCTGTGCAGGGAGGAGAAGAGGGTGCAGGTAAACTACTGGAAGCAGAAGGTTTTAACCTTTTTAGAAAAATAATTTCTCACCAGCTACAAATATATTATTCATGGTTGTTTTTAAAGGTTGGAGTCTTTTTTTTACATTTTTTTTTTTACCTGTTTGGAGACCACAGTTTCCCGTTAAAAAACAAAACAAAACAACTCTTTAGAGAGCATGAAACATTCCAATAAAAGTCCCGAGAACCCCAACGGAGACATACCTTTTCCTTTGAATGGATAAATGTCTCCAAGACAAATGACGTACTAAGCTAAAGTTTAAAAAAAAAAAAGAAGTCATAAAGCATTTTAATTGTTAAATACACTGCTTACACATATTTATAATTTCACAATTACTAGACATATGTATTTTAGCTGGCCAGCACTAAGACCCAATTTGCAGGTCAATCACCATACAGATAGGCAATGCCCGATTCTCCCAATTATTTAGCAATCCAACAGGATGGGTTAGGCCAGATACCACCGACAACATTTCAGAAGAACTGTCCAGGGAAAGTGTGTATCAAATAATAACATAGGGAGTCCCATGGAAAAACATTAAAGCCATGAATTTTCAGCTATAGGACTGCAACAATTAGATTATGAATTCTCAATAATTTCTACTTTATTCTTAGGAAGGCTACAGAAAGGTAATACACCAGATAATATTACCTTTGCAGTCATTAATGAAACCGATTTGGGATCTGGTAAAGTACTTGGAATGCTGCTGCACAGTTGCCACATGAACCTAGGAAACACAATGACCTAATTTCAGATATTTTATCTTAAAAAAAAAATCCTTTTTTAATTAGCAAACTGATTTTAACAATAAAATAACTGGCCTTGCTTTTTCTGTGTCTTTTTTAAAAAGATAATATATTGCTATTTCCAAAATACCAAAATGCTCAGATCACTAAATACATTTTGGTGCATATAAGACATATGAACATTAAGCCAATATAATTTCACACTGGTCCATTAAAGATTTTAGAATCTTTATTGTTCGTTTGCAAACACGTTATACCTATTCTTTACCTGGAGGTTAAATGGAAGCATTGTTTGTTAGTACTATACAGTGCAGTGTGTCAAACGAATAGAGAGGTTTTTACCATAACAAAAGCTTGCATAAAGCATTCTTACCCAAAGTAGGTATGCTCAAAAATATTTTTGTCTTGAAGAAACTGCATGTTATCATGCCAAATCCACTGAAACAACAAAAAAACACGACCACATTAGATAAAACTGCTAGGAAGGTAACTGACATTGCTAAAAAAAACATTGCAGGCCAAATATGATACAAACACTATATAAACTAACTGTGTATACCAAAATGGTTTGTTGGTGTTTAAAGGAAATGATGTAAACTAACAGAAAGCATTATTAGAAAAATTACCTTAAAAATGTTCCAACAATGTTCGCATAAGTGCCTGGACCGTTCATTTTGCGACTGACGTTCGATTACAAAATGAACTGGCCAGTAAAGGTGAACATTGCAGGATTGTTGGGAGGTAAAACCACTAGTATTTTTACAAAAGATATGTTTATTCAACGTTGAATCCATCTAATGTCTAATAAGTGTATCGCCGGCAGAAGACGTGCAATAGCGTAGAATAACGCAATAAAAAAGGAGATCTTGTTTAATCACTGTAAAATCTTTTTCTCTGAAGCCGAAGGGGGACCCAGGCACAGCAGGTTAAGTATTCCACCTCCAGGAGTGGACACTTGAATATTGAAGTTTTGCATAGGCTCTGGTGCTCCTCCCCTTACCTTATATTCTGCAGCACCAGCAGCCTGCTTCAGTTTTGTCCCAAAGAGGGAGCGAAGGAGTTGCCATAAGAACTTTCTTAAAAACACACTTTAACGTAATCTAAACTGATATAAAAACACACAGATAATCTATATAACTAAAATAACAGTTTTAACAACCTGGTAGTCATAACACATAGGGATGGTAGTGCCTGGGTCCACAGAAAGTAGTCACCAACAATGGGCTGATCGGCACACACCATGAAAACTCCACAGGAAGCTTAAAATCAGGAATATTTATTTAACAGATATGCTCACATACATTGGCTCCGGCCTTACGCGTTTCAGGCCCCACGTGGCCCTTACTCATGCTGTGCCTGGGTCCCCCTTCGGCTTCAGAGAAAGAGATTTTACGGGGAGTAAACAAAATCTCCTTTTCTCTTTCAGCCTTGGGGGACCCAGGCACAGCAGGGGTCCCGAACAGTAAAAAGGGGGGCAGAAGAATTTAATCCTCTGCTGCTTGCAGCACAAGCCGACCTACGGTCGTCTCTGCTGAAGCAAACACATCCAGCCTGTAGAACTTGTTAAATGTGTTGATTGAAGACCAGGTGGTTGCTCTGCAAATCTGATCTATGAAGGCTCACCGACGAGCTGCCCATGATGCTCCCAGTGCCCTGGTAGAGTGAGCTGAAACCCGCAAGGGAGGAGCAGCCCCAGCTTCAGTATAACATCTTGAGATAACACTCCAAACCATCTCCATATGAGTTTGAGGCGACACTCTGGAGCCCTTGTGAGGTCCCGTTAGGAGGATGAACAGTGCCTTGGAAGAACGAAAAGATTACGCTCCGAAGATGTAAATCCGGAGAGCTCTGACTACATCCAGTGAGTGCAACCTTGTTTCTTCAAGAGAAACTGGCCGAGAATATAGAACTGGGGCGACAATTTCCTGACTTAGGTGAATGGAGGAAACGACTTTCGGCAGAAAAGTTGGGTGAGGCCGAAGAACTGCCTTATCCCTGTGGAAGGAGAGACAGGATGGTTCCACTGACAGAGCAGCCAGCTCTGATGCCCTGCATATTGAGGAAATGGCTAAAAGAAAAGGGGTTTTCCAAGAGAGGATAGATAGTGCTACCGAACTTAAGAGGTTCAAAGGGAAGTCCTTGTAGAACTCAAAGAACTAGGGAAAGATCCCATGGTTGAACAGACTGTCTGCACGGAGGATGAATGTGAGCCACCCCCTGTAAGAAGGTTTGCACATCCTTTCGTGATACCAGTCGCCGGTGAAAGAAAATTGACAGAGCTGCAATCTGAACCTTTAGGGCACTGAGAGACAGTCCCTTATCCAATCCTGCCTGTAGAAAACGTAGCAGTCTAGATAGGATGAATCTCCTAGAGGAAACCCCCCCCTGGAAGAGGTCCAATTTATGTATCTCTGCCATATTCGGTGGTAGACTTTTTAGGACGACAATTTACGTGCGGCCATCATGGTGGGGATGACCAATAAGGGAATGCCTCTCTTCCTCAGAATGGAGGATTCAATAGCCGCGTCATCAAATTTAGCCGTTGAAGATCCAGGTGAAAAAATGGACCCTGAAAATGAAGGTCTGGCTGGAGGGGTAGGGGCCATGGTTTGTCCAGTCACATTCTTAGGAGGTCTGTGAACCAGGCCCTTCTCGGCCACCTAGGAGCTATGAATATGGTTTTGGTTCCTTCCTGCTTGATTTTTTTTAGTATGCGCGGAATCATGGCTATTGCAGGGAAGGCATACACTAGCTGGAACCGCCATGGAACCACCTGAGCATCTATGAGGTGTGCCAGAAGATTTCACATTCTCGCACAAACGAAGGGGAACATTGTGGTTGAGATGCAACGCCATGATGTCTATTTCCGGAGTTCCCCACTGACAAGTTAGGATTGAGAACACTTCTTGATGAAGAGAGTATTCTCCCGGGTCCAGCGTGTGGCAGCTGAGAAAATCCACTTTCACGTGCAGGATCCCCAGTACGAAGACCACAGAGATCGCTGGAACATAGTGCTCTGCCCAGGACAGAATGCGGTGGGCTTCTTCCATGGCCACGTCGCTCCAAGTGCCCCCTTGGTGGTTGATGAATGCCACCGCTGTGACATTGTCCGACTGGATTCAGACAAAACTTGTTGTCCAGTGAGAAAGGCCCAGGTGTATGGCCCGTAGCTCCAGAACGTTGATCGGAAGGAGGGATTGGGTGAGGTAAAAGGATCATGGAGGCCAGAGATCTGTTCCAAACTGTCAACATGTGGAGTTGAAGCGGGCGAAAATGGAACATGGCATATGGGATTGCTTGGATGGCTGATACCATCTTCCCTACTAAGTGCATGGCTTGTCAGATTTAGATCCGGGGTTTTGAAAGGGGCTTGCAGGGTAGTAGCTTGTAGGGAGGAAGGAGAATTTGTTTTTTGCGAACATCATGCCCAAAAATGTCATGTGAGGGCTGGGAATGAATGATGATTTGTGAGGGATGAAAATCCATCCGAAGGAGGTTAGGGTTTGAGTTTTTACATGTGTTGAGGCCAGGGCGAAGGATGGTGCTTTGATCAGTAAATCGTCTAAGTAGGGCAGGAGGAAAATACCTTGCAGGGGAATGAAAGCTGCCTGACAGGCCATGACCTTGGTGAAGACCCGAGGGGCCAATGCAAGGCCGAAGGGGAGGGCAGTGAACTGATAATGACGCTTTCACACTGCAAATCTTAGAAAGCGATGGTGGCCCTGCCAAATGGGAACGTGGAGATAGGTGTCCTGTATGTCGAGGGACGCTAAGAAATCTCTCGGCTTTATGGCCAGAATGACTGAACGTAATCTTGAAATGGACCTTCCTGACATACACGTTTAGCTCTTTTAGGTCTAAGACTGGGCGGTCAGTTCCATCTTTCTTGGGAACTAGGAAGAGGTTTGAATAGAAACCTAGAAACCTTTGGACAGCAATAGAAGGGTTATTGCTTGGTTTAGGGCTAGCCGTTTGAATGGGGCTCTGGGCAGGTTGAATGGAAAGAAGTGTCTTGGGGGACGAGAAATTAACTCTATTCGATATCCTTGAGAGATAACGTCCAGAGTCCATGAATCCATCCGTGGTTCCACGCTTCCCGAAATTTTTTTAGCCGTCCTCCCACCCAAGATGAGGGGGGATAGTCATGCAGATTTTGGTTTTCCGCCAGTAGGGCGAAAGGATCCCCTCCTATTGGACCAGGGTCGGAGAGTGGTTTGTCGTCTTTGAGGGGCCTGAGCCGATTGCTCTGCCGGAGCTCTTGGTGCAGAGCGGAAGAGGCGAAAGGAAGGGTGCCTATCAGAGGTAGATAGCCTATGGGGTCTGTTTTGGGAAAGAAACTTTTTCCCCCCCGTTGCTTGAGAAATAATTTTTTCTAGTTCAGGCCCAAATAGCTCCTGAAAATGGAAGACTGGTTTGGGCCTTTTTTGAAGCTGCATCGGCTGCCCAGACGGGAGCTCTGGAGATTAGCCGACTGGATTCTAAAGCTCCAATAGAAACCACCACATCTGATAAGTCCTAATTATATCTAATAGATGTGACTTTGTTGGGTCGGGACGGAGATCTTGGAATAATTGAGTCATACCTCCATAGCTTTTGCCATCCAAGTGGAGGCATAGGTGGGTCTTAGAGCAGACCCTGAGGCTGTAAAGGATATTTATAGTAGCGCTTCAATACGTCGATCGTTAGGGTCCTTGAAGGTCGTCGCTTCGGAAAGGGGAATGGTGGTGGCTCTGGACAGTTGAGCCACTGGAGGGTTGACTATAGGAGGGGAAGCCCATCGATCTATGTCTGCCTTGGGGAAGGGGAACATAGTGTTAGAGAACCGGGACTGACAAGGTCTGCGCTCTGGGTCAGACCATTCTTGTAGAAAGACCTTCTGGCGGGACAGGAGCGACTCCTTGCTGGCCATGATAGGAGGAAATAGGAGAGAGGAAAAATATATATATATTTTTTTAAATATAAGGTCTATAATAAAGAATAGAAGAGCAGATGTAGAATACAGGGAGAATAAAAATAGAGGATCCCACCCCCTGTGCTATCCCCTTAAAAAGATTGACTATCTTTAATTAACTATCTATCTGCCTAGAGAGGTTGGAGAAAGATAGAGGCTGAAAGCAGCTGCAGAATAGGCAGGCAGGAAGAGCTGAAGAACCGGATCAATGCTTCAGAGGGCAGAGTCTAGGATCCCTGGAGAGCCCAGTCACTGGGCGAGTAGAGAGCAGGAAAGGAGACGTGGGAACTGGAAGTCCCGCCCCTGTGCATAGTAGAAGTCGCACCAAAGGAAAAAAGGCACGCAAGGCAAGTGGGAGAAGCTCCTGCTCCCGCTCCCTGGAGGACCCCCAGGCCTTACCTGAAGGCAGAGGTGTACACAGATATGCCGGTCCGGTAGTGGGAAAGGCTAGAAGGGGTTACCTTCCAGCTGTTCCTAAGTCATGTCTTGGTAATTCTTTTGTAGAGGTAGTAATCCAACTACTGAGCGGACACTTGAAAAACTGAAGCAAGCTGCTGGTGCTGCAGAATATAAGGTAAGGGGAGGAGCACCAGAGCCTATGCAAAACTTCAATATTCAAGTGTCCACTCCTGGAGGTGGAATACTTAACCTGCTGTGCCTGGGTCCCCCAAGGCTGAAAGAGAAACAGATATAAAAAGGCTAAAGAAATTATATGCATTGCAATGTTTAGCTTGTTTCTAAAGAATTCATAGCTTACAGATATGCCCAGCATTGTTAACTAGGGCAAGGATTGAAGCCACAAAAATGGTAAAGCAAAATACATGTGCATACATATTTGTTTTAGATGACCACATCTGTGTTGCATGCACACTATATAAACATGAGATTTTATAAGGGAAGTTACCATTAACAAGTGTTTTCTGTGCTAAAGTACACATACAAAAAGACAGGGGAATGTATTCAACTTTTTTTGATGAAGTAATAGGATTCTCTAAAGAATGGTTTAATTGAATTTCGGTATTCTAAGATTAATACTAAACATAGATCTTATCAATCTTAAGAAATAAACAAACAATCACCTCAAGAAGCTCAGAGGAGACATCAAATTGTAATTCCTTACTGGTTTCCTCCTCTGGTTCCACTCGCCTATAGAAAAGCATATAAGCACTGTGCGTCTAAACCAAAAAAGAATGGCATTAAGGTGATATACTACAATATTCAGGAGACAATTTCTCAATCAAAATGCACTGATATACCTTTTCGAAGGAGAAGTCCATAAACTTGTCAGTTACAGAGTCGTATGTCTTTGTCTAAAGGAGAAAATCAAAACTGAGTTGATACATTACCCAATTAATTTTAAAAAACATGATAAAGAAAGCATGATTCAAATTAAAGGGATTTCCTTTATCCACACTGTACACAATGCATTGCATTTACAGTCTTCATTCAGCGAGTGTTTAAACATACTCACAGTCATCTCACCACCAAAACACTCAGATGCAAGCTGGGCAGAGTCAAATGGCTTCACTTCAGCATCATTGAAAAGATACCTAAAAGAATCAATAATCTTCTCAAACAAAGACTAATGACTGGTAAAGTTCACACATAATAAGTGCAGGAACAGATGAGCACATGTAAAAAAGTTTAATTTATTATGTGAGAAATGGGAGTGAGGCAACACCCAACACCTGCATATATAAAGCAGAAACTAAACACTAACAGGGTTATTCAATAACAGTTCTTATGGTTTAAAATGGTGCTAATTTTGCCCCAACCAATCAGATGTAAGCTTTCAAATGTTAAATAAGATCTGATTGGTTGGGGCAAAATTAGCACCATTTTAAACCATAAGAACTTATTGAATAACCATGTTAGTTGAGTAATCCTACAAGTTGGCACAGACATGTACATACAATCAGAATCTCAATAATAGATTTCTTACACCACCTACCACTTATTATTTTTATAAGCATGTGGATTCACGATGTCTCGAATGAAACTGTAGTAGTGACCCCCATCTGCAGTTCCAGTATGAACGGTTACTCCTATTAAATCATACTCATAACTCTCCGTCTCTTTTAGCTCTTCACCATCTTCTTTAAATCCTGCATAATACGAAATTTAATTCATCACTATATGCATCGAACTGCCCCTGTATTTTTCCTTTTACATAACTGTCATACATACTATAAATGTCAAGGGTAATCTGACAATTATTTGGGGTATCTCCACCCCAAACTTGGCTTTTTCTGTAGTGTAGTCTCCACCCAAAAATTTCTCCTAACCTCCAACATGCACTTTGCCAGATCATAGCGTGGCCGTTTGAAGAGCATGCACGCATATCGGTGACATTGCCACAAGCGTGAGCCCCTGTGATGCCACTGCACTGTGCCATTCATACGGTCGCACTATTTGGCAAAAGTCATGTGGAAGATTTGAAGAGTCTCATGGGGGCAGTTCTAAAAAGGGGATTTTTGTACCACTAAAATCCATTTCTCTGAAGCCATAAGGGGGACCCAGGAACTACAAAAATTATAAGGCTCCGGTGCTCCTCCCCCAGGGGTATACTTATCTGAGCACCACAAGCCTCCTCCAGTTTGTCCCAAAGAGGGAGTAATAGTCAGTAAACAAAAGTAACAAAGGCAACCAGAAATTTAAGAATACACATGTCAACCAGGGAAGGAAGTACCTGGGTCCCCCTTATGGCCTCAGAGAAAAGGATTTTACTGGTAATTACAAAAAAATCTTTCAGCCTGCAGGGGGACCCAGGAACCATGGGGACATCCCAAAGTCCCTGAATTGTAGTGTGGGCAGAAGAAAATAATATTTATACCTCCGCAGCTCGCAGGACATAGTGGCCTAAGGTTGCATCAGCGTCTGCAAACACATGGTCCAAGTTGCTGTCTGGCATATCTGGTCCACTGAAGCAGCATGGAGAGCTGCTCGAGACTGCCCGGGTGGTGTGGGTTATAACCTGCAATGGAGAAAAAATAATGTCCGCAAAATAACAGCGGACAATAGTAGATTTGATCCGTGAGAGGAATGGACACCTTGGGTGTGATCAATATAGACTCTAAGGGCCAGCACCATATCCAGGGAATGTAACTTCCATTCTCTAGCAGAAGAAAAATTCGGAAAGAAGGAAGGGACCACAATTTCCGGGTTGAGATGAAAGGAAGAGACCACCTTTGGAAGAAAGGAGAGTCAGACACGAGCGTTCCACAGATAAGGCAGCCAGTTCAGAGGCTCTCCGGATGGAGGAGACGGCCAGTAGGAAAGCTGTCTTCCAAGTAAGGAGAGATAGGGAGATTGAACGTAAGGGTTCAAAAGGAGGATTTTGAAGGGCCTTGTGAACGAGAGAAAGATCCCACGGTTAAACAGTAGGACGACAAGGAGGGCGTAGGTGGGCTACGCCTTGCAAGGGTTAAAAATCCTTCCAGTCGGAAAGTCTCCTATGTAAGAAAAACGAAAGAGCTGAAACTTGTCCCTTTAAGGCCCTAGCAGATTCTCAAAGAAAACTGAGGATCCTAGAAAGAAAAACCTATTTGACTCAAAACCTTTGGAGGAGCACCACATTACATACCTAAACCATACTCAGTGATAGACTCTCGAGGAGGAAAGGTTCCGTGCCGCCAGGATGCTAGGTATTACTGATCTGGGTAAACCTCGCTTTCTCAGGATAGTGGATTCATCCGCCACGCGGTAGGGTGAGAAGGTCCGAGAACCAAGCAAGGAGCAATGAATATGATGGGGACCTTTTCCATCTTTATATTTTTTAAGATCCTGCAAATCATGGGGAGAGGAGGCGTACACCAGGTGGAAATGCCATGGTACCACTAGTGTGTCTATGAGAGTCGCTAGGGGATCTCGTGATTTGGCAAAAAATGTTGGAACTTTGTGATTGAGGAGCGAGGCCATTATGTCTACATCTGGAGTCCCCCATCTCTTGAGTCAGTTCCTCGAAGATGTCTGGATGAAGGTCCCATTCCCCTGGGTTGAACGTGTGTTGACTGAGGAAATATGCTTCCTTGTTAAGGACCGGGGATGTATATTGCCGATAAGGCTGGTAGAAATCATTCTGCCCATTGTAGGATCTGGAGTGATTCCGCCACTGCCATGTCGCTTTGAGTGCCCCCTTGGTGATTTATGAATGCCACCGCTGTGGCATTGTCAGATTGGATGCAAGCAGGTTCTTGTCTGTTAATGTATTGGTCCAGTGAGACAGGGCCAGGAAGATTGCCCGTAACGCCAGGATGTTTAATGGGAAAAGAGCTTCTTCTGGGGACCACTGGCCTTGTGCTTTCAATGGACCGCAGACTGCTCCCCATACCTGAAGGCTAGCATCCGTCACCACCACTGTCCAAGTCGGTAGGCACAGATGTTTTCCCAATGACAGATTGGATTCTGACAAGTGAGGAAGTTCTGAATGTACGATGGACTGGGGATCAGACAGCCCAGTGATTCCTGGGATTTGTCGCAAAACTGAAGGAAATGTCTCTGAAGGGGCGCAGGTGGAACAAAGCATATGGAACCGCTTCCACCATCAAGGTGGAAGCAGAGGATTTGTTACTCGTGGCCAGAGACTTCAGGGAGGACACTTTGTCCTTTCTGGAAGAAGAATTTTGTGTATATCAAACATCATTTCCAGGAATATATAGGCTACAGGCTTTGCTAAGTTTAAGGACGCAGCCTTGAAGAGCAGGTTGTCCAAGTAGGGAACAATGAAGATTGACTGTAGGTGAATAAATGCTGCCTGACAAGCCATGATCTTCGTAAATACCTGAGGGACCGAAGCTAAGCCGAAGAGTGTCGGAGATCTATGGCAAATCTCAGGAATCGATGGTGACCTTGCCAGATGTCCAAAGAAGCTAAAAAATCCACTGGTTCTATGGTCAGGATTACAGACCGCAGGGATTCCCATTTTGAAATGGGACTTTTGGACATAGTGATTGAGAGCTTTAAAGTCCAAGACCGGGTGGAACGAAATCCTTGGATTATGGGGACCGGGGTGATGATTTGTTCCCCCAGCAGGGACTGAAAACAGGAGTGAAGAGCCCTGCAGTGGGTTGGGCATATTGGCATTCAAGAAGGGAAAAATCGAGAGAATTCTATTTTGTAGCCGCATGATATAACCCTTTGGGTCCAGGTGTCTTTGGATGGCTGCTCTTTCCCCCAGTGGCAGTGCTCTTGTTCCGGCCCAAAGCAAAGCTGTCCCTGAAAATGGGATGTTAACCAGGGCCTTCTTAGAAGCTGAATCAGCCACCCACGCTTTGATCCACAAGGATTTTCTTCCCGCCGTGACTAGCGCTAATGATCGGGCGGTGAGGTGGCTCGACTCAAGAGCAGCATCTCCGATGTATGCTACATTATTCAATAGTTGCTGAACAATATCAAAAGTAGGCTTTTGCGGGGTACTTGGATTTGTTCTGGTATAGTTGATCTTTCCAGACCTCCATGGCTCTAGTCACCGATGCTGAGGCAAAGGTGGGTCGCAGAGCAGCGTCTGATGCCGAGAAGGAGATACATAAGACCCTATACTCGCCTATCTGTGGGATCTTTGACAGGGGAATGGTGGTAGCCCTAGAGAGTCTTGCTACTGGATGGTCTGCCACCTGTCTACGGAAAGGGAAACATGGTCTGGAATTGTTTAGATTGGACCAGCTTTTTCTCTGGAGAAGCCCACTCCTGTAGAACAATCTGGCCCAACTGTTCGTAGAATAGAAAGGTCACAAACAATTTCTTGGTGTGCCTGAACAAGGACAAGTGGTCCACTGGTTCCTCCGGGCCCTGAATATTAAGGACATGCAAAACAGCCTTAATTAGGTCGTTGATCACCTAAGGAGTTAAGGTGGTGTGAATCTCTTATTCAGAGGATATGGATTCCAATTCTCCTTCATCAGAGTTCTCCCCTTCTTCCAAATACATTTCTCCCATGGAAGGAGTGGATGAGACTTCAGTGGGTCCTGTTCCAGTTTGGGTCACTAATTGCAGGACACGGCAAATAGAAGCAGAACTGAAATCAAAGTCGATAAAGACTTTGCTCAGGCTGGTTCGGACCCTTGGGGAGGGAACTTCCCGGAGGATCCAAAGAAAAAGCAGATCTCGGAGGCGGATTGTTTAATGAATTGATGGACTCCCGGAGGGTACTGGCCGACTTGGGTTCCTGAATGGCAAGAGCCATCTGCAGAGGCTCCCTGTTAGAGGTCTCCCTCCTGATATAAGGTTTTACCCCCATGTTAGAAAAAGAGAGATACAAAGAAAGACTTCGCTGAAAAAGAAAAATAAAGTCTTCAGGAGGTCTGCACTGCAGAACGGCTTCCAATGCAGAAGGAGCCAGAAGGAAAGAGGAAGTCCTGCCCCTGAGTTTGATGTAAAAAGCCAGGCAAGTTAGGAGGAAGTCCCGCTCCAGTGGAAACCAGGAAGGAAGTGCCAAAAGGGAAAGCCACATCAGAAAAGGTGACTTCCGGTGTAGCAGTGGGCGGGAAGCAGTTACCCGCCTGGCAGAGGAGGGGGTTCTGCACATATTTGCCCCGAGGGACATCCTCCGCTGCATGCGATCCAGCACACGGCTGTCTGCATGCCTTCCCACGTCAGGAGCCGGTGGGACATGCATCCACTGGCTCCTGTCTAAAGACTGCTGTGATCCATCTCCTGAAGCAGACACTTGAAAAACTGTAGGAGGCTTCTGGTGCTCAGATAAGTATACCCCTGGAAGAGGAGCACCAGAACCTCACTTCCATTCACTTTCAAGTGTCCGCTTCTGGAGAGTGGTTACTTAACCCCATGGTTCCTGGGTCCTCCTGCAGGCTGAAAGAGAAAACATGAGTGGAGGATGAAGCCAGTAACATTCATACACTTAAAGGGCATGTCCACCCCCAAAACTATAATCCCCCCAACTACTGGCCCCATCATGTAGTGTAGTGTAATCCTTACCTTACATCCCAGCTCCATATGTTCTCCTGTAGTCCCCCCCCCCCAATGTCCCAAAAACTGCCCACCAGGAGGATAGCATATATAGTATTGCCCCTGTCCCCCCAGCCCCAACCGCTATATTTATATGTTTAGAAAGCTCCCCAAACTTTACTTACACTGTGTAGGGTCGGACCCTGCACTCCTCAACCAGTATATGCAGTAAAAAACTGCAAATTGTTTACATGCTGGGTGCTCCAGTTACTGTAGCCAACAGTCCATATATGCAATATAGATAATCACCGGGCACACCAGTCTTAGGTGCAAAACCATATTTATTGTGACGTTTCGGGATCACATGCGGTCCCTTCTTCAGACAAAACATAAATGAGCAAACAAAGTGCCAAGTGCTATTTATAGATAAAACATCTCACACTGTTGAAGATGGCATCTAGTGGTCAATCTGTAAACTAAAGTGCCAAATACAAAGTGCCAATGCTGATAAAGTGCTAGTGTGTTGGAGATAAATACATCATTGTAAAAGTAGATACAGCATTGTGCAAGTAGATACAGCATTATAAAAGTGTAAAATTATGTGATATATAAAAAATGCTAGTGATACATAAAAGTTAAAAGATATCTAGTTCCACATTAAATATATACTAAATAAAAGAATCGCATCAATAGATCATTAGACTATGGTAGTGATATACGTATAACACAAGACAGAATACTCATAAGTGAGAAATACACCAGGAATAAAACATACCCCCGCATGAATATCTCAAATTTCCTTCTCATTTTTTTCAGAGACTACCTCCATTTTTAAGTGCTACCTACTTTTAGCTCTAGAATGTAAAGATATGTCAATAGAATATTGTATACCCGACATGTAACTGCTGTGTTTGTTCTCTAGTTTTATCTTTTTGGTAAAAAACAAGAAATCCCAAATTGTGTTAAACCTTTAGGTTGAACTGCGTCTAGTTCATATATCCACCTAGCTTCCCTCCTAGAAGGGTGTTGTTCCTATCGCCCCCTCTTGGATCTACCGGGATTTGATCTATGACCATGGCCCTGAGGTCAAAACCTGATGTTTCATCAGGCAAAAATGTGCGCAACTGGGGGGATATCCCCTTTTGTTGCATTCGTTTCCCTTTGTTAGGGCAATTTAATGTCCCTCTGTGACGCTGCAGTCTCCTTTTGAATTGTCCAATGGTCTTCCCGAGTAGATTAAGGAACAGGGGCATTTTAAAAGATAAATACAGTATTCAGTATTGCAATGTAGTAGCCTTTTATCCTGTACTTACCCGAGTACGGATGGGAGAAGGTACTCCCTGTAATCAACGAGTTGCACTGTTACAATTAAAGCATTTGTAACAACCTTTTTTTGTGAAAACGTGAAGGTTTTTGTTTATATTTATGAATGGGATCTGTGTAACAGAGTAAATGGTTGCATCCTAATTCTCTGGTACAGGCTGATCCCATTCATAAATATAAACAAAAAACCTTCACGTTTTCACAAAAAACAGGTTGTTACAAATGCTTTAATTGTAACATGTGCAACTCGTTGATTACAGGGAGTACCTTCTCCCATCCGTACTCGGGTAAAAAGTACAGGATAAAAGGCTACTACAATTGCAATACTGAATACTGTATTTATCTTTTAAAATGCCCCTGTTCCTTAATCTACATCGGGAAGACCATTGGACAATTCAAAAGGAGACTGCAGCGTCACAAGAGGGACATTAGAATTGCCCTAACAAAAGGGGAAACGAATGCAACAAAAGGGGATATCCCCCCAGTTGCTGCACATTTTTGCCTGATGAAACATCAGGTTTCTGACCTCAGGGCCATGGTCATAGATCAAATCCCGGTAGATCCAAGAGGGGGCGATAGGAACAACACCCTTCTATGGAGGGAAGCTAGGTGGATATATGAACTAGACGCAGTTCAACCTAAAGGTTTAAACACAAATTTGGGATTATCTTGTTTTTTACCAAAAAGATAAAACTAGAGAACAAACACAGCAGTTACATGTCTGGTATACAATATTCTAATTGACATATCTTTACATTCTAGAGCTAAAAGTAGGTAGCACTTAAAAATGGAGGTAGTCTCTGAAAAAAATGAGAAGGAAATTTGAGATATTTCATGCGGGGGTATGTTTTATTCCTGGTGTATTTCTCACTTATGAGTATTCTGTCTTGTGTTATACGTATATCACTACCATAGGTCTAATGATCTATTGATGCGATTCTTTTATTTAGTATATATTTAATGTGGAACTAGATATCTTTTAACTTTTTATGTATCACTAGCATTTTTTATATATCACATAATTTTACACTTTTATAATGCTTGTATCTACTTGCACAATGCTGTATCTACTTTTACAATGATGTATTTATCTCCAACACACTAGCACTTTATCAGCATTGGCACTTTGTATTTGGCACTTTAGTTTACAGATTGACCACTAGATGGCCATCTTCAACAGTGTGAGATGTTTTATCTATAAATAGCACTTGGCACTTTGTTTGCTCATTTATGTTTGTCTGAAGAAGGGACCGCATGTGATCCCGAAACGTCACAATAAATTTGGTTTTGCACCTAAGACTGGTGTGCCCGGTGATTATCTATATTGCAAACTTTACTTACCTCTCCTCTTTCCTCCGCCAAAATGAGCTCCCGGCAGCCGCGTCCGTGATTGGCTGCCGCTCAGAGGAAAGAGGGGAGGTAAGTAGAGTTTGGGGAGCTTTCTAAACATATAAATATAGCGGTTGGGGCTGGGCTGGCAGGGGGAATCTTATATTAAAAAATTATAAATAGTTCACTCGAAAAGTAAACTATTCCTTTAATGTATTGATTGAAGCTTGGGAGGTTAAGGAGCTATGCCTTACCACCCGCTCTTCAATCAATTGAGCAGGAGCCAGGGACGAAGGTAAGTATATTTAGCTATTGTGCAATCCACCACTGCATAGATGAAAATTTCTGACCAATTCCCGGTTCTAATCCACTATATTGAACTTGATTTTTCTGCCGACTATGCTCCCTTTCCCCATATATTTCATCATGTCTATTTCAATCCACTGTTAGTATGCACTTTTCTCTCAATGTGCTCAGCCACTGCCAAAATCTGAGACAAAGCTAGAGTAGGTTTGTGAAGGTTCTCATTCATCCAGGTCATGGCATATCTGTTGTATTCAATTAGATCAACTGAACTTGAAGTTTAGTTCTTGAAGACGTTTTGCTAGTCATCCGATCGGCTTTCTCAATTCAGAATGACTTGTGCAAGAATCTGTGGCAAGTCTTTATGTGAAAATAAAGAAACCAAGCCTAAATAGAGGTGGGAGGGTTTCGACACCAACTGTCTGCCACGTACAATGCTGTTTTGACACCTTACTCTGGGTGTTCCTATAACACCTCTTAGCCACTATCCAATCACGCCCTTAGCACTTGGCTGTGATATGCTAATTGGGATTTTCCAGGGTACATAATTGCCACAGATTCTTGTACAAGTCATTCTGAATTGAAAAAGCCAGTCGGATGACTAGCGAAACGTCTTCACGTCTTCAAGAACTAAACTTCAAGTCCAGTTGATCTAATTGAATACAACAGATAAAGCTAGAGTAGGTAAGCTTAAGTTACAGGGCTAAGGTTCGTACACACGCCAACCTGCAACGCACGATGTGTACGAACGGCCGTTTCGGACGATAATCGGCCAGTGTATGGGCACTTTATCGGCTGAAATGGCCGTTCGTTTGGAGATCGTTGCCCGATCTGCCGGGCAGATCTCTGAATGAGAGGCCGTTTCGGCCGATAAAGTGCCACACAGCCGTTCGTACACATCGTGCGTCATGGATCGGCACCTGCGATTGCTCGTGTATGAACCTTTATTCCTTTTCACAATCTTAATGCTAAATTAATTAGCCATGCAGCGACAGGAGTAGGCTTTGTTTTCATAGAAAGTATCAAGTTTTTACACAGGGAGCCAGGGGGAGGAGGTGTGCCCCCATACACTTACATAAGAGAAACTTCAGGAGTTGAAAAGAAAAGCCAGATAAGAGAAAGAAAAAGGATTTTAGGATGGTGGTGTCACGATAGTCCACTCTGGGAGTGCGCGGGTGCAAAACGTCCTGTGGGTGTGTGCACGGGTGTTCGTGCGCACACTAGTACGGCCGGACGTGTACATGGCGCCACAGTTTAAAAACCAGTGGAGAGAGAAGACCGTGATGGATGTTTGTTCCAACAACTTCTTTCTAATATTCCCTGTTCCTTGTTCCTGTGCCTTGCTCCTGTGCCTTTGCGGCTCAACTGTCTCTGTTTACTGCTCGCTTGCAGGTACTGGAGGACGCAATCTGGTGTGTGTGACTTAGCAGTGCAACATCCCCACCATTAGGGGCTTTGGTGAAAACCTGGTCACTCTTGTAGCCACAGGCACTGGGGCGCAGGCTCTTCTCCACGGAATCAGGTAAATCCTGACAGATGGCAATTAATCCTTATTGGATTAATATCCTTATTGGATACTTATCTCTATTGCTACTAATCACATTGCCGGTTAAACTCTCCTCCTCCCCTGAGACGCACACAGTGAACAAGTAACAGGAGCAGACACATAAAAACAAGAGGAGGAGGAAAGTTTAACCGGCAATGTGATTAGTAGCAATAGAGATAAGCAGGAGAAAGTTGTTAGGATCTCTGCCCATTCACTTCATGTGTCCCAGGGGAGGAGGGGAATGCAGCCAGTAGAGGGGAAAGCTAAGCCCCGCCCATATGTGCACCGCTCAGCATATAGAACAGTGCAGAGAGGAGAGGAATAATGACTGCTCCCTGGGTGTTATTTAACAGTCTATTTAAGTCTCAATAACTTTTGAAACTTTTGAGAGGCAAGAGGGGGATCTTTGAAAGGTAAGACAATCGCCTTTGATTTAAAAGAGTATGTTTTTTCACCACAGTTCCCCTTTAAAGTATTTGACTAGCTTGTTCCTTTAAGAATTATTCCAAAATATAATAAAAAGAAAAGAGAATATAACAGTTATCAAATATCATAATGCAAATAAAATTACATGAGTAAAAGTAAATGTGTTGTCAAAAACCTCAAAGTCAACCTTCTTGGCAGTTGCCTTTTTAGACTAACATATTACGATGATAATATATATAAATTACCTTCTATTCTTTCATTTTTCCCCATTAGAAAATCTTCAGTATACGGTGTCATATCCAAACGCAGTGGAAAAGAGAAGTGTGTGTTGACTTTTTCTTTCATCATGGTGACCATATTAAAGGTATATCTCATGGTATTAAAGCTTAAAATTCTAGGCAATTTCTTAAAACAGGCTCTGAAACAATAATACAAAGCATGCTAGAGACCCAAGCAACAACCTAGTGGCATTATATGGTGTGTATGGTGCTTCAGAAAAAAAAAATCCCCATTAATCATTTGTATCAAATGCTATTAAAACAGTGTACACAAATAATGATGCATAAAAATGCTCCAACATCAAACCTTTTACTTGTTTTTCATACTATTAAGATTTTAGCACATTTTTTAAAAAAAGGCTTACGGTAATTTTTAGAAAATTATATTCATTTAAATACAGGACAAAAACATATGTCAGAGCCTCAGAGGTCAAGCCACAGACAAAGGCTCCTTTAAATACAACACTTTATAAATTGTTCATTTAATAAAACAAAAGGGATTTAAAGGACATCTAAACCGAAAAACAGGTTATTTTAAATTGACCATAACTGGAAACTATAATTCTTGTCAACCACCACTGTATTTTTTTTGTTGATCTGCCCCTTATTTCTTTAGATATCCAATCTAAAACTTCTTATATTTCAGCTGTCAATAAGTTCCTTGATCTCAAAAACTATTCTTCTGTGAGTAGTTTTACTGGAATGATGACAGAGTTGTAATGCTGTATGCAGGCTTGACGGTTTGGGGGGGGTGGAGTCAGGTCAGATGGAAGTGGGAGTGGTTAAAAGAGGGAGGGGGGATACTGCTCCTAAATGTGTGCTGGATTAATGGCATGTAGAAACACACACAAATCAGAGTACGTGCTACTTACATGTATTCAATTATAGATTAAGATGAGACAAAGTCATTTTTTCAGTATAGTGTCCCTTTAATAGCAAGAATTTACAACTGTACATACAAAATATCTTGCAGGTTGTGAGTTATTGACATCTCTATTCATTCTGTTATATAACAGTAACAACAATTAAGGGAAAAACTGTATTTCCTAATACATACAGACCTTTTCTCAGCTCTTACTTTCTTCCCACATTGAGAACAAGTATACATGTTGTCACCTTCCAGGGTGTCCTTGATAGTAACTTCATCTAAAGATTCCTGCAACATTGACACGGTAACAAATTATTTATCTCATTATCTGGAGCTGCATTATCTCATGAATCTTATAAAATACATTAGTAAATAGTGATATCAATCGCAAAATACACACTATAGGACACTGAATTAAACCTCAATGGAAATCAAATCATATAAGCTATGTGGAAGCAAATAAACTATAGTCTATCATTGATCACGAAGACAGGGTGAAGCATTTGAGTTTCTCACTAATCATATTTATACAACAAAAATAGATTAATGTTCTGTGGCTAAAGAGTTTGTAGAATTTATTTGCTAGAGAATTTGTAAATCGGGGCCTTACATAGCATGTTGGTACAAAATGCTGTAGGTGGATGCTCAACAGAAAGTAGACCAACAAGAGATTTTTTACTGAATATGTCTCTAGGCAGGGAAAACTGTACATTGAGCTGTTTTGTGATTCATAAGCAAAGATAAACCTGCATGAAACAAACTTTTTCAATACAGCAAGCACAATAGTTACTTCCTTTCTACTATTAGAATGCTCAGTGCACTTCACACAAAAACAGCAGCAGGATCTTTCCAATGGCCATGTAAAGGGGGATCCTATGATAAGAGGAGGTGTAAGTGAGAAAACGACAGGTTGCCTTTGATGTCGTGTCTAGTGACGTAATGCTTATCTTTAATAACCAATTTCTAGAAAGGTATCTGACAAATCATTACATTTTGGAAAAAGATGCGTTTAGGCTTGAACTTAACCCTTCAACATGATATTACAATGCTACTAAGAATGCAAATTTTCTCTGTAAGTACAGAAGAGAAATGTATAGTTTTATAGCAGCAAGGATGATACAGCAGGGGTTCTCAACTTTGGCAGTTATAAGTGCAATAGCAGCACCTTGTTGTTCTACGTAGCTCTGCCCCTGATCCACCCACTTCAATGCTTCTGTGGGCCACTAGATAATGTGGGTAGGCTTTCAATCTTAGCAGTTTATCTTACACAAACAACCTATCAGTATGTGTTTATGATTGTGGATGAAACCAGACTGGAGGAAACATTCACAAGCACAGGGAAAACATACAAACTCCTTGCAGATATAACCACAGATATTAACTTCCTTTTTTGGATATTGAACTGATTAGTATGACCATCTATGCAGCGCTATGGGTCTGGGTGAATAGGGGTGATTGTCTTCCATGAAGATTGGCATATGAGAATTACCCATTTTCAAAGCACTGTTAATGACCCATTTAGAAAAAATGTACAAATTACATATAAAAATATAAGGGCAAATATATTCATTAGAACAAAATAGAATTTTCTATAACCTTAGACTAGCTAAAAGAAGGGTTATATAGAATATAAAAATACACTTGCAAATGGTCATTCAGTACAAATATACCAATGGGTGGTATGGGCCTTACAAAAAAACATTTAGGGGACTGTTCACCAATAATAGATCATCTCAGACAACATGTGGGAAATCCCTTAAGGTTAGAAGAAAAGTGAAAAGTAGTTACATTAACTGGAGCAGAAACAGCCTTTTAAATGATATTGTATTGGAAGGTTTATTGGATAGTTTCAAGCAAGGTCTTTTTTTTGTAAATGAAAATCCACTAGTACTGGTAGTGATAAAAAAGCCGATCTAGGGGGTATGACAAATTAAATGTGCCTTCAGAAGGGGAAAGGGGGTTTCCCTTCCTTTACACCCTTCAGCCATACAGTATTGACTAGAAAGGCATTTTTCAGCAAGATTGGGTGATCTGAATGGTAAAATCAAGGCTGATTGTACACTTGTTTACAGGCCACACAAAAGGCTGAAATATTACCATGTAGCACATGTATTTTCACCATCAGATTATCGATTGGTTTAAACTTGTGGACAAAATTCTGTGTACCAGCCTTAGACAAAATGGTGTGTAGTTCAAATGGCTGAACTTAGTGTATATATGCTTCAAACTACTTATTTAAGCAAAGAACGGTGTGTGGGATTTAGACATGTATCTATGAAGTGAATGGAATAAATAATTGTTAAATGTGGTAGAAATTATGCAAAGAAAGTTCCCCTAAGAAGTAACTGCTAAAGTTGTTTAGATGCAGTATCTTCAGTGCTACTTACGTAAATGTTCTTCATATCTGCAACCTGACATCTGACTGTGTAGAACTCTTCAGCTGTTTGACTTACATGTTCACAATCCTAAAAGAAACACACCCATAATAAAACTTAATTCAGACAAAAATAATCATAAAATGTCTGACAGTTGCAGTGAACTGAAAAAGGGTGAACGAAATTCCTAACATACGTTATTATAACATGTTTTATCACATCAGTATCCAGTGCTAGATTATTTTTTACATGTAACCATAAAAGGAGTTTAACTCCCTATAACACAATCCCTTAAAGGCATCTATAGTGGGAAAATGAACTTTTTTTCTCTTTCCATGTGTTCTATAATCCCCCAAACCCCCAGAGTGTCTTTATTTTCTTCAGTTTCCCTATTTGTCCTGAGATACACAAATTAGAAGATGTCCCTCCATCCTCCAGGGATCCACCAGGGGGGACCCCAACCTATGACGCGGTCCAGGAGCCAGAAAGCAGCGGGGCCACGTGCGAGGCCTTAGCCATGGACTCTCCCCCTGCCTCGGAGCAGCTACACAGCCCACCAGGCCCTGGAAATCAGAGCTCCAATATTGGGACCCCGGCCCCAACGCTGAATGACCTCATGGGCGCGATACAGGACACTAAGAAAACTATTACCTCCATGCTGGAAGAAGTGAAAGCGGACATGTCAATTCTCCGCCAAGACCTACAAAAGGTTAGATACAGAGTGGGGGAAGCAGAAACACGTGTCTCCACGCTAGAAGACACGGTCACAAACAATATCCAACCTACAAAAAGAACTCCAAATCACCCAGAGCAAGCTGGACGATCTGGAAAATAGATCTAGGAGACAAAATCTTGGGTTTCCCGGAGGGAGCCGAGGCCCTGGACCCCTCTTCATTCCTCGAGACCTGGATTAGAACCAACCTAGGTACCAATGGATTATCACCGCAGTTCGCCCCAATACCAGGAGCTAGGCCACGACCTCTGATAGCGCGGTTCCTGAATGCCAAGGATAGAGATGGAATACTACGCCTTGCTCGTACGGCTGGGGAGCTGCAATTCGAGAACACCAACATTAAAATATTCCCGGATTATTCCATGGATTTACAAAAACGCTACCTTCCTGGATATAAAAAAAAGGCTACTGGATGCTGGCATCACATACTCCATGGCATATCCGGCTAGGCTCCGCATCGTGGTGGATGGAAGAGTGAAATTCTTTGATTCCCCAGAGGATGCTAACACCTGGTTGGAGCACCGGTAAAGTATGCAACAAACATATAATTACTGTCCATAATCTCACTTGGGCCCTATCCCCTCTGCTTAAAATTTACCTCCCCATGCCCGACACCAAGCAGTTTCCGTGTGCCACCGCATTAAGAAAGCCTCAGCTGCGCTTTACCCAAAACCATTTCAAGGTACATTATTGTACACTATTCCAGTTGTTGTGACAAGATGACACTAATTTATCCCTTAAAGGGCATGTCCACCCCCAAAACTAAAATTTAACCCCTTACTGGCCACATCAAGTAGTTTAAAACACTCCTTACCTTACATTCCTGCTCAAAATAGTTCCCCTGCTGTGCCCCTGGAGCATTGTCTGACCATTTTTTTCCATGTCGCTACATTTGGTGAGGCCGCCGGTGGTAGGAGCATACAGTCCGGATTATCGTTCTTCTGGCTATTGGAGCTCTCTTACGCTCCAAACGGGACTCGAGGACTTCTCCCCTCCCTTTAAGCCAACTAATAATTGTGCTGGTCTACCCACCAAACACTCCGACCTGGGATATGCCCACAGAATACACAATTAGGTTCCCAATAGGTACATTTCTATTTTAGTATTCAGTTGAGTGTCGTGACTGTTACTCCAAAACCTGTTAACACCGTGGGCAGCTCCACAATGATGTTTTGTGGTGCCAGAATCAGTCCCACTCAGAGTTTAGACTGGCATTTCGGGCCTATGAGGATGGGAATGGTAGGGAGATAAGGGAATTCGTATAGGGGATAGATAGGATTGGGTGAATTATGTTCAACGTCTATAGCGACCGGACTTGGTGTACGACGGACTCTACCCACTGATTGTGAACACCACAAAGCTACACCTTCTAGGCCCCCTTAAAGACAGGTACTTTTTTCCCAGACGCTACTAACACAAAATGGCGTTCGGGATATGTATTCTATAATCTCTGGCGATTCGGTTTTGTTTCGTGGTATTTACAGATCCTTCATCCTGTTTAGTTAAGGGCACTAAGATTAAGCTGCAGGTAGGATTTGCCACATGCTCTACGGACCGGGGTAATTCTCTCTCAAGTGCATGTGGGGGGGGTATGTTGGTAAAACCGGAAAGGAAGCTAGGATCGAATAGGAGAACACCGGAGGCGCGGGACACTGTGAATTACCAAAGGACAACACATTCAGGCACGATCCCCACGTCAGTTAGACACTTTTTTGACAAAAAACAGCATGTCTCAAACTTGAAAGTGCAAGTCAAGAGTAGTACGAAAGACAAGAGCAGAGGTGGGATCATAGACAAACTCTATGTTAGGAGAGCAAGACGATGCTGACGCAAGGGCTACAACCTTCCCCACTCCTTAAAGGCCAATCACTGAAGATTTGCAGTGGTAATAGCTCCTATAATCAGCGGGGTACTGTGATAATGTGCATATTAACTGGAATATCGTCATTGGTATTGGTTTTATCATTACGCATTCAGCATCTTCTAACTGTTATCTCTTATATGTATTATTATCGACCATATATCTGTTTCTATACTGATACCTCAGGCTTTGATCGCCCATCTACCTGGGCATGAAACTTCCTGCATCTATCTCACGCAGATGGCCTCTTTTGTAACCGTACTTATTCTGTTCTTCTGAATATGCATAAGTTTTCCTTATCGGCCCACACTATCTTTTACCTTCACCTGTTCAGCTTGCTACCCTTCAATATATGCACTTTATCTTGGAGGGCTTTCTTTTGCAAGAAGGTTTTAGAATCTTTTATGCTTACAATGCTATTACCTTTTACCTATAATGCTCCACGTGAGTAGGCATGTTGATTTCGCCCTGTAACTTTGTTACATCTCGGTCTTTGTCATGCTCTGAAGTGACGATTTGGCACTTTATTGTATGGATAGCCGTTACATCGTGTTCCTCGCCGGGTAGGCACAACCTATACGCCCATGCGGGACTATTCATGCGCTATACCTCAGCCGCACACCGGCTCCAGTGGTGGTGGCGCCCACACATGCGTGGATTCGTTTGTTCTCGCTTTTCCAACTGGACCAGTAGTCTACCGAGGCGGCCCCAGGGTAGCATGAGCCGTCCCTGTTTCTTCATAACACATTCCTCTTCGTAGTATGTTGTTTGCACACCTTTCATGTCACACAAGCTACATTCTAGCGACCGTGTTCCGTTGGTGTCCATACTCACCTACGAGTCGCTAAGGTCTTGCATGTGTAGCGGAGCCTTCGGCCGTCAGTTGGCCTGAGCGACCGGTATGTTGGCATTTTACACCTATTTTGATGGTCTCTAAATCAGCCCGACCCGGACGTGTGCATAAGTACCCTTGAACACTTTTGACATGTTAACTGCCTTTTCTTTGTTACACTTCTCTTTCTGGTGCATTCTAATGTGTCGTGTGTTGACTTCTCTGACTTCTGCATTTTAGGGATGTGTGTGTGTGTTCGGCCTATGACTTATCATGATTAGTTTTGTCTCCCTCGTTGATGTGTATAGGCGTGGCCTTTTTTAACGTTTGTCTGCCTCTCCCGTCTCGGGCATGGGTGAGCACACTAAGACCTTTTGTTTTTATAGGTGGACCACTAGTTGCTTTTACCCTCATGAGGTGTTTCACGCAGGTTAGTGTCTTCGTCCGCGCTTTGGTGCGCGTGTTGTGGTCTTGGACGTGTCCCCTTTCTAAGCCCCTGCGCCATCGGTACTTGGACCTTCTGTATACTGGTCTCTCCCATTATATGGCGCGCTGGAGATACTGCATAGTGATCCTCCGTGTGGCGTGTGCGGAGGTGCAGTGTGAAAGAGTTAGTGCATAGTGGAATGGGCCAGTAATTTGCCATTTTAGTAATCTGACTGTGCAATAGAGTAACCTTTGGTCCTCCCAGTATTGCGAACGGCATGACAAACCGAGCCGGTGTGAACTGTCGCGTACTTTGTTTGCCCTCGCGCCCCCTGCCTAGCCATCAGCTCTGTCGGCTTGATCAATTTTCTCGGCATGCCGGTCGCTACGGCAGTCGGTTATGCCCCCCCCTCTTAATTGTTTCCAGCACTATATGATTTGCGTATATGACAACGTGTGTTCCCTATCATCCCTCGTTGCCCCCCCCCCCCCACTTTCTAGAAAGGCCCAATTGGGGCGGACATGCCGACAGTAGGACGTGTAGCATTCTCTATTCGCTGATATCCTGGCCGGCTCTGTACGTTTGGAGTTCTGCGGGAGCTTATTGCCGGGGGAGGAGACAGGTGTCCAACAATCACGGTGCATCAGCACCCCCCGGACTACCCCCCAAGACATAATAAATGCCCCGGATCTAACCGTCTGGTCAGTGGCCAGCCACCCTTCCATTTTACGGTCTCTGTATCCTTTAAGTTCTTACCCTGTTCCGGGCTGAGCCCCAGTGAGAAAGATAACATATTAATTGTAACGCTGCAAAAAGGAATCTGGATTTTGCCCATGTGGTGTAGAGTGTATATAACCATTCCCCATTACCCCCGCGAGCTACGCTAACGTCATCTAAACTTTGAGTATAAATTGACACCTCCAATTAAGTTTGACAGGGTATTTTTTCCAGAGTTGGGTTCAGATTGTGGTCAGTTCTAATAGTGGCGGCTACGTTGGCTGCCAATAGAAATTTTGTGGATCTGATATGTTATAGCCCTAGGTACTTGTTAATTAATTGACTAGAGGTACCAGCTGTTTTAGCACAATGGGGAGAGGTTGATGTGGTTGTCTATTAACAGGCATGATTTGCTCCAGTTGATATATAGGCCAGAGAAGGGGCCATATCTCGGGCTATCACGTGTGTGCGTTTTTTGAGGAAATTGATCTGGGTCCGCAAGCATATAAATCAACTCATCCGACATTAAACTAAGTAATGTTTTTACCTGTGTTTTGGCCTAGATGCAGTCCTGTAAGTTTCTGTGTTGTCTAGAGACAAGCCAGGGTTCGTGGCAAGGTGCGAAAAGGTAAGGTGAAAGTGCCCGCCCCCTTTCTAGTCCTTTGTTATTGGTCACGGCGGTGTGAACATGGAGCCATTATCTTAAGGATGGTATGCTACGGGAACGGCGTAATATCTAACTTTCCTCAAATGGCATAGTTATAAACCGACTGTAGCCTCTGGTGTTATTTGCTTATGTCCTCTTGTACACTTATTGAAGGTATACTAGCCTTGGGGCGTGGGGTTTATTGTTTGCTCCATTCCTTCCAATTTGCTCCTTCTCAAATCGTGTTCTGTCCCTATCACGTTTTTCAAGTGTTTTGGTGCGCTTTTGTGAGAGGAGCGTTGGGAATCGGTATATTCGACAAATGGCTCATTGGCAACAAGGCCCCACCTGTTGTTCTCAGGAATTGTGCGGCGCCTGTCGTGACCTGTATATAGGCTGGTTAGTAAGAATTCCATCAAGTGTTTCCAGTACACTCTTTTGTTTCTGTAGGATCTCGCCACCCATGGCTTTGTCTAGAGGTCAATTATAGTAACACATAGTCAATTACGGTTTGATACACGCAACTACGTCCTCCTCACCCTACGTCACCCTCCATCGTTTTTTTTAACCTACCTACGTTAACCGAAGCAAAAAACACAGCTCAAGATTCCTTCTCTCGACTCCACGCAATAGTATCCCTGGATTTCTAACAGATCTTTAATGCATTCTCCTGTTCCTTCTGTCTAATATTTCTGCAGATTTAGAAACGTTGATCACCGGTCCCCTCCCTCCCTTCCCTCGTAATAGAAAGCCTCCCGTGAACAACCCCCAGATGGCCTAGTTCATCCTCCGACCAAACAGCCTTGAGCTTCCCCAAAATCGGTAACAACTAACGCTCTACTGTTATGCTCACAGATCATATGTCACCCTCCAAGCGTAACGTTCCTCACATTTTTTGTAGTGTTAATCCCAGGCCTTTTTAAAGCTTTCAATAAACTTGCCATTACCAACATCTGCTGGCGACGTTCCACAGTTTCACCGTTCTCACTGTAAAGAAAACTTTCCTAACCTGAAGATGAAAATTATTTCTTCCAAACTTAAAGGAGTTCCACGATGTCCTCTGATATGACCTATTAGTAAAACATGCACCCGAGAGTTCATTGTATGGGCCATTAATTATTTGTATAAGGTTCATGTCCCCAGGCAACGTCGACTTCTCCAATGTAAACAGCCATATTTGTCCATCTGCCGCATATTCAAGCCCCTCCATTCCCTCTTATTTTAGTTGCCCTTCTCTGAACTGCCTCAATTCCAAGATGTCCCTTTGTATATGGGATTCCCAAAACTGCACCGCTATTCCATGAGGCTCACCGTGCGCTGGGTAGAATACCGATATTACTTGAGTTCAAGCCGAGGTTTTCGAGTTTAAAAATTAACCTAAAAACCTCTGACTCGAGCTTTCTCCCTCTTATGACTACGACGTCAGAAGACTTACTTGATCCCATAGAGGCAGCCGCGAGTTCCCAGTGCCTTAGTATTCCTCGCGGCCTCCCATACCCCATTTGGCGAGACGTCTCACGACATCACGGCGCGGATGCCATGACGTCATGCACGAAGACGCACACGACCCAGCGTAATGGAACTGCCGGCCGGACCTCGGCTGCCTCTGGATTGCAGAGAGAGGAAGACATGACGACCAGGTAAGGTAGGAGTGAGCGGGGGGGGACTGGGGGGAGGGCTGGGGGTACTGGGGGGAGGGTGGGGGACAGTAGCCATGCAGACACCCACATTATCTTTTACTATAGGGGGTTGGAAACTACAACTCCCAGCAACCAAGCATGCTGGGAGTTGTAGTTTCCAAATACTACAGTGGAAAGGTATTAGGGTGGGGGACAGTATGCCATACAGTAACCCCAACCCTTCTACTATAGGTGGTTGGAAACTACAACTCCCAGCAACCAAGCATGCTGGGAGTTTGTAGTTTCCAAACATCTACAGTGGAAAGGTGATTAGGGTTACTGTATTACCCTCGGATCTTAACGGGTCAACATCTCTTTCTATTTTTGAGGCAAAAATGGGGGGCCTCGGTTATACTCGAGTCGGCTTATACTCAGGTTATACGGAATATTTTCTCTCTTGAATTATTCCCCTTTTTATACAAGACAATATCTTGCTAGTCTAGCCGTTGCTACCTGGCATTGTTTGCTATAGCTAAGTCTGTATCTACCAGAACCCCCAAATCTTTTTCCATTACAGATGCACTTAACACAGAGTTATTTTTGGTGTAGGTGGCCAGGGATTATTAATCCCAAATGCATCAACTTACATTTATCTACATTGAATCTCATCTGCCATTATGCTGCCCAATTTGATAATTATCTAGGTCTGCTTGCAGCACTTGCACATCATTGGAAGTTTCCAAAGCTCTGCATAGTTTAGTGTCATCAGCAAACACTGAGACCTTGTCTCAATGCCTTCTAAGTCATTTATAAACAGATTAAACAGAAGGGGCCCCAGTACAGAACCTGAGGCACTCCGCTTAGAACTTTAACCCACATAGATGTAGCTCCATTAACCACCACTCTCTGTTGCGGCCAATAACCAGTTCTCTATCCATGAACAAATGTTTTCTTCAAGGCCAACAGTCCTTAGTTTATACATTAGTCGCCTATGTGGCACAAGAATCAAAGCTTTCGCAAATCCAAATATACCACATCCACTGCTGTGCCTGAATCTAACTACTTACTCGCTTCTTCATAAAAACCAATTAAATTGTTCTGGCAGGATCTATTTCTCATAAATCCATGCTGACTACTTCTAATAAGATGGTCTCTGAGACAAGTCAAGGATATGATCCCGTAACAATGTTTCCATCTTCTTCCCTACCACTGAGTTAGGCTTACAGGCTATAGTTCTAGGCTGTGAACAACTACCTTTTTTGAATATTGGTATTACATTGGCTTTTTTCCAATCAGAGGCACATCCCCAGACCATAGGAATCTGAAAAGATGAGAAACAGTGGTCTAGATAGAACTGAACTAAGCTCTTTTAAAATCCGAGGATGCAATCCTCTGGTCCTGGGACTTTATTGATATTAGAAAAAGTATATAGTGTGCCTACCACCACAAAAAAGACCACACCACAATATTTAATATATCACAAACTATATTATACAGTATTAAATGGCGGCCGGTCACAATAAAAATATACCCACAATATAAAATACTATATTGATGGACTCTCAAACCCTAACAATTTATAAATAGCTAAAACGAGAAAATAGTAGTAGGGGGGGATAAAATACTAAGCCGTTTCGCTGTTCCAGCTTCCCATGCCTGCGAAGCTGGGCACAGCGAAACGCGTAGCAATTGAGACGGAGGACGTGTGGCGTGATCTACGAGGAGTGCGGGAGGTGTAACTAACAGCTGAACGCTACTATTCATCTGCAGAAAAGCCGACGTCGGGAGGATAGGATACCTTCCAGTGGGTTTATAACGGCCACGGATCCAGAGCGTGCTGCCACGGATAGTTGCAAACTTTCAAGTCCGGGGGATCTACGGTGATACACGTTTTGCCCAATGACGACGGAGAGCCCGTGTGCAGTATTGATTTAGTTATAACCCCGCCTCCGAGATATAGACATTTATCTGTTATCTCCTTTTTCATAATTTTTAGGTGTGCGCACACCATGGTTTTTGATTTTTAACCCATTACTATTATACATCTCATCAGGGCTATATGCTCACTGGATACTAACGAAGGATTATTCGGACGATTTACTTAGAGTTTATATCCCCCTCCTACTACTATTTTCTCTTGTTTTAGCTATTTATAATTTTTAGGGTTGAGAGTCCATCAAATATATTTATATGTGGATATATTTTATTGTGACCGGCCGGCATTTAATACTGTATAAATATAGTTTTGTTGATATTAATATTGTGGTGTGGTCTTTTTTGTGGTGGTAGGCACACATATACTTTTTCTGTTTTTCTTGGCCACGCCCCCTTGGACGTTCCGGGGAGTTTGACTAAGTTCCTAGTGGGAGACTCAGAGGTGCCTGACCACCCACGTTCTTGGGTGGGACTATTTATTATTCTTTATTGATATTAACCGTCTAATTGTTTCCATACCATATCCTCTGTTAGCCAATGTGAATACTCTTAATTTTTCCCTGCATATATTACAATCCTGCGTAAGGACAAGGATTCTCAACATTAAAAACGATGTATAAAAAAACGGTTTAGCAGATTAGCCTTTTCGGCATCCTCTACAACACCTCCCCAGCACCATTATTTAATGGTCCACCAATTCTCAGTCCTCATCTTTTTACCATTTATATTCTTAAAAAACATTTTGGGGTTGATTGCTTTGTTCAGCAATCGTATTTCATTTTCTTTTTAGCTAGTTTAATTGCTTTCTTGCACTCTTTATTACAGCTTTTGTACTCCCTGTAAGCCTTTTCTGTGTCCTCTGTTTTCAAATTTTAAAGCCTTTTTCTTTTTTTCCGTTTCCCTTTTTACCTGAGCATTAAGCCATGCAGGAGGTGAACCTAATTTTTTACACTTGTTCCCTAAAGGTACAGATTTAGAAATGTATAGTAATATCCCTTTAAAAGTGGTCCACATCTGCTCAGTATCTTTACCTAGAAACAGTCCCCCCCAGTCTATGAGCAGGAGCGATTCCTTTAACAGCATAAATTAGGTTGTGAAGGTTCTCATTCATCCAGGTCATGGTATATCTGTTGTATTCAATTAGATCAACTGGACTTGAAACGTCTTCAAGAACTACATTTCAAGTCCAGTTGATCTAATTGAATACAACAGATATAGCATAAAATTAGCTTTCCTAAAGTATGCTTGTGAAGGTTCTCATTCATCCAGGTCATGGTATATCTGTTGTATTCAATTAAATCAATTACTGTCTGCCATGTACAATGCTGTTTTAACACCTTACTCTGGGCGTTCCTATAACACCTCTTAGCCACTATGTAATCACGCCATTAACACCTGGGTGTGATATGTTAATTGGGATTTTCCAGGGTACATAATTGCCACAGATTCTTGTACAAGTCATTCTGATTGAAAAGCCAGTCGGATGACAAGCGAAACGCCTTCAAGACTACATTTCAAGTCCAGTTGATTAATTGATAACAACACAGATATACTTTCCTAAAGTAAAAAGGTTTTGTTAACCCAGTGCACTTTAGTTTTTTGCAACCTATATTAAATGACACTATATCATAGTCACTATTCTAAGCTTCCCATTACCTTCATCTCCAAAATGAGCTCAGGGTATTCGATATCACCAGATCCAACAACACATTGTCTAGTAGGAACTTCTACTATCTGTGAAAGAAAATGCTCGTATAGGGAATTAAGAATTATACCTTTTGAGGTGCTGGCAGTTCCCTTACTGTCTTACTGCCTTACTGCAATCTATGTCAGGGTAGTTAAAGTCCCCAAACAGAACATGCCCCATACCAGCAGCCTTTGCCAACTGCATATGGAGATTCATTTCCACCTCCTCCCCAGCATTTGGGGGCTTATAACTACTCCAACAATTAATTTCCCTACCTTCTTGCTTCCTGTACACAGTTCCACCCATATTTTTTCTGCCGTATACATTACTCCCCCATCTATTCCATCTTTTAAATTGGCTTCAATCCGTTAACATACAAACAACTCTTCCTCCTTTCTTATTAACTCGTCATGTCTAAATAAGGAGTATCCTCAATATTTACAGTCCAGTGTGTGATCATTAAGCCTGATTTGCTGTACCAATTACATCATACCTTTCCTTTAAAGCTATTATTTCAAGTTCGCCGGTTTTCCAGCCAGACTTCTTGCATTGTAAACAATACATTTAGATTATCAATTGATTTACTTCCATACATGGTCGTACATGCCTCCTTATCCTCTGCTTCGCCCTCCCCCTTCTCCATCCTCCGTTGTGTTAATAGCCCCTGATCCCTAACTTCTCTATCTACCCCTGTGTAGTTCAACGTACCCCCATACCTAGTTTAAAGTCTCCTCCAACCCCCTAGCATCTTCTCCCCCAAAACAGCTGCACCATCACCATTGAGGTGCAATCCTTTTATACTAAGAGCCTGTAGCCAACAGAAAAGTCAGCCAGTTCTCTTAAAACCCAAACCCCATCTCCCTACACCACTCTTAGCCACGCATTATAATCCTGATCTCCCGTTGCCTACCTAGCGTAGCACATGGCTGTGGTAATATTTCTGAAATCACTACCCTTGAGGTCCTTACTTTTAACTTGGCCCCTAATTCTCGGAAATCATTTTTAAGGACCTCACCTCCACCTCTAACTTTGTCATTGGCACCAATGTGAACCAAGCCGCTGGGTCACTCCAGCCCCACCCAATAATCATATTTTGGTCTGGGGGGCCATGTGCAAGTCTTGCCAGAATTTTCGCCAATTGGTGGCCATGCTCAAAGTTCGCTGTCTGCTAAAAAATCTTTCCTGTTATATTTTCTGTGAGTATACTATCATATGCAAGTTGCGCAGATTGCCAGCTTTGTTTATTATCTGGTGGTCGGTGTTGTGGGAATGTTTTTTAGTGTAGGCGATTGAGGATGTAAGTGCCCTCTGAGGACCGCTTTGAAGGCGTCCCACTTAGTTTTGTTGGCATTGCTCCATGTCAGATTGAAATAAAAATCTATATGGTCAGGAATGGGGTCTGGCATCAGTGTGAGACGAAGGGTGAAATCTCCAGTTTCCCTTGGATGGTGGTTGATTATAGTTATGAAGTTTGACTAGAATTGGAGAATGGTCAGAAATACTTCTAGGGAGTATGTTATTTCGTTATTTTTTGGCGGCCGACTGTTAGTAAAAACATGGTCAATTCTAGATAAAGATCCATGTGTTTTGGAGTGACAGGAGAATTCCTGCGTATGCATATGGCGGCTTCGCCAAGCATCTATCCAACCTAATTCCATTGTAGACGTGCTAGGGGTGTGTGTTGGGTAGATGACCTGTTTGGGGGATTATTTGCCAGTTTATCGAGTATTGGGTTCATGGTTGAATTAAAGTTGCCCAAGCATATCATGTGCGCCTGTGTGTGTTGGGCTAGGAATGGTAATATATCTTTAATTGGCTGTAATGTAGCTGGCGGTGGGTCATATATCCCTATAATCACAAATAGTATTGACTCATAATAATGCTACACATATATATTTCCCCATTCTGTGTGACTTTACATCTTGTATAACAATCTGAGCGATTTATTAAGTAGAATGGTTACCCCCCTTGAATAGGAGGAGTAGGTGCTGTGTGCCATCCAGCTCAACCAGGGTCTTAAAGTGTAGTGGGTAGTAGTTTGAAGTAGGTGGGTCTCTTGTAAGCATATTATATCTGGACCAATGGACCGAATATATGAAAAGACCTCCAATCTTTTCCTGGGATTATTGAGACCTCTCACATTCCATGAGAGTATCTTAAGCGGTGTGACATTGGAGTAAATTAGAAGTGTGTAGATAGTATGGTAAAGGCTTGGTGATAAGCTGATCCTGATAGCCTGTAGGCAGGCACACATCATATATTCATTTTCAAAACACAGATAAAACAATTTTACATTGTGTGACTGAGTCGTAAACTGTTTAACAACATTAACAATAACAATTGGCAAAAACAATTCCAGCGTTGGGTTTTTCGAGGGTTGCGCTATGTGCAGTTTCTGTGGGAGTACTTAGAGCAGTAGGGGGCGCTTCTTGCACTCCTGCATTGTTCACTCCATCTACTAAATAAAGGGGGAAATATAGGATATTGTGGGTACCTATTATTCATACACTTGGGTGAGAGATATATGAAGGGAAAAAAAAAGGGGGGAGGTGTTGGTGAGTCAGAGAGCGGTTTCCTTGCTAGGTCATATTTACTTTCAGGTATCAATTATGTAATAAACATTATATTGCTGTCCACAATTAAGCAGTATCTTTGTATATCCCAGGTGAACTAGCAGTTGGTACGCCCACACCATCATGTCCATATATATGCAAAATGCCAGCAGTCTATCGTTCATTAAGGTTGCTTTATAGAGACCCTTCGCATCTTAAAGGGTATGTCCACCCATGAATTTTTTTTTTTTATATAACGTTCCCCCTGTCCCCCCAGCCCCAACCGCTCTATTTTTATTATTAGAAAGTGCCCCAAACTTTACATACCTTCCCTCTTTCCTCACCGCACTGCCAGGCCCTTGCTTGCGAGAAAATGCAAGCAGGGGGGGGACCAGCAGTCGCGTATGTGATTGCTGAGCGGCACGGACGCGGCTGCCGGGAGTTCAGTGTGGCGGAGGAAAGAGGGAAGGTAAGTAATGTTTGGGGCATTTCTAAAAATAAAATATAGCGGTTGGGGCTGGGGGGACAGGGGGAATGTTATATGTAAAGGGTGTTATGCTAGGGGGAGGGAATCCTAATCGAGAGGGAGGGGGAGAAGGATGCAGTACGCTTGCCAAACTTCTCCTGGAGGCCAGATAGAGGGCAAAGTCCTATATGGACTCTGCTATCCTCCTGGTGGGCAGTTTTTGGGATGTGAGGTAAGGATTTTATTACACTACATGATGGGGCCATTACTGGGGGGGGATTAATGTTTGGGTGGGACATGCCCTTTAATAGATATACGGTGTTTCATTTGTAGTTATAGTTATAGTTTATAGAATTATCCTTATGTGCGGGGTTGTATGCATGCTTTACTGCTGTTGCCGTGTTTGGGTGTACTACGCAGCGACTGCCCTACACGCGCAACTTTAGTTTAACAGTTATATTTACAGTCTTTAGTGGTGGGACAAATTTAGCATTGACTGATCACAGTGACATTTGTTTGAACATTCCAGTTATAATTATTATTTATAGCAGAGGAAAGAACTTATCAAGTTATTTTTGTTGCGTTTTAACCCATTGTTCCCCAAAATATGGTTAGCTAACACACATGTACATGTATATATTGTTAAGTAGACAGTTTGGCATCAAAGCTGCACGTATAGATAATAGAATAGTCAGTATGGAGTAAATGGGATGCAGTGCGTGTTCGTTCTCGTTACTGCTTTGTTTCAGATAGTAAATTCAGCCCACTTTAAAATATAGTTTAGCAATGGTATATGCCTTGTGAGTGGTAATCCATCAGGGTGTTTAGAAACACTTTTTATCTCATACAAGACACAGCTCAAATTCAGTTGCTTCGTTCATATGTCTCACTATTGGGATGGATTACCAATCCATATACGCGTACACAGGACTATTGTCCGTCTTGTCAGATTTTTAGAGGTTATAATATTACAGGGGCATTTATAGGTCCAGTAACTACTTGTGTAGTATGAGTGTCCGCCTGCTTAAAGGGCATGTCCACCCCAAAATTGAACTTTTGATATGTGGTAGGGCATGCTCCCCCAGCCCCAACCACATTAATATAATTGTTAGAAAGTCCCCCCCGCTTACTTACTGACCTCTCTCCTCCGCTGCAGTGTTCAGGCCCTCTGCTTGCATGGAATTGAAAGCAGGGGGCGGGACCGGCAGCCACGTCCGTGATTGGCTGAGAGGCAGGGAGGGTGCACTGAGCATGCCTAACCTTGATGAGGTTGAGGAAGTCTCAGGCACAGCATGAGTCACACACTGCTCCTACAGCAGTTTCCGGACTTTGGCTGGATATAAAAAAAAAGGCTACTGGATGCTGGCATCACATACTCCATGGCATATCCGGCTAGGCTCTGCATCGTGGTGGATGGAAGAGTGAAATTCTTTGATTCCCCAGAGGATGCTAACACCTGGTTGGAGCACCGGTAAAGTATGCAACAAACATATAATTACTGTCCATAATCTCACTTGGGCCCTATCCCCTCTGCTTAAAATTTACCTCCCCATGCCCGACACCAAGCAGTTTCCGTGTGCCACCGCATTAAGAAAGCCTCGGCTGCACTTTACCCAAAACCATTTCAAGGTACATTATTGTACACTATTCCAGTTGTTGTGACAAGATGACACTAATTTATCCCTTAAAGGGCATGTCCACCCCCAAAACTAAAATTTAACCCCTTACTGGCCACATCAAGTAGTTTAAAACACTCCTTACCTTACATTCCTGCTCAAAATAGTTCCCCTGCTGTGCCCCTCCAAAGTCCAGGAAACTGCTGTGTAGGAGCAGTGTGTGACTCATGCTGTGCCTGAGACTTCCTCAACCTCATCAAGGTTGAGGCATGCTCAGTGCAGCCCTCCCTGCCTCTCAGCCAATCACGGACGCGGCTGCCGGTCCCACCCCCTGCTTTCAATTCCATGCAAGCAGAGGGCCTGAACACTGCAGCGGAGGAGAGAGGGCAGGTAAGTAAGAATCGGGGGACTTTCTAACAATTATATTAATGTGGTTGGGGCTGGGGGAGCATGCCCTACCACATATCAAAAGTTCAATTTTGGGGTGGACATGCCCTTTAAGCAGCGGACACTCATACTACACAAGTAGTTACTGGACCTATAAATGCCCCTGTAAATATTATAACCTCTAAAAATCTGACAAGACGGACAATAGTCCTGTGTACGCGTATATGGATTGGTAATCCATCCCAATAGTGAGACATATGAACGATTCGAAGCAACTGAATTTGAGCTGTGTCTTGTATGAGATAAAAATGTGTTTCTAAACACCCCTGATGGATTACCACTCACAAGGCATATACCATTGCTAAACTATATTTTAAAGTGGGCTGAATTTACTATCTGAAACAAAGCAGTAATGAGAACGAACACGCACTGCATCCCATTTACTCCATACTGACTATTCTATTATCTATACGTGCAGCTTTGGATGCCAAACTGTCTACTTAACAATATATACATGTACATGTGTGTTAGCTAACCATATTTTGCGGGAACAATGGGCTTAAAACGCAACAAAAATAACTTGATAAGTTCTTTCCTCTGCTATAAATAATAATTATAACTGGAATGTTCAAAACAAATGTCACTGTGATCAGTCAAATGCTAAATTTGTCCCACCACTAAAGACTGTAAATATAACTGTTAATACTAAAGTTGCGCGTGTATGGGCAGTCGCTGCGTAGTACACGCCAAACACGGCACAGCAGTAAAGCATTCATACAACCCCGCACATAAGGATAATTCTATAAACTATAACTATAACTACAAATGAAACACCGTATATCTATTAAAGGGCATGTCCACCCCCAAAACTATAATCCCCCCCAGTAATGGCCCCATCATGTAGTGTAATAAAATCCTTACCTCACATCCCAAAAACTGCCCACCAGGAGGATAGCAGAGTCCATATAGGACTTTGCCCTCTATCTGGCCTCCAGGAGAAGTTTGGCAAGCGTACTGCATCCCTTCTCCCCCTCCCTCTCGATTAGGATTCCCTCCCCCTAGCATACAACCCTTTACATATAACATTCCCCCTGTCCCCCCAGCCCCAACCGCTATATTTTTTATTTTAGAAAGTGCCCCAAACATTACTTACCTTCCCTCTTTCCTCCGCCACACTGAACTCCCGGCAGCCGCGTCCGTGCCGCTCAGCCAATCACATACGCGACTGCTGGTCCCGCCCCTCTGCTTGCATTTTCTCGCAAGCAGAGGGCCTGGCAGTGCGGTGGAGGAAAGAGGGAAGGTATGTAAAGTTTGGGGCACTTTCTAATAATAAAAATAGAGCGGTTGGGGCTGGGGGGACAGGGGGAACGTTATATAAAAAAAAAAATTAATGGGTGGACATACCCTTTAAGATGCGAAGGGTCTCTATAAAGCAACCTTAATGAACGATAGACTGCTGGGCATGTTTGCATATATATGGACATGATGGTGTGGGCGTACCAACTGCTAGTTCACCTGGGATATACAAAGATACTGCTTAATTGTGGACAGCAATATAATGTTTATTACATAATTGATACCCAAAAGTAAATATGACCTAGCAAGGAAACCGCTCTCTGACTCACCAACACCTCCCCCCTTTATTTTTCCCCTTCATATATCTCTCACCCAAGTGTATGAATAATAGGTACCCACAATATCCTATATTTCCCTCCTTTATTTAAGTAGATGGAGTGAACAATGCAGGATTGCAAGAAGCGCCCCCTACTGCTCTAAGTACTCCCACAGAAACTGCACATAGTGCAACCCTCGAAAAACCCAACGCTGGAATTGTTTTTGCCAATTGTTATTGTTAATGTTGTTAAACAGTTTATGACCCAGTCACACAATGTAAAATTGTTTTATCTGTTATATTGAAAATGAATATATGATGTGTGCCTGTCTACAGGCTATCAGGATCAGTTTATCGCCAAGCCTCTACTATACTATCTACACACTTCTAATTTACTCCAATGTCACGACCGCTTAAGATACTCTTATGGAATGTGAGAGGTCTCAATAATCCCAGGAAAAGATTGGAGGTCTTTTCATATATTCGGTCCATTGGTCCAGATATGATATGCTTACAAGGGACCCACCTACTTCAAACTACTACCCATTACGCTTTAAGACCCTGGTTGAGCTGGATGGCACACAGCACCTACTCCTCCTATTCAAGGGGGGTAACCATTCTACTTAATAAATCGCTCAGATATGTTATACAAGATGTAAAGTCACACAGAATGGGGAAATATATATGTGTAGCATTATTAATAGAGTCAATACTATTTGTGATTATAGGGATATATGACCCACCGCCAGCTACATTACAGCCAATTAAAGATATATTACCATTCCTAGCCCAACACACACAGGCGCACATGATATGCTTGGGCAACTTTAATTCAACCATGAACCCAATACTCGATAAACTGGCAAATAATCCCCCAAACAGGTCATCTACCCAACACACACCCCTAGCACGTCTAACAATGGAATTAGGTTGGATAGATGCTTGGCGAAGCCGCCATATGCATACGCAGGAATTCTCCTGTCACTCCAAAACACATGGATCTTTATCTAGAATTGACCATGTTTTTACTAACAAGTCGGCCGACCAAAAAATAACTGAAATAACATATCTCCGTAGAAGTATTTCTGACCATTCTCCAATTCTAGTCAAACTTCATAACTATAATCAACCACCATCCAAGGGAACATGGAGATTTCACCCATTCTGTCTCACACTGATGCCAGACCCCATTCCTGACCATATAGATTTTTATTTCAATCTGGACAATGGAGCAATGCCAACAAAAACTAAGTGGGACGCCTTCAAAGCGGTCCTCAGAGGGCACTTACAATCCTCAATCGCCTACACTAAAAAACATTCCCACAACAGCCGACACCAGATAATAAACAAAGCTGGCAATCTGCGCAACTTGCATATGATAGTATACTCACAGAAAAATATAACAGGAAAGATTTTTTTAGCAGACAGCGATACTTTGAGCATGGCCACCAATTGGCGAAAATTCTGGCAAGACTTGCACATGGCCCCCCCAGACCAAAATATGATTGGGTGGGGCTGGGAGTGACCCAGCGGTCTTGGTTCACATTGGTGCCAATGACAAAGTTAGAGGTGGAGGTGAGGTCCTTAAAAATGATTTCCGAGAATTAGGGGCCAAGTTAAAAGTAAGGACCTCAAGGGTAGTGATTTCAGAAATATTTCCACAGCCATGTGCTACGCTAGGGAGGCAACGGGAGATCAGGAGTATAAATGCGTGGCTAAGAGAGTGGTGTAGGGAGATGGGGTTTGGGTTTTTAGAGAACTGGGCTGACTTTTCTGTTGGCTACAGGCTCTTTAGTATAAAAGGATTGCACCTCAATGGTGATGGTGCAGCTGTTTTGGGGGAGAAGATGGCTAGGGGGTTGGAGGAGACTTTAAACTAGGTATGGGGGGGTACGTTGAACTACACAGGGGTAGATAGAGAAGTTAGGGATCAGGGGGCTATTAACACAACGGAGGATGGAGAAGGGGGAGGGCGAAGCAGAGGATAAGGAGGCATGTACGACCATGTATGGAAGTAAATCAATTGATAATCTAAAATGTATGTTTACAAATGCAAGAAGTCTGGCTGGAAAAACCGGCGAACTTGAAATAATAGCTTTAAAGGAAAGGTATGATGTAATTGGTACAGCAGAATCATGGCTTAATGATTCACACGACTGGACAGTAAATATTGAAGGATACTCCTTATTTAGACATGACAGAGTTAATAAGAAAGGAGGAAGAGTATGTATGTATGTTAAACAGGAATTGAAGCCAAATTTAAAAGATGGAATAGATGGGGGAGTAAATGATACGGCAGAAAAAATATGGGTGGAACTGTGTACAGGAAGCAAGAAGGTAGGGAAATTAATTGTTGGAGTATGTTATAAGCCCCCAAATGCTGGGGAGGAGGTGGAAATGAATCTCCATATGCAGTTGGCAAAGGCTGCTGGTATGGGGCATGTTCTGTTTTGGGGGGACTTTAACTACCCTGACATAGATTGCAGTAAGGCAGTAAGACAGTAAGGGAACTGCCAGCACCTCAAAAGGTATAAAGTTCTTAAATTCCCTATACGAGCATTTTCTTTCACAGATAGTAGAAGTTCCTACTAGACAATGTGTTGTTGGATCTGGTGATATCGAATAACCCTGAGCTCATTTTGGAGATGAAGGTAATGGGAAGCTTAGAGAATAGTGACTATGATATAGTGTCATTTAATATAGGTTGCAAAAAACTAAAGTGCACTGGGTTAACAAAACCTTTTTACTTTAGGAAAGTATATCTGTTGTATTCAATTAAATCAACTGGACTTGAAATGTAGTTCTTGAAGACGTTTCGCTTGTCATCCGACTGGCTTTCTCAATTCAGAATGACTTGTACAAGAATCTGTGGCAATTATGTACCCTGGAAAACCCCAATTAACATATCACAGCCAGGTGTTAAGGGCGTGATTAGATAGTGGCTAAGAGGTGTTATAGGAACGCCCAGAGTAAGGTGTTAAAACAGCATTGTACATGGCAGACAGTAATTGATTTAATTGAATACAACCCAGAATAATAAAAAACCCAAAAAATATACCTGTACATCTGAACAATCTGATAACCTTCACAAGCATACTTTAGGAAAGCTAATTTTATGCTATATCTGTTGTATTCAATTAGATCAACTGGACTTGAAACGTCTTCAAGAACTACATTTCAAGTCCAGTTGATCTAATTGAATACAACAGATATACCATGACCTGGATGAATGAGAACCTTCACAACCTAATTTTATGCTGTTAAAGGAATCGCTCCTGCTCATAGACTGGGGGGAACTGTTTCTAGGTAAAGATACTGAGCAGATGTGGACCACTTTTAAAGGGATATTAAACTATTACATTTCTAAATCTGTACCTTTAGGGAACAAGTGTAAAAAAATTAGGTTCACTCCTGCATGGCTTAATGCTCAGGTAAAAAGGGAAACGGAAAAAAAGAAAAAGGCTTTTAAAATTTTGAAAACAGAGGACACAGAAAAGGCTTACAGGGAGTACAAAAGCTGTAATAAAGAGTGCAAGAAAGCAATTAAACTAGCTAAAATAGAAAATGAAATACGGATTGCTGAACAAAGCAAGTCCAACCCCAAAATGTTTTTTAAGAATATAAATGGTAAAAAGATGAGGACTGAGAATGTGGGACCATTAAATAATGGAGCTGAGGTGGTTATAGAGGATGCCGAAAAGGCTAATCTGCTAAACCGTTTTTTTACATCGTTTTATAATGTTGAGAATCCTTGTCCTTACAGCAGGGATTGTAATAATATGCAGGGAAGAAATTAAGAGTATTCACATTGGCTAACAGAGGATATGGTATGGAAACAATTAGACAAGGTTAATATCAATAAAGAATAAATAAATAGTACACACCCAAGAACGTGGGTGGTCAGGCACCTCTGAGTCTCCCACTCAGGAACTTAGTCAAACTCCCCGGAACGTCCAAGGGGGCGTGGCAAAGAAAAACAGAAAAAGTATATAGTGTGCCTACCACCACAAAAAAGACCACACCACAATATTATAATATCACAAAAACTATATTTATACAGTATTAAATGGCCGGCCGGTCACAATAAAAATATACCCACATATAAAATACTATATTGATGGACTCTCAAACCCTAAAAATTTATAAATAGCTAAAACAGAGAAAATAGTAGTAGGAGGGGGATATTAAACTACTAAGTTAAATCGTCCGAAATAATCCTTCGTTAGTATCCAGTAGGCATATAGTCCGCAATGAGATGTATAATAGTAATGGGTTAAAAATCAAAAAAACATGGTGTGCGCACACCTAAAAATATATGAAAAAGGACGTATAAAATATGTCTATATCTCTGGAGGCCGGGGTTATAACTAAATCAATACTGCACCGTGCTCTCGTCGTGCGTAATTGGGCAAAAGCTGTATCACCGTAGATCCCCCGGACTTGAAAGTTTGCAACATCCGTGGCAAGCACGCTCTTGGGATCCGTGTGCCGTTTTAAACCCACTGGAAGGTAGATATTCCTATTCCTTCCCGACGTCGGCTTTTCTGCAGATGAATAGTAGCGTTCAGCTGTTAGTTAAACCTCCCGCACTCCTCGTAGATCACGTCCACACGTCACTCCGTCTCAATTGCTACGCGTTTCGCTGTTCCCAGCTTCGTCAGGCATGGGAAGCTGGGAACAGCGAAACGCGTAGTAGTTTAATATCCCCCTCCTACTACTATTTTCTCTGTTTTAGCTATTTATAAATTTTTAGGGTTTGAGAGTCCATCAATATAGTATTTTATATGTGGGTATATTTTTATTGTGACCGGCCGGCCATTTAATACTGTATAAATATAGTTTTTGTGATATATTATAATATTGTGGTGTGGTCTTTTTTGTGGTGGTAGGCACACTATATACTTTTTCTAATATCAATAAAGTCCCAGGACCAGATGGATTGCATCCTCGGATTTTAAAAGAGCTTAGTTCAGTTCTATCTAGACCACTGTTTCTCATCTTTTCAGATTCGCTAGGTTGGGGATGTGCCTCTGGATTGGAAAAAAGCCAATGTAATACCATATTCAAAAAAGGTAGTGTCACAGCCTAAAGAAATATAGACCTGTAAGCCTAACATCAGTGGTAGGGAAGAAGATGGAAATGTTACGGGATCATATCCTTGATTGTCTCCAGAAACATTATTAGAAGTAGTCAGCATGGATTTATGAGAAATAGATCTGCCAGACAAATTTAATTGGTTTTTATGAAGAAGCGAGGAAGAGTTGATTCAGGCACAGCAGTGGAGTGGTAATTTGGATTTTGCGAAAGCTTTTGATACTGTGCCACATAGGCGAATAATGTATACTAAGGACTGTTGGCCTTGAAGAAAACATTTGTTCATGGATAGAGAACTGGTTATTGGATCGCAAACAGAGAGTGGTGGTTAATGGAGCTACATCTATGTGGGTTAAAGTTCTAAGCGGAGTGCCTCAGGGTTCTGTACTGGGGCCCCTTCTGTTTAATCTGTTTATAAATGACTTAGAAGGGGGCATTGAGAGCAAGGTCCTAGTGTTTGCTGATGACACTAAACTATGCAGAGCTTTGGAAACTTCCAATGATGTGCAAGTGCTGCAAGCGACCTAGATAGATTATCAAATGGGCAGCATAATGGCAGATGAGATTCAATGTAGATAATGTAAGGTGATGCATTTGGGATTTAATAATCCCTGTGCCACCTACACCATAAATAACTCTGTGTTAAGTGCATTGTAATGGAAAAAGATTGGGGGTTCTGGTAGATAACAGACTTAGCTATAGCAAACAATGCCGGTAGCAACGGCTAGAGCTAGCAAGATATTGTCTTGTATAAAGGGAATAGATTCAGAGAGAAAAATATTACCGTATATATCGAGTATAAGCCGACTCGAGTATAAGCCGAGGCACCCATTTTTGCCTCAAAAATAGAAAAGATGATTGACCCGAGTATAAGCCGGGGTATACAGGAACCCTAATACCTTTCCACTGGAGTGTTTGGAAACTACAACTCCCAGCATGCTTGGTTGCTGGGAGTTGTAGTTTCCAACACCTATAGTAGAAAGGTATTGGGGGTTTGTATGGCAATACTGTCCCCCACCCTAATACCTTTCCACTGTAGATGTTTGGAAACTACAACTCCCAGCATGCTTGGTTGCGGGAGTTGTAGTTTCCAACACCTATAGTAAAAAAGTATGTGGGGTGTCTGCATGGCATACTGTCCCTCCAGCCCTCCCCCCAGTACCCCAGCCCTCCCCCCAGTCCCCCCCAGCTCACTTACCTGTACCTGGTCTTCAGTCTTCCTCTCTCTGCAATCCAGAGGCACCGCGAGTCCGGCCGGCAGTTCCCATATACTGCTTCGCGGCTGCGCGATGACGTCATCCCGCCAGCGTGCTGATGAAGTCATCGCGCAACCGCGAGGAACTACTGGGAACTGCCGGCCGGACTCGCGGCTGCCTCTGGATTCAAGGTAAGTTCTTCTGACTCGAGTATAAGCCGAGTCAAGTTTTTAGGTTAATTTTTAAACCTAAAAACCTCGGCTTATACTCGAGTATATACGGTATTCTCCCAAGGCACTGGTAAGGCCTCATTTGGAATATGCGGTGCAGTTTTGGAATCCCATATACAAAAGGGACATCTTGGAAATTGAGGCAGTTCAGAGAAGGGCAACTAAAATAATAAGGGGAATGGAGGGGCTTGAATATGCAGGCAGATTAGACAAATTAGGGGCTGTTTACATTGGAGAAGCGACGTTTGCATGGGGACATGATAACCTTATACAAATATATTAATGGCCCATACAATGAACTCTCTGGTGCATTGTTTACTAATAGGTCATATCAGAGGACTCGTGGACATCCTTTAAGGTGGAAGAAAAGAATTTTCATCTTCAGGTTAGGAAAGGTTTCTTACAGTGAGAACGGTGATGAACTGTGAACTGTCTTCCAGCAGATGTGGTAATGGCAAGTTTATTGAATAGCTTTAAAAAGGCCTGGATAAGTTTCTAAAACTAAAAAATATTGAGAATTACTGGTATTAATGCATATAGATCTGGTTGATCACAGGATACATTCCGATTGCCGTTGGAGTCAGGAAGGAATTTTTTCCCCCTTTTTAGCTGGTTTTTTTTGCCTTCTTCTGGATCAACTGTTAGGTAGGGTTAAAAAAAAAAAAAAAAAAAGAGGAGGGTGAATAGGTTAGACTTGATGGACGTATGTCTTTATTCAACCTTAATTACTATGTTACTATAATTACCTCTATACAAAACCCAATGGGTGCAATCCTCACAGAAACAAAAGATATACTGGAAACACTTGCTAATTTCTATACTAACCTATATACATCACGACACACAATTCCTGAACACACCCTTTCCAGATACCTTTTCGAATATACCATTCCCAAAGCTCTCTCCACAAAAGGCCCAAACACTTGAAAACGAGATAACAGAACCCGAATTGAGAGGAGCATTGGAAGGAATGGCAAACAATAAATCCCCCGGCCCCAATGGTATATCTTCAGAAGTGTACAAGAGGTACATAGAGCAAATAACACCAGAGCTCCTACGTGTTTATAACTATGCCATTGCGGAAGTGATATTTACGCCTTCCCGGTAGCATCCCTTAAGATAAATGGTCATGTTCACACCCGTTTCACATAACAAAAGGAACTAGACAGGGGTGCCACTTCACCTTACCTTTTGCCCTTGCCACAGAACCCCTGGCTATTCGTCTCAGACAACACAGAAACATTACAGGACTGCATCTAGGCCAAAACACAGCATTACTTAGTTTATATGCGGATGATCTGATTTTATATCTGGCGGACCCAGATCAATTTCTCAAAAAACGACACAACGTGATTACCGATATGGCCCCTTCTCTGGCCTATATATCAACTGGAGCAAATCATGCGCTCAAATAGACAACCACATCAACCTCTCCCCATTTGCTAAAACACTGGTACCTCTAGCAATTAATTCAAGTACCTAGGTATAACAATAACTCCACAAAATTCTATTCAGCCAACGTAGCCCCACTATTAGAACTGACCAAATCTAAAACCCAAATCTGGAAAAAACTACCTGTCAACTTAATTGGTAGGATCAATTTAATCAAAGTTATACTGCTCCCTAAAATTTTATACACTCTACAGCACACCATGGCTAAAATCCCAGATTCCTTTTTTGCAGCGTTACAAAGTATATTGTTATCTTTTCTCTGGGGCTCGGGCCGGAACAGGGTAAGACTTAAAGTATTACAGAGACCTAAAATGGAAGGTGGGCTGGCAATGCCAGATTTCCATTTATATTATTTAGCCGGGCAACTGAAGTATTTTGGAACCTGGCTACTCCCACCAATAAGCTCCACAGAAACTCCAACTACAGACCCCAGTGAGGAAGCAAGAGAGAATGCTACACTCCTACTTCTCTTCCTCCCCAATTGCCTTCTAAAAGGCAACACAATATAAATGGAACACATGCATATACAGCAATCATATATCTGGAAACAAGTTAATAAAACACTCCGATACACAGGCATCCAGAAGAAACCACTCTATGGCATAATCCACCTTTCAAAACCTAGCATCTTTTGCAGCTCGCAATACTGGGAGGACAAAGGTATACTATATTTCGGTCAGATTACTGAAAATTGCAAATTACTGCCATTTTCCACTATGCAAGAACGCTTTCAACCCCACACACATCACTATTCAGGTATCTCCAGCTCCAATAATGTATACGATCAGATTCCAAAGTACCACACTTCCCATACAAACACACCCTGTTATTCAGCTACTGGTAACTGATGGTAAAAAGCAACTGATTTCCAGGCTATACAAATGTCTTCTTGGAGCCAATAGACTGGAAGAGGCAGACAAACTGTTAAACAAATGGCAAACCTATATCCCATCTCTGGTACCCTCAGAATGGGAAGTCATAGCAGAACCCCACACTACTGCATCACCCTCTGCACCTAATAAATTAATGCAGTTCTACATAATTCAAAAGTTTCAAGTGTACTTAGGCACACTGCTGTTGGCTGGTTTAGCCAGACAAATAGGTAGGTGCAATCCTCTCAGCCCCCTACTTCCAGGGCTCCATAACCAAGCAAGGTATCAAAGTAGAGGAGCACACTACTGCAAGTGAAAATTTCTTTAATAGTGCAAAAACAACATACTACAACGTTTCGGGACTCTGCGTCCCTTCCTCAGGTATAACTGGTATCAAGTGTTGCACACAACTATATACCCTTGGGCTCCACCCACATGCCATGTGGCTAGTTGATTGATGCCCCTGGGTTCCAAATTGAGGCTATCCATACAATACAAAGTGCCAATAGTGCTATTCATACAGTACAAAGTGCCATATATTAACAAAGTGACAGTGCATCAATCATATCCATCTACGTGGACATATATAGGTTAAAAGTATACATGTAAAAAGCATAAAAGATATCTAAAACCTTCTTGCAAAGGAAAATCCTCCAATATAAAGTGCATATATTTTAAGTGTATCAATCTTAACATGTGAAGGTAAAAGATAGTGTTACATATAATTAAAAACGTATTCATATTCTAGAATAAACATAAGTAAGTAACAGTTACAAAATAGTCCATCTTCTTGATATAGATGTCATTAATTTTCATGCCCAGTAGATGGCGTATCAAGCCTGAGTATAAAGTATAGAAACAGATATATGGTCTATAATACATATAAGATAATAAATAGTTATAAGATGCTTAATGCTTAATGATAAAACCAATAACAATGACGATATTACCAATTATATGCACAGATATATCACAGTACCCTGGATTATAGGAAGCTATTTAACCCTGCATCTTCATTGATGCCTTTAGGAGTGAGAGTTTGTAGCCTGTCGATCCATCGTGCCTCTCTCCTTAACATAGTTTGTCTATGATCCCCACCTCTGCTCTTTTTCTTTACTACTTCTAGGACTTGCCACTTCAGTTGAGAGACATTATGTCGTTTGTCAAAAAAGTGTCTACTGACTGGGGTATCGTGCCTGGAAGGTGTTCCTTTGTAATTCACAATGTCCCTCCGGTGTTCTCCTATTCGGATCCTAGCTTCCCTTTCTGTTTTACCAACATATCCCCACCCACATGGGCACTTGAGGAGATATATTACCCCTTTCGTAGAGCATGTGGCAAAATCCTGCAGCTTAATCTTAGTGCCCTTACTAGGATGGTATGTTACCTCGCCAGAGATTATAGAATTACATATCCCGCATTTTTTGCAGGGAAAAGTACCTGCTTTTAAGGGGCCTAGAAGGTAGCTTTTTTCACAATCAGTGGGGGCTAGATCCGTCTGTATCACCAAGTCTCCTATATCGTTGGAACATAATTCACCAATCCTATCTATCCCCGATACGAATGTCCCGTATATGCCCTACGCATTCCTCATCATGCCCGAAATGCCAGTCTAAACCTGTTGACTTCTGGCACCTCATTTGGAGCTGCCCACGTGTTAACAGGTTTTGGAGTAAAGTCACGACACTCAACTGAAATACTAGATAGAAATGTACCTATTGAACCTAAATTGTGTATTCTGGGAATATCCAAGGTCGATGTTTGGAGTAGACCCCAATTATTATTTCTTAAGGAATCCCTGTTCTACGCCAGAAGAACGATAATCCTGACATGGATGGCTCCTACCCCTCCCAAATGTAGCGAATGGAAAAAAATGGTCATGAACATGCTACCCTATTTGAGATTAATCTATATCAACAGAGGATGTATTAAAAAATTTGATAAAGTCTGGAATCCCTGGAATAACTATTTCAGTATCCACCCTTGAAAAGTTAGTCACCATTTGGTGTCCACAAAATATAAAAGGTACTGATAAGCCACATATATCTACTTCAGCCTACAGGCACACCATGGATGTTTTCCAGAATATAGCCGATGTCTGCATAGATATTATATTACCGCTACGATAATGTGACTGTTTGTTATTAACCCCCCCCGTGTTCCAAGTTACCCCCCCACGAAGATATAAATGGTTAAATTACCCAATGTAACAAATATACAAGCTTAAGTAATTGTATTAATATCTCTTTATTGTAACAACAAAATGTTTGTATTTACATCTCCATTGGGTGTGCAAATAAAATACAGTTTTTAAAAAAAAAAACCATGGAGGAGGTAACAGAGGGGAGGGGGAGTGCTGCAGAGAGATCTGAAACCAAGGAAAAACAGTCCCTGACAGAGATAGGAGAAAGACAGCACAGAGTACATGAATTTAATTTTGCAATGGGGCAATGTGTTTTTTTCACTATAGATGCCCTTTAAAAGCCAGCACTTACTCAACTGAAATGTTCAAATATGATCTTTGATACCTTTAGATAGCGTAAAGGTCCACTACGCTAAGACATGTAAAGAGAAAGACCTGTCACTCAATCCAGGTATGCTAATTTGTATCCCTTTAGTAACCTATCTATCCCAAGGTGTTTAATAGTATAAATAGACAAACACCACTGTGAGGCGGAGAGATACAAATCAGGTCTGCTGCTTGTCAGAAGAAGGGGAGACGTGTCTGACACAGCAGCAGCTCCGTTCCCCCACCCATTATCGGCACCATGTACTACTTGCCTGTTAGACGAGAGGGATAAAGTGTCTAACAGAGCAGCAGCCCCACACCCACCCACTATAAGCAGTGTAAGGAAGATATGCTTATGAGCTGTATAGTGTCTAAGGGAGGGGGGCCCCAGATAGGAGCAGTTACTAAACATTGAATATTCACTAACAAAGCAGGCACAGACACACATGTAAGTACTATCATTTTACTACACTAACATTGTACTCAGATTATACAAAGTTGTTCCATTAATGACCAATTAAAGGAATAGTTCACTTAAAAAGTGAACTATTCCTTCAATGTATCGATTGAAGACCAGGAGCTTAAGGAGCTATGCCTTACCTTCCGTTCTTTAAATCAACTGACCAGGAGCCACGAACGAAGATAGAAGATATTTACCTTACACGTGACCCTCAGCAGCAGCACTGACAGGTCCTGGCGGCTTCCTGATTCAGATTAACTATAGTGTGCATTGTCATGCATACGTGCTATAGTAAACCTGAACCAGGAAGTGGCCAGGACCTGTCAGTGCTGCTGCTGTGGAGGAGGATGGCGTGTAAGGTAAATATCTATCTTCGTCCGTGGCTTCTGGTCAATTGATTGAAGAACGGAAGGTAAGAAATAGCTCCTAAATCTCCCTGTCTTTAATCAATACAATAAAGGAATATTTTTTTTCAAGTGAACTATTCCTTTAATTAATTAAAACACAATTTGCTCAAAAAATCAATAGGACTGAGTGATCACAAACAAACCCCCAAATCAAACACACGCCTTATATACCTTAAACAAGCCAATACCATTAAAAAAAAATTAATTAAGAAATACTTACCAACGAGACAACATTGTTTGTGATTACCCCTCCAAATAAACTCTTTACAGTGTTCTTCTGCCAAGGCAAAACACAATGTTATGTATTTTCTTACAGGTTGCTGAAAATTATTTTTAAATAGTAAAAGTAAACTCACCAGTTCAGGAGACATTTCCTCAATTTTTGTTATGAGATCTGTGAAGAACTCAGTCATATCCTTCTGTTCACCAGTATTAAGAGGCTGTTTATCCATTGTATAGGTCTTACAGAACGGCCTTGGGTTGTAAGCTTTGCATTCACTTTCCTTTAATAGACCCATAGTCAAGTAAGTGCATTGACCCAAGAAAAAACACTTAGAACAATATTAACTTTAAAGGAAAATGAAATGTTTAAAACTATATCCATGCGAATATTCAGTAAAATGAAAATGCGTCACTTGACTTAATATTTGGTTTCATTGGATAGAGCCTGTTAAAGTAAAATACCCTGTTGACTTCACAATGATTTCAGATTTCCTGTATTTTGATTTATACTTCTAGCACCTGTTACAAACTGAGGTGGCAAGAAAATTAAACTAGGATGAGAGTAAAGTCGGATGCATAAATTAACCCACTGGGTGAAGCAGTGCTCTCAGCAATACCAATGTTTCATGTTTTAGTGTTTTTGACAATGCAATATGTTACCTGAGACATACACAGACCAAAATAGAATTTATTTTTTTTAAACACGTTTTACTACACCACCCCCCAAATGCTGTGCCCTCCATGAATTACAAGCTGCAGTAGCAACTAGCAAAGGTAAACGATAAGCAGAGAAAAGGAAAAGTTCACACCTTATCTGGTTCACAGACACAATATATTATATCCTACTAAATCTATGTACAAAACAACTTACCATCAAATAAGTAAACATTTTTTGGAGCTCCAGCAAAGTTGTTTTGTGCTTGATATCCTCTGAATACTGCAAAAAATAAATAAATAAAAGAAACATCTATTATTTACTTTTTAATCCTTCAAATATATTCCATTTACCAAATGTAAGTTTCTCTTATTAATTAATTTGTCTTACCTTGATAACCGCTAAAATCAATGTGGTCACATTTAATGGGAAGGATAATTAAAAGAACCCTGAGGGACAGCTATTTGCTGATGTATTTAGATTGTCCTACGAGGGCTAATTTGCACCTGAATTTGAAAGAATCTTAACTGTTTCATGCCATATTGCTACATAAAAAAGCTCAGGCTCTTTAACAGACCATGGGGGCATTACAGTGGACAGGGCTACAATAACTGTGGGTAACTGGGGTGGAAAATTACAGAAAAAAATTGATGTGGCACCTGCACTAAATATTATGAAATTAGTAATTTACTTCTGTCCAAATGCACATAGGGATACGTAAAATAGGCAGACTATGACTAAGTTACACAATCAAAACATGTTTAGCATATTTTTACAGTCTTTCTGCCTTTTTTCTTATCAATCTGTGCATATCATTGCTTGCACACTGCCATTGGGATTAGGTACTAAGATAATAAACATATCAACCGGCACTGAAAACATTAAGGTCCTGCTGAGAAGGTAAATGGAGTTCTCAATTTAAAGGACAACTTTACTATAAAGCAGCCCTAACTAACACATTTAAGTGTGTATGTTGCTGCATGCTTTTAATCTAGTACTTGTTTTGTTCAGCCTAAGAATTTCCCGCTCACTCCTCCTTCCATCTAACACTACTTTCTAAGAAATAAAGCATGCTCTGTAATCAATGAGTCAGCACAGAGAGGGGGAGTTTCAAACCACGCAATTCACACATTCCACTGTTACTATTTCAGTTATAGTAAAACTGCCCACCGCAGAAAAGGCACTCGATTGACAGCTGAAATGAAAGATGCTTAATATTGGATTTCTTAAGAAACGGTACAGATAAAAAAAAATAAATGCCACAGTGATAGTTGGAAAAAATGATAGTTTCCAGTAATGGGCAATTCAAGTATAGATTCCCTTTAAACAATGCTAAAAAGGAATGAAATAATAATACCTTTGCAGTAAAAATGGCCTGCCTGGCTTCAGGGATCATGTAGAGCTGCTGAATGGTGGAAGCTAGGTAGCAGGTTGCTCCAAGGTTAGTGAGACCAACAAACCTGCACTCAGCTCTTACATCATCATGGGGCCAATAGTCCCATTTATAAGGTGCGTGGGAAGCTGAAAGAGACAATGAACAACTTAAGCAGGTTAAATGCAAGGTGAAATACTTAAAGGGTAACTGTGGTCCAAAAATGACTTTAGGTAAACTGACAGGAATTGCTCTCCTTAGTATTTTTGTAAAAGTATTTAATTTTTTTTTTTTTTTTACATAGTTTTGAAGATATTTAAATTTTTGTGTATGATTTGGTAGCAGCATCACCAGATCCCCTGCTTCCTGCTCTGAAACCATGTGACAGTCCCTCTTCCCTGTCTCTTTTCCTCATGGGCCTCCATGCCCCCCCCTTGCAGATGCCTTAAAAACCCTCTGTGGCCCTCCCTCTTCTCATTTAGTCACTGTAACAATCCCGTCATGGTTTCTTCTGCTTTCTCCTGCACTGAGCATGTGACAACGGCAGATTAGAAGAAGGAAGTAGTATTTGTGATCACAGATTCAGAACCTCCCACCCCAATATGCTTGTGAAGGTTCTCATTCATCCAGGTCATGGTATATCTGTTGTATTCAATTAGATCAACTGGACTTGAAGTTTAGTTCATGAAGACGTTTCGCTAGTCATCCGACTAGCTTTCTCAATTCAGAATGACTTATACAAGAATCTGTGGCAATTATGTACCCTGGAAAATCCCAATTAGCATATCACAGCCAGGTGTTAATGGTGTGATTGCATAGTGGCTAAGAGGTGTTATAGGAACGCTCAGGGTAAGGTGTCAAAACAGCATTGTACATGGCAGACAGTTGGACGTGTCTGCCATGTACAAGGCAAAGGAAAGTGACTGGTTCAAAAGAGGTGTCAAGGAGGCCATTTATGTGAAAATAAAGAAATCAAGCCTAAATAGAGGTGGGGGGGTTCGACACCAACTGTCTGCCATGTACAATGCTGTTTTAACACCTTACCCTGGGCGTTCCTATATCAATTCTTAGCCACTATGCAATCACGCCCTTAACACCTGGCTGTGATATGCTAATTGGGATTTTCCAGGGTATATAATTGCCACAGCTCTTGTACAAGTCATTCTGAATTGAGAAAGTCAATCGGATGACTAGCGAAACGTCTTAAGGAACTAAACTTAAGTTGATCTAATTGAATACAACAGATACTCCCACCCCAACTTTCTGATCAGCGATTTCTTCAGCTCTTGAGCTGTGCAGCACATAGAGAGGTGGTTGATGGTTTATTTTAAAGGCAGGAGCCTGGCCTTTCATATAAAATCAACCTGTTTGCAGATCCCCTTTAAGGAAATCGGATATATTAACATCTAGCAAGAAAATATGCTAAGAAAGCTATGTAACAACATGCTTTCTGAAATACCAGTAAGTGTCTAAGACAACAAACCTGTTTACATTTATGGAATAAAGAAGAATGAATGGTCTGGTTCTTACATTGCATGTGTTGTGCCATTACCCAGTTGTGTAACAGCCTGTAGTTTTCCACAGAGCCTTTTACCATTTCCACTAAGAGATCATAAGCAGCAGCTCGAGAAGAATGAGATTTACATTTTGGCTGGAGTCGGTCTTTAAGGTTTGGAAGCAGGAAAAGAAGATTAAAAACATCTCTGAGGAATTCCTAGTGAAAAAAGGAGCCTGCAGTCAGGAATGATAAATTCTTATTTAAAAGGTTATTTTCTCCTTAGCAATGATCGGTCCTATAGGTTAAAGACACAGTTTGCAGAAACATTCAGAAATGTACTTTACTTGCAGCTACCTTTTCTGCGGCTACTGTGGACTACAAACCTTTATTAAAGTCAGTCAGATTTTCATCATGTCATATGTCATATTTGTCAAATAAAATAAACTACATCAGGGATGACACATCCCTTTAAAATGTATTTTTATATTGTTTACCTGACCCTCTCTAGAAAATTTAAAAGGAGGTTTATGCTTGATGACACTTGTTGCAAGCCTCAGAAGTCCTGTCAAACCATCATCTTCTATATTTCCATCCTGGTAGTCAAAGATCTCTCGACTACAAAAAAAGACAACATTATCATATCATTAACACATTACAGATCTAAAAATCAGAAATTTACATTAGAGTTGCATATTTTGTAGCCATTTAGCTAAACACAGCTAAAGTAAAAATTGTTGAACTAACAACTTACGGATATTAGAAGTCCACTTTTAATTACATGACATCAGCTTTTATATGGCAATGGAACTACTTGGAGACTTTAAAATGCCTTTGTCATCAACTAATCTCAAGTCACTGCTCATTTTTCCTTGAACAAGCCGATCACAATGCCGGATAAACTCTCCTCCTCCTCTTGTTTTCTGCTCTTGTTACCTGTTCACAGTGTGTCTTAAGCTGGATACACACAGTAAAGATAAAGCTGTGCAGCACATAGAGAGGTGGTTGATGGTTTATTTTAAAGGCAGGAGCCTGGCCTTTCATATAAAATCAACTTGTTTACAGATCACAGTTCCCCTTTAAGGAAATCGGAAAACAACATTGAATTGAATGAAAAGTATGATGTAATAGGTATAGCAGAAACGTGGTTCTCATGACTGGGCCGTAAATTTAGGATATGCCTTGTTTAGACAGGACAGAGAAAAAAGCAAAGGGGGAAGAGTATGTGTATGTTAAAAAAGATTTGAAATTTAAAAGAAGAGATAACTGGCAATATGGACGTTAAAGTGAAGGCAATATGGGTGGAATTAGACAACAGGAAAGAGGGTAATGTCATTGTTGGTGTCAGCTATAAGCCGCCAAATGCTAGCAGAGAGGAGGTGAGTCAACTTCATATGCAGTTGGCAAGGGCTGCAAGTTTGGGGAGTATGCTCATTATGGGGGACTTTAATTAACCTGACATTGATTGGTGTAGTGGAACTGGCATCACAGAAAAAGGCGATGAGTTCCTGAATTTGCTGCAGGATAATTTTCTCTCACAGGTGGTTGAGGTTCCTACTAGAAAAGGAGCTCTGTTGGATATGGTAATATCTAACATCGTGAAGCGCATTATAGATATAAAGGTAACTGGAGGCATGGGGAATAGTGACCATGAAATAGTGGCGTTTGGACTTTGTTATCGAAAGGAAAAGTGCGCTGGGTTAACAAAGACTTAATTTCGGGAAGGCAGCTCTACAGAATGTCAACTAGGATAATGTATTATCAGGTAAAGGTACTGAACAGAAGTGGACTGTGTTCGAGGGGATTTTAGCAAGTTCACAACAAAATTTATACCCATGCGAAACAAATGTAAAAAAAATAAATCTGCGCCCATGTGGCTGAATTCTGATGTAAAGAGGCAAATGGAAAGGAAGAAAAAGGCATTTAAAACCTTTAAGCCCGAGGGAACGGAAAGGGCCTAAAGGGATTATAAAAACTGTAACAAGGAGTGTAAGAACGCAATCAAACTAGCTAAAATTAATAATGAAGTTAGGATAGCTGAACAAAGCATCACTAAGCCTAAATTTTTTTTAAGTATATTAATATTAAGAAGATGAGGACTGAGGATGTGGCACCATTAATTCATGGGGATAAGTTAGTTACGGAGGATGGCAATAAAGCAAATGTCTTGAATACTTTTTTCCCCTCTGTATACACTATAGGAGATCCAAGTACAGATATCATAGAGTATAGTAGCAATAATGGTATAAAAGTGCACTTTGGTTAACCGAGGATATGGTACAGAAAGAACTAAATAAGGTTAATATTAATAAATCTCCTGGACCGGATAAAATACATCCTTGGGTACTTAGGGAGCTACGTTCAGTTTTATCTAGGCCATTGTTTCTTATTTTTGCAGATTTCCTCATGTCCGGTGGTGTGCCTCTGGATTGGAAAAAGGCTGATGTTATTCCAATTTTCAAAAAGGGTAGCCGGGTAATTACAGGCCTGTAAGTTTAACTTCAGTGGTGGGGAAGATCCTGGAAAATTTGATAAGGGAACATGTTCTAGAGTATCTTTCAAGGACTGACATTATAGGTAGTAACCAGCATGGATTTAGGAGGAATAGATCTTGTCAAACTAACTTGCTTGGCTTTTATGAGGATGTAAGTAGAAATTTAGACTCTGGCATAGCAGTAGATATAGTTTACTTGGATTTTGCAAAGGCTTTTGATACAGTCCCCCCATAGGCGACTAATGTATAAGTGGAGGTCTGTTGGTCTGGGGAGTCACATTTGTACATGGATAGAAAGAGATGCAGAGAGTAGTTGTAAATGGGGCTTCATCATTATGGACTAAAGTGCTAAGTGGGGTGCCACAGGGTTCTGTTTTGGGACCGCTTCTATTTAATCTATTTATTAATGATTTGGAAGTGGGTATTGTCAGCAAGGTTTCTGTGTTTGCTGACGACACAAAACTTTGTCGACCATTAAAAACTTCAGAGGACGTGCAATCGTTGCAGGGGGATCTAGATAGATTGTCACATTGGGCTGCTAAGTGGCAGATTAGATTCAATGTTGATAAATGTAAGGTGATGCATTTTTGACTTAAAAATCCTTGTGCTACTGATACTATAAATGGCTCTGTGTTAAGTGAATCCCTGTTGGAAAGGGATCTTGGAGATTTGGTGGATAACAAACTTAAAGGAAGCAAGCAGTGCCAGGCAGTAACAGCCAGAGCCAGCATGGTATTGTCTTGTATAAAGTGAGGTATGGATTCAAGAGAGGAAAATGTTATTCTCCCTCTTTACAAAGCATTGGTAAAGCCTCATTTGGAATATGCAGTGCAATTTTGGAATCCTGTGTACAAAAAGGACATCTTTAAAATGGAAAGGGTTCAGAGAAGGGCAACTAAATTAATATGGGGATTGGGGGAGCTTGAATATGAAGAGAGACTGGAAAAGTTACAATTATGTACGCAGGAGAAAAGGCGCTTGCGTGAGGATATGATTATTGTGTATAAATACCTTAACGGGCCATACAATTAACTATTTGGGGCATTGTTCACCAATAGAACATGTCAGAGGACACATGCACATCCCTAAAGACTTAAAGAAAAAAGGTTAAGGCTTCAAGTTCGGAAAGGTTTTTTCACTCTGAGAACAGTAAAGCTACGGAACTGTCTTCCAGTGGACGTTGTTATGGCAGGTTCATTGGTCAGTTTCAAAACAAAGCTGGATGAGTTTCTGCAAACAAGAAATGTTGCAAGTTACTGGTATTGATACATTAAGTTGGAGTTGATCCAGGGAAATTTCCGATTGCCACTTGGAGTCAGGAATTAATTTTTTCCCCCTTCATAAATTTGGTGGGTTTTTTTTTGCCTTCCTCTGGATCAACAGTTAGGCAGGAAATGAGGATACTGCTAGATGGGTTGGACTGGATGGACATATGCCTTTATTCAACCTCAAATACTAAACTATTCACTTCATGCAGCCAGTAGTTAACAGTAGCAACAGCAGATATACCGTAAGACAGAGTTCTGTGGTAGCACACAAATATGCAGGGGTCGGCTTGTTCAAGGAAAATTAGCAGTGACTTCCAATCGGTTGATTACAGAGGCACTTCCTGTTTTATGTAGGAAAAGCCAAGCCCCACCCATGTGTGCACCGCTCATCATAGTGAGCGGTGCAGAGAGGAGAGGAATAATGACTGCCCCCTGGGTGTAATTTAACTATTCTATTTACTACAATAAATAGAATATATAAATAAATAAACAACATTATTTACTAGTCTATTAAAGACTCAATAACTTTTGAACTAGGCATGATAGAGATGCAAGAGGGGGATCATTTATCATATATCTCCCCCCCCTCTTTCTCTGGGGGGGCATGACACACAGCAGCTAAATACACTGTTCAGATTAGGTCAAAAACTTGATGGGAAAAAAAAAAAAAAAAAGACACTGCATATGGAGCCGCTTGACTTCTTGCATAGTTGTACAGGAAGTTAGATTTTTCCTTTAGTTCTCCTTTTAACAACATGTTTCTCTGTAAAAACTAACCTTCTTATACAGTCAGCCAAATGTCGTGCAAGGGCATCCAAATCAAGCAGCGTTGTCTAGAGAAGAAAAAAAAAAAACATTAGAAAAGTCAATATGAAAAATACACCAAATTGCTTGTGTGATTGCTTGAGATCCCTTTGTTTAGAAGGACAAACATTTCCTTGCAAACATCTGAAACCAAATGGATGGAGATATTTTTAATCAGCTCCTTGCGATCTACAGTAATTTATAAAGCTCCCACTGCAACAAACATTCACCATATTTAAAAAAAAACGCATATCTTAATTAAAATACCTACAGGGAGATTTAATATAAGTTCTTATTTAAAATAGTACTTATTTTGCCCCAACCAATCAGATGCTACCTTTCAAATGTTAAATAAGATCTGATTAGTTGGGGGCAAAATTAGCACCATTTTAAACAATAAGAACTTTTATTGAATCACCCTGATAGTGAACATTTGTATTATATTAAACTTAAATTTGCCTTGAAAAATACGGACTGGTTTTAAAGGAGCATATTTTTACATGAAAAATTATAGCCAATTCCTGTAGATTATGAAGGTTTAAAAAGACGTACCATTTCCAAATTTTTTTTTGGGGGGGGAAGGGGAAGCTGTCAGACTGTACCTGGCTGGCATCTTTGACATGGATGTTATCAATTAGTTTACACAGTAACCAAAAATATTCTTTACATCCAGGTCGCAATATCATCTCTTCTTCATACTCCTCCATCTGAAAATGTAGCATTGTAATATTTAAAGTTGTAGTAAAGGCAACACATGTACGTAGTTAGGTTTTAAAATCAGCTTTGTATTCCTAAAGAAATTCAAGCAAACTTTTGAACTAAACAAGAAACTCATTAGTTTTTTACGAGACATTCATTACATTATGCTTGGCTGAACAGAGCTAACATTCCCCTTATAGAGCTAACATTCCCCTTAAAACTGGAAAATAAAAAAAGGGCCATACATGAAGCATTAGAATTAGGCGATAATCATTTTGTGTGTGTCATGACTAACTTAATGCTGCACAGAATAATCACAGCTCTTCGTTAAACTGCTTCTATAAATATAAAAATAATTTTTCTGCCAAGTTTTAAAAGTACACTGTAAAATCAAGTTATGTTCAGTTGAAAGCTGCAACTTTAAAATTACTGTTACCATATTTTTTTCCCTATGCCCCTCCAGAGCCTACCCTTGCAGATTGAAAGTTGCCGACATCTTGTCTCAATTTAGCAGAATGGCTAGCTTCCCCCCTTCGAGATTTGCAGCTACCTCTTAATTCTTCAGCCTAAAATGGTAAGGCCCATTCGTTCAGTCACATCGCGGACGCATGCACGGAACGAACGGGCCTTACCATTCAACTGAGGAGAAATAAGATGTCGGCAATTTTCAATCTGCAAAGGTAGGCTCTGGAGGGGCATAGGGAAAAAAATATGGCAACAGTATTTTTAAAGCTGCAGCTTCTAACTGAACATAACTTGATTTTATAGAGTACTTACCGTTTAAGTGTCAATCCACATATTTTTTACTTTAGTGGAGCCACTGGTGTATTAACAAAACATATCTCTGCCAATATATGAAATGCACAAATCATACAGCCTTTATAGTTTGTAAAAGACGAGCACTTATACATACAGGATGGTCAACATCTGCAGAGAAAGGTTTTTAAGTGGAACGTGAATTAAGCACAGCTTTACATAATAAATGATGAGATGTATGGAGCAGTGTTAAAAAGTATGTTAATATGAATTAGCAGATAATAATTAGACTAAAGCATCACCTGCTACTAATAAAGTACTAACTTTAAAACGAATTTTGGCCAGATGTGGTGCAAAGTTATTGTTTGGATCATCACAACAGGGTGTATGTATGCCTTTTTTATCCTTTGTGTCTTTTTTTAGTATTTTGAACTATTAAAGGGACATTATATAAGAAAACATGATTGACTCGAGTATAAGCCGAGGGTTGAAATTATGGGAACTCTGCTGTCCATAAAAAAGCCTCATTCCTTGGCACTCCAGATGTTTGGAAACTACAACTCCCAGCATGCTTTAGTAGCCGAGAGTTGTAGTTTCCAAACCCCTTTAGTGCCAAGGAATGAGGCTTTTTTATGGACAGCACCCCCAGGAAAGGCCCAAAAACATTCCCCCTTAGAGAGCCCCCCCAGTTCAGGGAGTGAGGTGGTACTCACATGTTTGGTAAATCAGGTAAGGTTAATTTTTCCAAAATCTGCTGCTGGTTATTGATTTCTATGTAACTAGGTACCGGTAAGTTAAATCTCTGGATCCTGCTGGCACGTCTGCACGCTGACTGACGTCCATACTCGGCGGCTGTCTAACTTACTGCCGGCGCTAAGTAGTGACGTCACTACTCGGCGCCGGGCAGTAAGTTAGACAGCCGCCAGGTACGGACGTCAGTGCAGCGTGGAGACAGCAGAGTGCCAGCAGGATCCAGAGATTTAACTTACCGTACCTGGTTACATAGAGAGAAAGATAGCAGCAGCAGATTTTGGAAAAATTTACAGTGACCCGAGTATAAGCGGAGGTCAGGTTTAAGGCTATTTTTAAAGCCTGAAAACCTCGGCTTATACTCGGGTATATACGGTGTTGCTGTTTGCTTCAGGTGTTGTCCAGCGTAGACTATAGTGCAGTAGTATTTGAGGGTGGTATAGGTTATAAGGTAAGTTCAGGGTTTCGTATCTAGATTCTGTCTATCTGAGGGTTTCTTCCAGCTGGTATATTCAAACCCTTATAATCATACCATACACTCTAAATTTTAACAAACTTATCAGGGCAACCTCTTCCAACATATATAAACTTTATATAAGGGGTGGCTGCATTTATCATTTCTTTCCACATTTTGGTTTTGCAGTGTTTGGGTGGCATCAAATTTAAAACAATTGTTTTCCTCACATAGAATAGCATCTCGCATTGAAACATTTAAATGATATCTTGACCAGCATTCCACCTCAGATATTCCCAATATGCAAATTAAAGGTTCTAGTGGAACATTAGTTTCCAGTATGTCAGAGAATATCTTAACTACCCTGTCCCAGAATCTAGCGACTGGGGGGCATAGCAATATTAAATGCCAAAAGCCAGTCTGGGGTTCAAGGCACCTATGACATTCCGCTAAGTATCGTGGAGACATATGGGCCAATCTATTTGGTGTCTGGTAGGCTTGATGCAAAATTTAATTAATTTTATTATTTGCAGCTTGTGATTCTCTGAGGTGTGTCTCCAATAGGTCTTCCCAATCATCTGACTGCAGGGTGTCAATATACCTGATCCATATATCCATTATATTAGAGGTTTCTGAGGCCAGACCCTTATCTGCTAGGCAGGCATATTTTCTAGAGACTAGTCTTTTCTCTACTCCCGATTTCAGTATTCGTACAATTGGGTGGGTTACTATGGGGATGTACAAACTATATTGTATCAGGGATATCATATAGTTGCTTTAAATCAGAAAAAGATATAAACGTATTATCCTTTAAAATCTGTGTGACATATCTAATGCCCCTGCGTACCCATACATCTGATGCAGCAAATGATGCCAGTGACCCCCTTCACCCCCAGCATTTTAGTAACAATCTGCAAGATTTTGTGCTGTGTGACATGTAGCACAGTGCCCCCCTCCCACCCCCAACCTCATGTACGTTGTTTGTTCCAAGAATACTCAGGTCACAAGGTAGGTACGCGTCCAACATATTTTCCATATCAGTGTCTTGAGGTTCAGGGGGAGGTATTTGAAAATACTTTCCCCTTTCAGAGCTGCCAGTAATAGCAACATTGTTTCATCTATTACAAGTGCTGATTAGCAAGGTGAATCGATGAAACAATGTTGCTATTACCGGCAGCTCTGAAAGGGGAAAGTCAGTGTCTTACTACAGCAGATCGTTTAATCTCCTAGGGGATCGTGATGGACAGAAAAACCCATAAAAATGGCCCCCTGCATTGCTGCCAGGTCGGAGACCAGGAGTGGGCAGCAGACCAAAGCTAGAAGTGTTTCAGTGAACTAGGCAGCTAACACACTGTGTATGGAATGGAGGCACACACATAGAGACAGGAGCTGGTGCAGCCAGGAGACACTCTGTAGTACATAACTGGCATTTTGGTACCGAACATGGTAAGGAATTACCGGTAACTTTCTCCTACCAGCTGTGGTGATGAATCCACGACAGGGCTCGGTTAGGGAGCGGGGGCTCTGCAATGTCACTTTTTTTTTAGACTAGTTATACATTGCTAGCTGGAAAATTACAGGAGGACGTGCCCCTAGACCCAGGCTTCCTTAATGGCAGTCATAAAGCGTTTGACTTTCTTTCTTCTGCTGTCCATTTAAAGGGCAACTTAAGCATCAAAAAAATACAGAATCAGAAGGCAATAATGGTAATAATTTCTACCCTCGGCTTATACTCGAGTCAATCAGTTTTTACTTATTTTTCAGGTAAAAATAGGTACCTCGGCTTATACTCGGGTCGGCTTATACTCGAGTATATACGGTATTTATCGAACATGATTCTTTATGCAATTCTTCAATAACACGATTCTTTATTTATGCAATTCTTCACAAACCTGATTCTTTATTTATGCAATTCTTCACAAACCTGATTCTTTATTTATGCAATTCTTCACAAACCTGATTCTTTATTTATGCAATTCTTCACAAACATGATTCTTTATTTGTGCAATTCTTTACTAACATGATTCTTTATTTGTGCAATTCTTCACCAACATGATTCTTTATGCAATTCTTCACAAACATGATTCTTTATTTATGCAATTCTTCCCTAAAAATGGACACAAAACCGAACTCGAACCAGAGTTCGAGACGAATTTTATGAGTTCAGACAAACTCGAACTAGTTAGTTTTTCCGGACTTGCGGCTGTATTTTAGATAATTTTCGTAAATTTCGTAAATTTATGGACCGTTTGCTAACCTCAGAATGTATCGTTCTCTAACTCTCGAAAGCATTGTTCGTTTTCGGTAACCCTTGAATGTACGTATTGTTTTTGCTAACCCTAGAACAGTGATGGCGAACCTTTAAGAGGCCGAGTGCCCGAACTGCAACCCAAAACCCCACTTTTTATTGCATAGTGCCAACATGAACATTTAACCTCAATACGGAGTTTTTACTTTAGAAAAAACAACTCAAATAGACACAGAGCAATACATTAGATAGAATTGATTATAGATTACCTATTGACCATTAGCCACTACATTATTAGACAGCAGTATGAGATCCAAAACAGGGACTCAAGCACAGCTGAATGTTATAGCATGTGACCTCTCTTTGCTACAAACAGCTGCTACACTTTCTCTCTGGCTTTCTGGTAACAAACACTGGTAAACTCTGCTGTGCATGAGTGCCCACAGAGAGGGCTCCAAGTGCCACCTTTGGCACACGTGCCATAAGTTCGCCACCACTGACCTAGAATGTATCGTTTGCTAACCCTCGAATGTAGCCCTCAGTTTTTGGTAATCCTTGAATGTATGGATCGTTTTCGCTAACCCTAGAATGCATTGTTCGCTAACCCTCGAAAGTATTGTTCATTTTCGATAATCCTCGAATTTATGGTTCCTTTTCAGCTAACCCTCGAAAGTATCGTTTGGTAACCCTCAAATGTAGTTTTGGTGATAGTAACATGTTGCCCAGACCATTTCCCACGTGCCACAGCCATTTACAGTAAGTTACCGTTGTTAGTTTAGCTGTTAATCACTGATTTTTTGAACTATCACTCCCCCATTGACTTCAATGGGTCCTAATTCGAACTTTTACTTTGGTCCGAAAACGGACCAAACTTTATGAAGTTCGGCCATCTCTATTCTTTACTAACATGATTCTTAACGCAATTCTTTACTACACTATTCTTTTTTTGCAATTCTTCACTAACATTCTTTATTCGTGCAATTTTCACTAACATTCTTTATCCGTGCAATTCTTCACTAACGCGATTCTTTACTAATATTCTTTATTCGTGCAATTCTTCACTAACACGATTCTTTATTTGTGCAATTCTTCACTAACATTCTTTATTCGTGCAATTCTTCACTAACATTTTTTATTCGTGCAATTCCTCACTAACGCGATTATTTATTTATGCAATTCTTTACTAACATGGTTATTTATGCAACTCTTCCATAACAATTCTTTATTGATGTAATTCTTCACTAACATGATTCTTTATCAATGCAATTCTTCACCAACATGATTATTTATTGATGCAATTATCACTAATGCAATTCCTCACAAACATGATTATTTATGCAATTCTTCATTAATATGTTTTTCTTCACAAATATAATGTATTAATGCAAAAATGGTTCTTAATGCAACATTTTTTTTATTAATGCAAATGATTCTTTATTAATGAATCACAAATATGATTATTTATTAACCCTTTCAGTGCCACAGAACGTGAATACACGTTCTCCACTTAAAAGGCTCAAACTGCCACAGAATGTGTATTCACCTTCTGTGGCTTCCCCTTTTAAGTCTTTGCTACTTAGCAAAGACTTAGAAAAAAAATGGGGACAGAGATCAAAATTTGGTGATCACTTCTGATCACCAAATTATTGATCTTTGCCAATGAATGAAAAATCACTTCCTGGAAAATGATTTCCGGGAAGTGATTTTTCCGATCAGAAAAATCAAGTTCCAAGTATTCCAAGTTCGTTATCATTCCCTAAGATGATTCGATGATCATCTTTGGGAATGATCCAAAAAAAAGGGGAAATGCACACAAAAAAAAATCTTAAAGTGATGCACACACTTTTACCCTAAAACTATAAAATTCGCAAAAAACTGTGTCTTCTCCAAGCTTCCCAATGCCCCCAGTTATATCGGTAAAGTAAACGCAGATACTTATTTGTATGATTTCAAGCGAAACTAAGCCTATTTTATAAGGAAATTTTGCAGAGGTACCAAAAAAGACCAGACTGAATTTTTAGGATCAGTAAAGTGTGCAAAAACGTGTGTGACTCTCCGTACTAACCGGTTTTCACTAAAATACCACTAAAAGGGGGAGAGTGTGCATGTGGGGGTGGGTTATACATTGAAATTTTTTTTCTTGTAACTGCACTTCTACATGCGTCCCATTTGAGCTAGTTGGTGGCCTCGTCTCTATTTGCACCCAGGCAAATGGCACACGGTTTGATTCAGGAGATATGGGAGATTGCTATTTAGTGGTTTTTTTTGCTTGTCAAGTGGGTTTAGGTAGTATTTCAGCCTTTGAATCTTCTTATTTTATTTTTCACAAAATCTTCTAAAAGCACGGAGTTCTATGGATGTCAGCGTCTGGAATTCTTCATGTATGTATAAAAGCATGGCACCGTAATTTTACTACAAGGTTTCCTACTGTAAAATTAGTCTAAAGCGATTAAGGGCAAAATCCTGAAAATTCTTCTGGCACTGAAAGGGTTAATGCTATTCTTCGATAATGTGTTTTTTTGTATTATGCCATTCTTTAATAATGTGATTCTTTATTAAAGGTTTTTTGTATTATGCCATTCTTTAATAATGTGATTCTTTATTAAAGGGTAACCATGGTCTCCACACAAATACCCTATTGGAAGAGCTCTCTCATTAAAGATACACTTCCCAGACTGCCCTGTCTCTCAGTCGTTGTGGCAGGCACATGATCGGCTGTGTAAAAAGCCCTAATCTATTTTTTCTGAACACACCTTTTGTCTACCTATAAAAAGCCCTAATCTATTTTTTCTGAACACACCTTTTGTCTACCTATTCTTTATTAAAGGGCATGTCCATATACAAAAATTGTATATGGTAGGGCACCTTCCCCCAGCCCCAACCGCATTATTAGATTTTACAGAAAGTGCCCCGATAGTTACTTACCTTGTTGTCCTCTGGATTGGAAAAGGCTGATGTTATTCCAATTTCAAAGGGTAGCAGGGTAGGTAAGGACAGGCCTGTAAGTTTAACTTTCAGTGGTGGGGAAGATCCTGAAAATTTGATAAGGGAACATGTCTAGAGTATCTTTCAAGGACTGACATTATAGGTAGTAACCCCAGCATGGATTTAGGAGGAATAGATCTTGTCAACTAACTTGCTTGCTTTTATTGAAGGATTTGTGTAAGTAGAAATTTAGACTCTGGCATAGCAGAATATAGTTTACTGGATTTGAAAGGCTTTTGAACAGTTCCCCCCAGGCGGAACTAAGGTATAAGTGGAGGTATGTTGGTCTGGGGAGGAGTCAAATTTGTAATGGATAGAAAGAGATTGCAGCGATAGTGTAAATGGGGCTCAAATTATGAGATAAGTGCTAAGTGGGCCGCGTCCACGGGTTTGTTTGGGGACCCGCCTTCTATTTATTTAATCTATTTAATGATTTGGAAGTGGGTATGTCAGCAAGGTTTATGTGTTTGCTGAGACAAAACTTTGTCGACCATTAACAAACTTCAGAGGAGTGCAATCGTTGGCAGGCGGGATACTAGATAGATGTCACATTGGGCTGCTAAGTGGCAGATTAGATTCATGTTTTGATAATGTAAGGTGATGCATTTTTGACTTTTCTAAAAATCCTTGTGCTACTGATACTATAAATGGCTCTGTGTTAAGTGAATCCCTTGTTGAAAGGGATCTTGGAGGATTGGTGGATAACAAATTAAAGGAAGCAAGCAGTGCCAGGCAGAACAGCCAGAGCCAGCATGGTATTGTCTTGTATAAAGTGAGTATGGATTCAAGAGCGGAAAATGTTATCTCCCTCTTTACAAAAGCATGGTAAAGCCTCATTTGGAATATGCAGTGCAATTTTGGAATCCTGTGTACAAAAAGGACATCTTTAAAAATGGAAGGGATTCAGAGAAGCAACAACTAAATTATATGGGGATTGGGGAGCTGATATGAAGAGAGACGAGACTGGAAAAAGTTACAATTATGTAAGCCGGAGAAAAGGGCGCTTGCGTGAGGATATGAGTATGGGTATATAAATTACCCTTAACGGGCGCCATACAATTAACTATTTGGGGCATTGTTCACATAGAATGTCAGAGGACACAGCACATCCCTAAAAGAACTTAAGAAAAAAGGTTTAAGGCTTACAAGTTCGGAACAAGGTTTTTTCACTCTGAGAACAGTACAAGCTACGGAACTGTTTCCAGAGGGACGTTGTTATGGCAGTTCATTGGTCAGTTTCAAAACAAGCTGGATGAGTTTCTGCAAAACAAGAAAGGTTGCAAGTATGGTATGATACATGAAGTTGGAGTTGATCCAGGGAAATTTCGATATTGCCACTGGAGTTCAGGAATTAATTTTCCCCTTCATAAATTTGGTGGGTTTTTTTTGCCGTCCTCTGGATCAACAGTTAGCAGGAAGGAAAATGAGGATATGCTAGATGGGTTTGGACTGGCAATGGAACTTGCCTTTATTCAACTCAAAATACATAATATCAAATTCATGCAGACAGTAGTTAACAGTAGCAACAGCAGATATACCGTAAGACAGAGTTCTGGGTAGCACAACAAATTGCAGGGTCGGCTTGTTCAAGGAAAACTCGCAGTGACTCCATCGGTTGATTTTACAGAGCATTTCCTGTTTTATGTAGGAAAAGCCAAGCCCCACCCATGTGTTGCACCGCCGCATCATAGTGAGCGTGCAGAGAGGCGAGGAAATAATGATTGCCCCCTGGGTTGTAATTTAACCTTCTATTTATCAATAAATAGAATATATAAATAAATAAACAACAATATTTACTAGTCTATTAAGACTCAATACTTTGGAAAATAGGCATGATAGAGATGCAAGAGGGGATCCATTTATCATATATCTCCCCCCCCCCCTCTTCTCTGGGGCCATGACAACACAGCAGCTAAAATTACCCTGTTCAGATTAGGTCCAAAAACTTGATGAAAAAAAAAAAAAAAAAAAGACACTGCATATGGAGCCGCTTGGGACTTCCTGGCATAGTGTACAGGAAGTTAGATTTTACCTTTAGTTCTCCTTTTAACAAACATGTTTCTCGTAAAAAATAACATTCTTATACAGTCAGCCAAATGTCGTGGCAAGGCATCCAATCAAGCAGCGGTGTCTAGAGAAGGAAAAAAAAAAAACATTAGAAAAGTCAATAGTGAAAATACACCAAATTGCGTGTGTGATTGCTTGAGGACCCTTTGTTTCGAAGGAACCACAAACATTTCCTATGCAAACTCTGAACCAAATGGATGGAGATATTTTTAATCAGCTCTTGCGGATCTACAGTAATTTATAAAGCTCCCACTGCACCAAACATTCACCATATTTAAAAAAAAACGGATATCTTAATTTTAAAATAACTACAGGGAGATGTAATATAGTTCTCATTAAAATAGTACTATTTGGCCCCAGCCCCAATCAGATGCTACCTTTCAATGTTAAATAAAGATCTGATTAGTTGGGGGGCAAAAATTAGCAACATTGAAAACAATAAGAACTTGTATGAATCACCCTGATAGTGAACATTTGTATTATATTTAAACTTAAAATTTTGCCTGGAAAATACGGGACTGGTTTTTTAAAGGAGAATGAGCATTATTTTTTACATGAAAAAATTATAGCCACTTCCATGTAGATTTATGAAGGTTTGTTTTTAAAAAGACGTACAATTTCCAAATTTTTTTGGGGGGGGGAAGGGAAGCTGTCAGACTGTACCTGGCTGCATATTGGACATGGATGATTATCAATTAGTTCACAGTAACCAAAATATTCTTTTACATCCAGTCGCATAATCTCTTATTCTACTCCTCCATCTGAAAAATTGTAGCATTGTAATATTAAAGTTGTTAGTAAAGGACCCAACACATGTACGTAGTAGGTTACAATGCGCTTTGATATTCCTAAAAGAAAGAAATTCAAGCAAACTTTTGAACTAAGGACCAAAGAAACTCATTAGTTTTTTACGAGACATTCATACATTATGCTTGGCTGAACAGAGGCTAACATTCCCCTTTATAGAGCTAACATTCACCTTAAAACTGGAACTAAAAAAAGGCATACCTGAAGCTTAGATTAGGCGATAATATTTTGTGTGTGCAGACTAATTAATGCTGCACAGAATAATCACAGATCTTCGTTTTAAACTGCTTTATAATAAAAATAAATTTTTTGCCCACGTTTAAAAGTACACTGTAAAATCAATAAAGTTCAGTTGAAAGACTGCAAACTTTAAAATTACTGTTACCAGTATTTTTTCCCTATGCCTCAGAGCCTACCCTTGCAGATGAAAGTTGCCGACATCTTGTCTCAACTTGCCGATGGCTCAGCTTCCCCCCTTAGAGATTTGCAGCTACCTATTAATTCTTCAGCCATAAAATGGTACGGCCCATTAGTTCCGTCACATCGGGACGCATCCACGAGACGGAACGAACGGGCCCTTACCATTCAATGCGGAGAAATAAGATGTCGGCAATTTTCAATCTGCAAAGGTAGGCTCTGGAGGGCATAGGCGGAAAAAATATGGCACAGTATTTTTCAAGCTGCAGCTTCCAACTGAACATAACTTGATTTATAGAGAACTTACCGTTTAAGTGGTCCAATCACCATTATTTTTTACTTTAGTGGACCATGGTGTATGACAGAACATATCTCTGCCAATATATGAAATGCACAATCATACGCCGTTATAGTTTGTAAAAGACGAGCACTCTATACATACAGCTGGTTCAACCTCTGCCAGAGAAGGTTTTTAAGTGGGAACTGTGTGTATGTTAGCACAGCTTTACTAATCAATGATGAGATGTGAGAGCAGTGGTAAAAAGTTAGTTAATATGAATTAGCAGTATAATAAGATAAAGCATCACATGCTACTAATAAAGTACTAACTTTTTTAAAACTAATTTTGGCCGATGTGTGCAAAGTTATTGTTTGGATCACACAACAGGGTGATGTATGCCTTTGTATCCTATTGGTCTTTTTTTAGTATTTTGAACTATAAAAGGGACAATAGTAAACATGATGACTCGCGTATAAGCAGAGGGTTGTGTGCAATTATGGGAACATCTGCTGTACATAAAAAAAGCCTCATTCCTTGGCACTCCAGATGTTTGGAAATACAACTCCCAGCATGCTTTAGTAGCCAGGAGTTGTAGTTTCCAAACCCCTTAGATGCAAGGAATGAGGCTTTTTATGCGACAGCACCCCACAGGAAAGGCCCCAAAAACATTCCCCCTTCTTAGAGAGCCCCCCAGTTCAGGGAGTGAGGTGGTACTCACATGTTTGGGTAAAATCAGGTAAGGTGAATTTTTCCCAAAATCTGCTGCGTGGTTAATTGAGTTCTAGTAATAGGTAACGGTAAGTTAAATCTCTGGATCATGCTGGCACGTCTGCACGCTGAACTGACGTCCATAACTCGGCGGCTGTCTACTTACTGACCGGCGCTAGTAGTGACGTCATACTCGGCGCCGGGCAGTAAGTTAGACAGACGCCAAGGTCCGGAGTCAGTTGCAGCCGTGGAGAACAGCCAGAGTGAGTGCCGCAGGATCCAGAGATTTAACTTACCCGGTTACCTGCGTTACATAGAGAGAAAGGAGATAGCAGCAGCAGATTTTGGAAAAAATTTACAGTGGTACCCGAGTATAAGCGGACGGGTCAGGTTTAAGGCTATTTAAAGCCTGAAAACTTGGCTTATACTCGGGTATATACGGTGCTAGATGCGTTTGCTTCAGGTGTGCCAGCGTTAGACTATAGATGCAGTAGATAGGTTGAGGGTGGTAAGGTTATAAGGTAAGTCAGGGTTTCGATATAGATTTGTCTATCTGTGAGGGTTTCTTCCAGCCTGCGTATATTCAAACCCATAAATCATACCAACATCTAAATTTTAACAAACTTATCAGGGAGCAACCTTCTTCAACAATATAACACTTTATATAAGGGGTGGCTGGATTTCATTTCTTTCCACATTCTTGGTTTTTGCAGTGTTTGGGTGGCATCAAATTTAAACAATTGTTTTCCTCACCATAGAAATAGCATCTCGCATTGAACATTAAATGATATTTGACCAGACATTTCCACTAGATATTCCCAATATGCATATTAAAATGTTCTAGTGGAACATTAGTTTCCAGTAGTCAGGAATATTAACTACACTGTCCCAGAATTATAGCGACTGGGGGGCCTGCAATATTAAATGCCAAAAGCCAGTTGGGTTCAGGAACCCCTATGACATTCCGCTAACTATCGTGGAGACATATGGGCCAATCATTTGGTGCTCTGGTAGGCTTGAGCAAAATTTCATTAATTTTATGAGTTGCAGCTTGTGATTCCTCAGGGTGTCTCCAATAGGGTCTTCCAATCATAGGACTGCAGGGTGTCAATATACATGATCCATATATCCATTCTTATTAGAGGTTTCTGAGGCCAGACCCTTAATCTGCAGGCAGGCATATTTTCTAGAGGGACTAGTCTTTTCTCTACTACCGATTTCAGTATTCGTACAATTGGGTGGGTATATGTGGATGTACAACTATATTGTATCAGGGATATCATATAGTTGCTAAAATCAGGAAGAAAAAAGATCATAAACGTATTATCCTTAAAATCTGGTTGACATATCTAATGCCCTGCGTACCATACATTGATGCAGCCAATGATGCCAGTGACCCTTCACCCCCAGCATTTTAGTAACAATCTGCAAGATTTTGTTGCTGTGTGACATGTAGCACCAGTGCCCCCCTCCCACCCCCACCTCAACGTACGTTGTTTGTTCAAGAATACTCAGGTCACAAGGGTTAGGTACCGTCAACATTATTTTCCATATCAGTGTCTTGAGGTTTCAGGGGAGGTATTTGAAAATACTTCCCCTTTCAGAGCTGCAGTCATAGCACAACATGTTTCATCATACAAGGCTGATTAGCAAGGTTGAATAGATGAAACAATGTTGCTATTTAAGGAGCTCTGAAAGGGGAAAGTCAGGCTTACGACAGCAATCGTTTAATCTCCTAGGGGGATCGTGTGTGATGACACAGAAAAAACCCATAAAAATGGCCCTGCATTGCTGCAACAGGTCGGGAGAACAGGAGTGGGCAAGCAGGGACCTTAAGATCGAAGTGTTCACGTGAATAGGCAGCTAACACACTGTGTAGGGAATGGAGGCACAGGCACCATTTTAGAGAGCAGGAGCTGGTGCAGCCAGGAGAGAAGAGGAAGGGACTCTGTAGGTACAAATAACATGTATTTGGTACCGAAGATGTAAGGAAGTACCCGGTAACTTCTCCCTAGCTGTGGGTATAAGAATCCACGACAGGGCTCGGTTAGGGAGCGGGGGGCTCTCGCAATGTCCCTTTTTTTTTAGATAGTTATACATTGCTAGCTGAAAATTAAGGAGGAGTGCCCCTAGACCCAGGCTTCCTTAATGGCAGTCATAAAGCGTTGGACTTCTTTCTTCTGCTGTCCATTTAAGGGCCAACTAAGCCATCAAAAAAAATACAGACTCAGAAGGGCAATAAAGGTAATATTTCTACCCTCGGCTTATACTCGATCAATCCGTTTTTACTTATTTTTCAGGTAAAAATAGTACCTCGGATTATACTCGGGTCGGCCTATACTCGGTATATACGGTATTTACGAAACATGATTTAGTATGCAATCTTCAATAACACGATTCTTTTATTTATGCAATTCTTCACAAACTGATTCTTTATTTATTGCAATCTTCGCAAAATGATTCTTATTTGTGCAAATTCTTTACTACATGATTCTTTATTGGACATTCTCACACAAAATGATTTTTATGCCAAATTCTTCAGCAAACATGATTCTTTATTTATGCAATTCTTCCCTAAAATGGAAAACAAAACCAAACCGAACCAGGTTCGAGCCCGAATAATTTTATGAGTTCAAGACAAACTCGAACTAGTAGTTTTTTCCGGACTTGCGTCTGTATTTTAGATTAATTTGCGTAAATTCGTGTAAATTTCGTTGTAAATTTATGGACCGTGTGCCTAAACCTTAGAATGTATCGCTTCTCTAACTCTCTAAAGCATTGGTCGTTTCGTAACCCTTGAATGTAGTATTGTTTTTGCTAACCCTATTAGAACAGTGATGGCCAACCTGTAAGAGGCTGAGGGCCCGAACTGCAACCCAAAACCTACTTTTTATGGCATAGTGCCAACATGACATTTAAACTCAATACGGAAGTTGTTTACTTAGAAAAAACAACCTGCAAATAGACACAGAGCAATACATTAGATAGAATTGATTTAGATTACCCTATTGACCATTAGCCACTTACATTATTAGACAGCAGTATGAGATCCCAAAACAGGGACTCAAGCCACAGACTGGAAGTTATTAGCATGTGACCTCTCTTTGCTACAAACAGATGCTAAACTTTCTCTCTGGCTTTGGATAAACAACACTGGTAAAACTCTGCTGGTGCATGAGTGCCCACAGAGAGGGCTCCAAGTGCACCTTTGGCACACGTGCCATAAGTTCGCCACCCTGACTAGAATGTATCGTTGCTAACCCTCGAATGTAGCCCCCTTCAGTTTTTGGTAATCCTTGAATGTAGGATAGTTTCGCCTAACCCTAGAATGCATTGTTCGCTAACCCTCGAAAAAAAGTAGCATTCATTTTCGATAATCCTCAAAGTATTGTTAATTTTCGAGGTTAACCCGAATTTATGGTTCTTTGTTCGCCTAAACCTCGAAAGTATCGTTTGGTAACCTCAAATGTAGTTTTGGTGATAGTAACATGTGCCCAGAACATTCCCAAGTGCCACAGCCATTACAGTAAGTTACCGTTGTTAGTTTAGCTGGTTAATACTGAGATTTTTGAACTATCACTCCCCATTGACTTCAATGGGTCCTAATTGAACTTTTATTTGACCGAAACGCGACACAAACTTTTCCTTATGAAGTTCGGCCATATCTATCTTTACTAACATTGAGTTCTTAACGCAATTTCTTTATAACACTATTCTTTATTTGCATTTCTTCACTAACATTCTTTATTCGTTGCACAGTTTTCACTAACATTCTTTATCGTTTTTGCAATCTTCACTAACGCGATGCTTTCACTAATATTCTTATTCGTGCATTCTTCACTAACACGATTCTTTATTTTGTGCCAATTCTTCACTAAAGTCTACGTTTTTTCTTCTTTTTCTTGTGCAATTTCCACTAAATATTTTTATTCGTGCAATTCCTCACTAACCGCGATATTTATTTATGCAATTCTTTATAAATGGTTATTTATGCACTCTTCACATACAATTCTTATTGATGTTCATTACTTCCACTAACATGATTCTTTATCAATGCAAGCATTCTTCACCAACTGATTATTTATTAGGCAATTATCACTAATGCAATTCCTCACAACACATGATATTTAGCAATCTTCATTAATAATGTTTTCTTTCACAAATATTAATTTTTGTATTTAATGCAAAAATGGTTCTTTATGGCAAAATTTTTTTTATTAATGCAATGATTCTTATAAGAATCACAAAATGATTATTATTAACCCTTCAGTGCCACAGAACGTGAATACAACGTTCTCCACTTAAAGGTCAAACGCCACAAGAATAGTGATTACCTTCTGTGGCTTCCCCTTTTAAGTCTTTGCAAAGATTAGAAAAAAAAATTTTGGGGACAGAGATCAAAATTGGGATCACTTGATCACCAAATTATTGATCTTGCCAAATGAATGAAAAATAACTTCTGGAAAATTGGATTTCGGGAATGTGATTTTTCCGATCAGCAAAAATCAGTTCCAAGTATTCCAAGTTCGTATCATACCTAAGATGATTCGATGATCATTTTGGGAATGATCCAAAAAAAGGGGAAATGCACCACAAAAAAAATTTAAAGTGAGTGCACACACTTTTACATTCAAAACTATAAATTCGCACCAAAAAAATGTGTTCTTCTCCCAGTTCCCAATGCCCCCAGTTATAACGGTTAAGTAAACGAGCAGATACTTATTTGTATGATTTCAAGCGAAAACTAGCCATATTTATTAAATCGGAACATTTTGCGCAGAGCGTACACCAAAAAGACAAGACTGAATTTTTGAGGATCCAGTTGAAAGTGTGCAAAAATGTGTGTGACGCTCCGTACTAACCGTTTCACTAAAATACCACTAAAAAGGGGGAGAGTGTGCATGTGGGGGTGGGTTTATACATTGAAATTTTTTTTCTTGTAACTGCACTTTTACATGCGTCCCATTTGAGTAGTTGGTGGCCTGTCTCTATTTGCACCCAAGGCAAATGGCACACGGTTTGATTCAGGAGATATGGGAGATTGCTATTTAGTGGGTTTTTTTTTGCTTGTCAAGTGGTTTAGGGTAGTATTTCAGCCTTTGAATCTTTTATTTTATTTTTCACAAAATCATCTAAAAGCACGGAGTTCTATGGATGTCAGCGTGTCTGGAATTCTTCAGTATGTATAAAACATGGCACCGTAATGTAGCTGGATGGTGCATAAATTCAAAAATAGTTTGGGGGTGGGGGGTATTTCAAGTTTAGGGCTGTTTCTTGCAAAAGGGTAGGCTGTTCAAAAAACAGAGCACTTTGATTTTTTTCTTGTAATTGCATTTGTGCATGCGTCCCATTGAGCTAGTTGGTGGCCACGTCTCTGTGTGCATCCAGCATATGGCATACCGCTTGATTCAGGGACATGTGGGAGATTGATAACTAGTGGGGGGTTTTATTGTGTGGGGCAATTCCAAGTTTTTGGGCTGTTTGAAATTACAGAGCACTTTGATTTTTTTTCTTTATTTGCACTTATGCCGTTCCCATTTGAGTTAGTTGGTGGCCATGTCTCTGTGTGCCACACACACATAAGGCATACCGCTTGATTCAGGACATATGGGAGAGTGATATTAGTGAGTTTTTTTTGCTTGTCAAGTTGGTTAGGTAGGATTTTTCAACCCTTGAATCATCTTATTTTATTTTTCACAAACCTCCTAAAAACACAGAGTTCTTGGATCACTGGGTCTGGAATTCTTCATGTATGTATGAAAGCATGGCACCGTAACGTAGAGTGAAGGTGTGTAGATTCCAAAATATAATATTGTGGGGGGGATTTCAAGTTTTGGGACTGTTTCTTAGAAAAAGTGTAGGCTGTTCAAATTACAGAGCACTTTGATTTTTCTTGTAATTGCATTTGTGCCGATCCCATTTGAGCTAATTGGTGGCCAGATCTCTGTGTGAACATCACGCATATGGAATACCATTGATTAGGGACATGTGGAAGATTGATATTTAGTGGGGGGTTAATTTTGTGTGGGCATTTCCAAGTTTTGGGGCTGTTTGAAATTACAGAGCACCCTTGATTTTTTTCTTGTAATTGCACTTATGCATGCTTCCCATTTGAGTTAGTTGGTGGCCATGTCTCTGTGTGTAACCACGCATATGGCATACCAATTGATTTAGGACATTTGGGAGATTTATATTTGGTAACGTTTTACATTCCATGGGGTTTTGGCATGATTTCTATCTTTTGAATGTGTTTGATGTTCATTTTTTTTTTTGAAAATCTGGTAAAAATGCAAACTTCTACGAAGCAACTGCACCACACCATTGATGGTATGAATGAAGAACTACAGCGTTACATAGCTGAAGGTGTGTAGATTTCAGGGAAAATATAGTTTGTGGGGGTTATTTCTGAGTTGGGGGGTTGTTTTGTGGAAAAACTGCAGACTGTTCAATACAAAACTGGCTAATTTTTTTTTGCTGCTACTGACATTGGCACTGGTCACGCTCGGGGGTAGTTGGTAGCCCATGTCTCTGGGTATACCCATGCAATGTGGCATTCCGTTTTATTCGGGAGGGGTTATGCTTTATATTTGAGATGCGTTTGAACTTTCCTCCAAGTTTTTAGCTGAAATTCGCATTTGATTTTGTCTACTGATTTTACAGTTAAGGAAAAAAAGGAAAATGTGAGAGAAAATAATTACAATTGGACGAAGAGCTGCGTCCGGGTATCTGCATTTGATCGAAACTTACCCACTCTTAAAATCCTGTGGTGGTGTGTGTCTCTAAAAATATCTCCTTGTGGGATATTTTAGTTAATTTGGGCAGATATTCTATGTTAACTGTCAGTATGGTTTACATTTCAATTGGTGTGTAATATTCTTGAAGGTGCAGTTTTAGGCTTGGGGGGGGTCTCCTGTACAGGAAAAGTGGGAGGTGGGGGTGTGGGGTACCTACATATATCTGGTTACTCTTGTACTTGGGAGTATCAGAGCTTTTAGAAACAGTAAATTTTTGGGCGTAACCTTAAGATAACTATAAATATAAAAATGGGGGAAAAATCCATGAAAATTTGCAAATTTTTCATTTTTTTTTTTACATATTTTACCCATAATTCCAGTTAAAATTTCCAGAAAAGAAAAGTTACAAATTCTGTTACCGGTTAAAGTACACTTTGTGCTGAAAAAAACCATGTATAATATTCCTGATTTACTGCAAGGTTTCCTACTGTAAAATTAGTCTAAAGCGATTAAGGGCAAAAATCTGAAAATTCTTCTGGCACTGAAAGGGTTAACTATTCTTCGATTAACTGTGTTTTTTTGTATTATGCCATTCTTTAATAATGTGATCTTTATTAAAGGGTAACCATGGTATCCACACACAAACCCTTTGGAAGAGCTCTCTCATCAAAGACAATTCCGACTGCCTGTCTCTCAGTCGTTGTGGCAGGCACTATCGGCTGTGTAAAAAGCCCTAATCTATTTTTTCTGAACACACTTTTGTCTACCATATTCTTTTAAAGGGCATGTCCATATACAAAATTGTATATGGTAGGGGCCCTTCCCCCAGCCCAACCGCATTATTAGATTTTACAGAAAGTGCCCCGATAGTTACTTACCTTACCTTCTTTCCCCGCTGCACAAATCCTGGCCCTTGCTTGCACTGAACTGCAAGCAGGGGGCGGGACTGGCAAGCCGCGTCCCTGATTGCTGCTGAGAGCAGTTCAGAACGCCGGGGGAAGAAGGTAGGTAGGTTACGTAAGAAATATCGGGGGAGTCTCTGGAAAATGTAATGATGTGGTTGAGTCGGGGGAAGGCAACCTACTAATGGGATGCAAATGTTTTAATGGTAGGGGGAGGGATATGCAAAACGGGGGAGGGAGGAGGGACGGGAGGGAGGGGAGGGACTTTAAGGAGAAACACTTTAGACTAATTTTACAGTAGGAAACCTTGCAGTAACTCAGGAATATTATACATTGTTTTTTTTCCAGCACAAGTGTACTTTAACATGGTAACAAAATTTTGCAACTTTTTCTGGAAATTTACTGGAATTATGGTGGTAAAATATGTAAAAAAAAATGAAAAAATTTGCAAATTTTCATGGATTTTTCCCATTTTTACGTATAGTTATCTTAGGTTCGCACAAAAATCTTAATGTTTCTATAAAGCTCAGATACTCCCGAATACAACGATACCAGATATATGTAGGTACCCCACCTTTTCTGTACAGGAGACCACCCCCAAAAAACTAACTGCACCTCCTAGAATATTACACCAAATTAAAATGTCTAAACACTACTGACAGTTAACCATAGAATATCTACCAAATATATCTAAAATATCCCCCAAAGTGAGTTATTTTTAGAAACTACACACCCGCAGGATTTACGAGTGAGGTTAGTTTCGATCAAAAATGCAGATACCTGGACGCAGCTCTTCGTCAAATGTAAGTTACTTTCTCACATTTTCCTTTTTTTCTCAACTGTAAATCGGAGACAAAATCAAATGCGAATTTCAGCTAAAAACTGTGGAGGGAAAGTTCAAAGCATCTCAAATATGAAAGCCTACCCCTCCCGACTAATAAAACGGTATGCCACATTCATGGGTGTACCCAGAGACATGGCTACCAACTAACCTAGAGGGACCAGTGCCAAATGTCAGTAGCAGCAAAAAAAAATTAGCCAGTTTGTATTTGAACAGTCTGAAGTTTTTCCACAAAACACCCCCCCAACTCAAAAATACCCCCACACACTATATATTCCTGAAATCTACACACCTTCAGCTATTGTAAACACTGTAGTTCGTTCATTCTATCATCAATGGTGTGGGCGCAGTTCTTCGTAGAAGTTTGCACTTTTACCAGATGTTCAAAAAAAATGACATCAAACAACGTTCAAAAAGGTGAGAAATCATGCCAAAACCCCATGGAATGTAAAAAAAAAAGTACCAAATATCAATTCCCAAATGTCCTAAATCAAACGGTATGCCATATGTGTGGTTACACACGCAGACGTGGAGCGAAAAGCCACAAAAGTGAGACAATGCACGATGGCTCAGAAACGCGCGAAAATATTTAGCCAACTCCGAATTTGGACAGTCTGCAGTTTTATCCAAAAACACCCCCGTAACTTAGAAATAACCCCCACAAACTATATATTCTGAAATCTACACACCTTCAGCTATGTAAAGCAGTAGATTATTCATTCAAACCATTCAATGGTGTTGGCGCAGTTCTTCGTAGAAGTTCGCATTTGTCTGAAAAAATGAACAAAAAACAACTTCAAAAGGTAGAGAATCATTGCCCAAAACCTAAGGAATGTAAAAAAAGTTACTAAATATCAATCTCCCAAATGTCCTGAATCAAAACGGTATGCATATGTGTGGTTACACAAGCGGACGTGGAAGCGAAAAGCCACAAAGGGAGACAATGCACAATGGCTCAGAAACGGCGAAAATGTTTAGCCAACTCGAATTTGGACAGTCTGCAGTTTTCCACAACCCCCCCGTAACTTAGAAATAACCCCACAAACTATATTCCTGAAAACACCCTTCCAGTTGCAGCTCACAGTTCAGTATCAGTACAATCGTACAGCGTGGTAGTGCAGTACATACTTCTAACGGGTCGATCTGGGTTCGCATTTCTACACATTTTCTGGAAAAATGAGAAAAATACATTTCCAAGTTACCAAATCACCAACACCCTGTCATGTCACAACAAAACTTACCAAACTATAATCTCCCTAAATGTCCTGATATCCACCGTTGCATATGTTGGTTACACCACACGGAAGTGGAGCGACTAGTCAAAACCTGTAAACGACATGCGCAGTGAGCCAATAACAGCATTTTCCAGATTTTTCAACGAACACCCACTCTAATGAGAAATACCCCGAGCAAAACTGATATATTCCGAATCGAGAATCACCTTCAGCTAGAACTCTGTAGGCTGTCATTCATACCACTCATGGTAGTGGGCGCAGTTCTTCGTAGAAGAAATCGCATTGTTGAAAAACATGAACAAAAACAACTTCAAAAGGTTGAATCATGCCAAAAACCCAATGGAAGTAAAAAAAAGCTCTAAATATCAAAACTCCACAAGTCGCTGATCAAACGGAGCCATATTGGTGGTTACAACGGGACGGGCGAAGACCAAAAGACACAAAGTGGAAACAAGGCACAATGTCCTGAAAACAGCAAAATAAATCAGTCAAAATCTGAATTTGACACATCTCAATGTGTTCCACCAAACAAACCACACCATATCCTTCAGAATCAGTAAAACCTTTATCTCGAACATTCTGTAGTTTGTTCATTCGTACCATCAATGGTGTGGCGTAGTGGTCTTCGTAGAAGTTCACAGTTTTAGCAGATTTTCTAAACAAAATTGAAAAAAAAAACTCTCAAAAGGTAGAAATCATGCCCAAAATCCCAAGTAATGTAAAAAAAAGTTACCCAAATATCAATCTCCAAATGTCCTGAATCACGGTATGCCCTATGTATGGTTACACGCGCAAACGTGGAATCAACTAGCCACAAAGTGAGCCAATGAACAATGGCCCAATACAGCAACTTTTAGATTTGTCAGACCTAAACACCCCTCTATATTAGAAATACCCCCCCAAACTATATATTCTTGGAACTACACACCTTCAGCTACACAATGGTGTGATTCCTTTATGCATACCACCAATGGGTGTGGCGGAGTTTCATGTAAAATTCGCTTTTTTACCAGATTTTCAGGAAAAATTTATAAAAAATACAATCTAAAAGTTAAAAAATCATGGCAAATTTCCATGTCATGTAAAAAAAACTTGTCAATTATCAATCTTCCAAAATGCCCTGAATCCAAACGGTATGCCATATGCGTGGATGTACACAGGGACATGGCCACAACTAGCTCAAATGGGACACATGCACAAGTGTAATTACAAGAAAAAAATCAAAGTGCTCTGTAATTTCAAACAGCCCCAAAACATGGAAATGCCCCCCAAAATAAAACTCCCAACTAAATATCAAATTCCCACATGTTCTGAATCAACGTATGCCCTATGTGTGGATGCACACAGAGGACGTGGCCACCAACTAGCTCAAATGGGACGGCATGCACAAATGCAATTACAAGAAAGAATCAAAGTGCCTGTAATTTGAACAGCCTACACTTTTTCTAAGGAAACAGTCCCCAAAAACATGGAAAATCCCCCCAAACTATATATTTTTGGAATCTACACACCTTCATCACGTTACTATGCCATGCTTTCATACATACATGAAGAATCCAGACCCACTGATCCAAGAAGTCCGTGCTTTTAGGGAGATTTTGTGAAAAAATAAAATAAGAGGACTCAATGGTTGAAATCCTACCTAAACCCACTTGGCAAGTAAAAAAACCCAACAAACGGCAATCTCCCACAGTCCTGAATCAAACGGTATGCCATATGGGTGGGTTGCAAACAGAGACGGGGCCACCATGCGCAATTGCAATTACAAGAAAAAATAAAAAAAACGCCACAACCCACCCCCACCCCTATCCCACTCCCCCTTTTAGTGGTATTTTAGTGAAAAGCAGTTAGTACGGAGAGTCCCACAAGTTTTGCACACTTTTACTGATCCTAAAAGTTAAATCTGGTCTGTTTTTTGGTACCTCTGCAAAATTCCCTACTAAAATAGGCTAGTTTCCTTGAAATCGAACAAATAATGATCCGCGTTTACTTTGCGATATCACCGGGGACATGGGAAGCTTGGAGAAGACAATTTTTTTTGATAATTATAGTTTTTAGGTTAAAAAAAAAAGGTGGTGTATCACTTTAAGATTTTATTTTGTGTGCATTCCCCTATTTTTTGGGGGATCATTCCCAAAGATGATCATCAAATCATCTTAGGGAATGATACCGAACTTGGAATACGGGCATAAATGCCCGTTTTTCCAATTCGAAATCCGATCGGAAAAATCACTTCCCGGAAATCATTTTCCCGGAAGTGATTTTTCATTCATTGGCAAAGATCAATAAATTGGTGATCAGAAGTGATCACCAAATTTGATCTCTGTCCACCATTTTTTTTCTAAGCTTCGCTAAGTAGCAAAGACTTAGAAAAAATCCTATTTGTGAATGGAACTCGTTGAGTTCATCACAAAATGTATAGTAAGCTGTTAGCTTGAAAGCTTTTACTATACTTAGGGATGCAGCATGATCTCCATAGATCATGGCCAGTCACTCCACGGACCACCGGGGGCAGCAGTGTACCTCATATGGGAAGACCCCGGTGAAGGAGGAAGTTCTGTGATGTCACCGGGGTCTCCCTTCAGCTTCCTCCTCCGGACCGGCAGGCTTCAAGGTAGGGAAATTTCAATGGCAGGAATCTCCTGGATCCCCCCCTCGGCATTTGGACGAAAACCGAGGGGGGATCGAGGGTACTAGGGGGGCAGTTGAATGCTGCCCCCCGATCGGCCTAGCAGGGGGGAAAAAAATTTTGGAGGGGGGGAAGCCACAGACGTATATTCACGATCTGTGGCAGTTTGTGCATTCACTGCACGATCGTGAATATACGATCTGTGGCAGGTGAAGGGTTAAAGGGGAAGTTCAGTGTAGATACAGATGTTTCAGAAAAAAGAGGCAGATTTTTTCATCCCATTGACCTTATTCTGTCAATTCAGCATTTTGTCTTGTATAAATAAATGCAACCAAAAATACTGACTTTGTTTGCAGGGACCCCTAGTAGAGGACCGTTATGGTCTTGCCCTTGACCCAGCGCTGGGTGATTCAGTTGCTCAGTAGAGATCTGAGCATCTCGACCATCCAACAGTCAATCAGTAGTAAATAACTGTTAGGAACATTCCAAGGATATGGTGCTCCTGGGAAGAAAGAAGGAACGTTAGAACCTGAAATGTCAGCTCACTAATGTCAACAGCATGGAAAAGCAAAGGATATGAAATCAAATGATTTTTCAAAATGGGAGAGAATGTAGAATAACTAAAAAATGCTATTACACAAACTAATTTACCAAATATTGAAAATTCCACTGAACTGTCCCTTTAAAGCACTGCGATGTAGTGCGTTGTGTGCAACGTACTGCAAGCAGCATTTTGGTGCTTTAACACAGTGTTGCTACTGAAAATAATGGCATGCATTGTACATAAACGCAGCAACTTTTAAAGGGGAATATAGTTATAATGGAGAATGTTAATTTATTTCAATAAATGACTGATATTGGTTCATCTGGTCAGTTTCAAAGGTGATAGATTTGAAAGGGTACTCCACTCGTTTTAGAAGTTTTGGGAATCCCGTTCTATTGAAGAACGGGGGTAAAGGAGATGTGCCTTACCTTCCGTTCTTCAATAGAACACACAGGAGCCAGGAGAGAAGGTAAGAAACTTACCGCTCGCTAGCTCCCCGGCGCTTGGTCTGACAGGTCCCGACGGACCTTGTCTTCTATGCGCATAGATCGCGCATGCGCATAGAAGACAAGGTCCGTCGGGACCGTCAGACTACGTGCCGGGGAGCGAGCGAGCGGGTAAGCTTCTTACCTTCTCTCTGGCTCCTGTGTGTTCTATTGAAGAACGGAAGGTAAGGCACATCTCCTTTACCTCCGTTCTTCAATAGAATGGGATTCCCAAAACTTCTAAAAACGAGTGGAGATACCCTTGAATGTACAATCTCTCAACTTAATGTTAATTTAAACACTTTATTCTTCTCCAAAATGATTCTTTATTAATAGGATTCCTTACTAATAATTCTTTAATGATTTTTTTTTTTTTACAGATTTTTCTACAAGTGTGTATAGTGTGTTATACAACAAAAAACTATTAAAGTTCTTAAAAACCGTCAGATTCTTGTCCAACTGACTGAAACTTTCCAACTTGATTAATTAAGAGACTGCAGATAAAATTATTCGATTTGAAGTGATCCATTTAAAGGGTTTTTTAAATAATTCCAAAAAAATAAAAGTGTTTGGCAGTCCTAAATGAGCATTCTACCAGACCGAAACCAGAGAGTTTTTCCCCCTCCATTATACGGTATTTAATCTTGTTTAGAAGTCTAACTAAACACACCCATATATAATACACAGCAAAATATTTCATTTCATAGAAATTTTACCCGCAATGGCTTCAGAGCCTGCGCATCAGGAAGGAATTCAATAAGGTAGATGCTGCCAGCAGCAAGAAAGAGCGATTTATGGAGTCTCCACCATCAAGTCCAGACAAAGACAATTTGTACAAACCATGACACGACTCGTGGCGAACTGCAGTCTTGAAACAAAAAATAAATGTTTTAACGTTTATACATAAAACATGCAGTCTATAACAATTAAAAGAGTTGATAGGAAATAAAACAATCACAGGCAACAATGAATCAAAGGATGGAATGGTGTTTATATGTTAAATATTCCAATGCTGAAACATCTTATACCAAGTCTGCCTTATGCGCCCAAAGATTCCACATCTGATCCAACCAAATATTGGATCAATAGTAATATCAGATCAGCTACTGGTTCCTCGCTAGTCGTTCCCAGACATACAACGCCTGTATTGCTGGTTGTAATCATCCCCATACGTATTAGGGAATTAAAGCGGAATATCAAAAAGGAAAGTTTCCAGTGTATAGTCCCTTTAGTTGAATCCTATAACAATTACTTTTGGTATTAGTTTAAATAGAATTAATTATGAGCTGGTTGAAAACTTGTTGGCGCCAGTAGTTTGGGAGAACATCGCAGGAACATTAAAAAGGTAAGTTTCCAGTGTATGGACCATTAGTTGAATCCTATACAATTACTTCTAGTCAACTATTAAATTTAAGTATAAACTATTGGGCCCCAGGAGTTTGGAAGAATGTCTCTGGAACATCGATAGGCGTTTCCAGTGTATGGGCACCTTTAGGTGAATCCTAACAATTACTTTGTGTTAACTGGTTTAATTAGAATTAGTTATGAGTGGTTGCAAACATATTGGTTTGGGGAAACATCGCTGGAACACTGAAAGGTAAGTTTCCAGTGAATGGGCAATTTTGTTGAATTCATACAATTATTTCTAGATAACTGTAGAATTAGAATTACGAATAATCTTTATATGTGTATGTAATATTAAAGCACTGCACCTGAATTCCCTGCAATTTCTTACCTCTGGAATAAGCAGAGTTAATTTTTTCAGCCAATCTTGTAAATTACACTGTCTGCAAGGCTGGATTTCACCACAGAACAACAATGAGCCCAGCTGACCAGAAGCCACATTGAATAATGTGTTACTAGATAGGAAAGGACAGACAAGCACACCAATTAAATGCAGAACAAATGTTACAAAAATAGCAGACTGTTCAACTACTAATTAATTCAAACACAAACACATTAAAGGCAACTAATGCCAAAAATCAACTTTCTCTACAGCCTACAGGGGGACCCAGGAAACCTTGGTGGGGTTATCCATTACCCAGGAGAGCGGACACTTAAACAAAAAGAGAGACTCTGGTGCTCCTCCTCCTGTTGGGGTATATACATCCCAGCACGTAAGCCTCCTCCAGTTTTAGTGTCCACTTTCAGGAGAATGGATACCTCTATGGCAGTATCAGATAGGCCCCACTGCTCTCGACGTGGGAGTGCATCATAACAACCAAGGCTGATCTATGCTGCGAATGGAGCTACACATCATGCTACACTAAAATGTGTAGATCCCCTCTTGCGCTGAGAAGGTAACCAACGGTGGCTCCCAATGCTTTCTGCAGCTGCACACTTCTACCGACGCTGGAGACAGAAAGCTATTCTCTCCTCCATGCGGCGGCTCCATTGCTAGTAACCGGCACTCTATGGCAAGGAGGGACTTCTGGTCTGTTCTGGTCTGTTTGCGGAGGCAGGATTCCTCCATTCTCCCAGGCTTCCCTTCTACGCCGGCTTCTCTGAGAGCACCAAAGGACATCCGTTTGGGCGGGACTTCCTTTTGTTGTGCTCACAAGGCCTGCTGAGACCTCGTGGCTCTCCCTGAACCCTCCTTGCTTCTGGCTCCCGGGGAGTTCTCTTCCAGTCCTCCTCTACCTCTATTATTTTCTCTATTATTACTAGCCGCAATATATATCTGTGGGGACATCTCTATCCCCATTTTTTCTCCTTTCTCTTCCCCCCCAAAAAATTCTCCCTGCTCTCTCTTTCTCTTACGTCTCCGTGTCTTCCAAGGAGAATCCTCATCCCGCCCAAAGGCAGCAAAATCTGCCTACTTTGTGCCCCATGCAGCTCAACCCAAGACCCCCCTGCCTATACAGACTTCCGTTGCCAGTCAGGAACCTGAGTGGGCCAAAACCCTACTGGAATCCACTGATTCTTTAAAGAATCCGCCTTCGGGGTCAGCGTTACTGTGGACCTCAGGGCAATGTCCCCGAGACTCAACCAGCCTGGGCTATCTTTAACAACATCGTGTTGGGACGGATCCTAGGGTTCAAAGATCCATAAGACCTTCTGCCGTCGCCACACCATGCTTATCCCCACCCGTTCTTCAATAGAACGGGATTCCCAAAACTTTTAAAACGAGTGGAGATACCCTTTCAAATCTAGTCACCTTTGAAACTGACCAGATGAACCAATATCAGTCATTTATTGAAATAATTAACATTCTCCATTATAAATATTCCCCTTTTAAAAGTTGCTGCGTTTATGTACAATGCATGCCATTATTTTCAGTAGCAACACTGTGTTAAAGCACCAAAATGCTGCTTGCAGTACGTTGCACACAACGCACTACATCGCAGTGCTTTAAAGGGACAGTTCAGTGGAAATTTTCAATATTTGGTAAATTAGTTTGTGTAATGCATTTTTAGTTATTCTACATATTCTCTCCCATTTTGAAAAATCATTTGATTTCATATCCTTTGCTATTTCCATGCTGTTGACATTAGTGAGCTGACATTTCAGGTTCTAACGGTCCTTCTTCTTCCCAGGATGCACCATATCCTTGGAATGTTCCTAACAGTTATTTCTACTGATTGGCTGTTGGATGGGTCAGAGATGCTCAGATCTCTACTGAGCAACTGAATCAACCCAGGCGCTGGGTCAAGGGCAAGACCATAACGGTCTCTACTAGGGGTCCTGCAAACTCTTCAAAGGTATGTCCTTTATCCTTAAGATGCAGGGACAATGGCTGAGTCCTGATGCAGTTGCAGATGGTTAATGTTAACATATTGGCGAAGAGATTGTAATGTTAACATATTGGCGAAGGAACGTGACTGGTTCAAGAGAGGTGTTAAGGAGGCCATTTATGTGAAAATAAAGAAACCAAGCCTAAATAGAGGTGGGGGGGTTCGACACCAACTGTCTGCCATGTACAATGCTGTTTTAACACCTTACTCTGGGCATTCCTATAACACCTCTTAGCCACTATCCAATCACACCCTTAACACCTGGCTGTGATATGCTAATTGGGATTTTCCAGGGTACATAATTGCCACAGATTCTTGTACAAGTCATTCTGAATTGAGAAAGCCAGTCGGATGACTAGCGAAACGTCTTCAAGAACTACAATTGAAACTACATTTCAATTAGTCCAGTTGATCTAATTGAATACAACAGATATACCATGACCTGGATGAATGAGAACCTTCACAAGTTAATTTAAACACTTTATATTCTTCTCCAAAATGATTCTTTATTAATAGGATTCCTTACTAATAATTCTTTAATGATTTTTTTTTTTTTTACAGATTTTTCTACAAGTGTGCTATAGTGTGTTATACAACAAAAAACTATTTAAAGTTCTTAAAAACCCCTCAGATTCTTGTCCAACTGACTGAAACTTTCCAACTTGATTAATTAAGAGACTGCAGATAAAATTATTCGATTTTGAAGTGATTCCATTGAAAGGGTTTTTTAAATTAATTCCAAAAAAATAAAAGTGTTTGGCTATCCTAAATGAGCATTCTACCAGACCGAAACCAGAGAGTTTTTCCCCCTCCATTATATTTTAATCTTGTTTAGAAGTCTAACTAAACACACCCATATATAATACACAGCAAAATATTTTCATTTCATAGAAATTTTACCCGCAATGGCTTCAGAGCCTGCGCATCAGGAAGGAATTTCAATAAGGTAGATGCTGCCAGCAGCAAGAAAGAGCGATTTATGGAGTCTCCACCATCAAGTCCAGACAAAGACAATTTGTACAACCCATTACACGACTCGTGGCGAACTGCAGTCTTGAAACAAATAAATAAATGTTTTACCGTTTATACATAAAACATGCAGTCTATATAACAATTTAAAAAATAGAGTTGATAGGCAAATAAAACAATCACAGGCAACAATGAATCAAAGGATGGAATGGTGTTTATATGTTAAATATTTCCAATGCTGAAACATCTTATACCAAGCATTATGCTGCCCAAAGATTCCACATCTGATCCAAACCAAATATTGGATCAATAGTAATATCAGATCAGCTACTGGTTCCTCGCCTAGTGCTGTTCCCAGACATACAACGCCTGTATTGCTGGTTGTAATCATCCCCATACGTATTAGGGAATTAAAGCTGGAATATCAAAAAGGAAAGTTTCCAGTGTATGGGTCCCTTTAGTTGAATCCTATACAATTACTTCTTGTTAATTAGTTTAAATAGAATTAATTATGAGCTGGTTGAAAACTTGTTGGCGCCAGTAGTTTGGGAGAACATCGCAGGAACATTAAAAAGGTAAGTTTCCAGTGTATGGGCACCATTAGTTGAATCCTATACAATTACTTCTAGTCAACTATTAAATTTAAGTATAAACTATTGGGCCCCAGGAGTTTGGAAGAATGTCTCTGGAACATCGATAGGCAAGTTTCCAGTGTATGGGCACCTTTAGTTGAATCCTATACAATTACTTTGTGTTAACTGGTTTAATTAGAATTAGTTATGAGCTGGTTGCAAACATATTGGTTTGGGGAAACATCGCTGGAACACTGAAAGGTAAGTTTCCAGTGAATGGGCAATTTTAGTTGAATTCTATACAATTATTTCTAGATAACTGTAGAATTAGAATTACGAATAATCTTTAATCTGTGTATGTAATATTAAAGCACTGCACCTGAATTCCCTGCAATTTCTTACCTCTGGAATAAGCAGAGTTAATTTTTTCAGCCAATCTTGTAAATTATCACTGTCTGCAAGGCTGGATTTCACCACAGAACAACAATGAGCCCAGCTGACCAGAAGCCACATTGAATAATGTGTTACTAGATAAGGAAAGGACAGACAAGCACACAAATTAAATAGCAGAACAAATGTTACAAAAATAGCAGACTGTTCAACTACTAATTTATTCATAAAACACAAACACATTAAAGGGCAACTAATGCCAAAAATCAACTTTCTCCTACAGCCTACAGGGGGACCCAGGAAACCTTGGGGTTATATCCATTACCCAGGAGAGCGGACACTTAAAACAAAAAGAGAGACTCTGGTGCTCCTCCTCCTTGTTGGGGTATATACATCCCAGCACCGTAAGCCTCCTCCAGTTTTAGTGTCCACTTTCAGGAGAATGGATACCTCTATGGCAGTATCAGATAGGCCCCACTGGCTCTCGACGTGGGAGTGCATCATAACAACCAAGGCTGATCTCATGCTGCGAATGGAGCTACACATCATGCTACACTAAAATGTGTAGATCCCCTCTTGCGCTGAGAAGGTAACCAACGGTGGCTCCCACTGCTTTCTGCAGCTGCACACTTCTACCGGACGCTGGAGACAGAAAGCTATTCTCTCCTCCATGCGGCGGCTCCATTGCTAGTAACCGGCACTCTATGGCAAGGACGGGACTTCTGGTCTGTTCTGGTCTGTTTGCGGAGGCAGGACTTCCTCCATTCTCCCAGGCTTCCCTTCTACGCCGGCTTCTCTGAGAGCACCAAAGGACATCCGTTTGGGCGGGACTTCCTTTTTGTTGCTGCTCACACGGCCTGCTGAGACCTCGTGGCTCTCCCTGAACCCTCCTTGCTTCTGGCTCCCGCGGAGTTCTCCTCCAGTCCTCCTCTACCTCTATTATTTTCTCTATTATTACTAGCCGCAATATATATCTGTGGGGACATCTCTATCCCCATTTTTTTCTCCTTTCTCTTCCCCCCCCCCAAAAAATTCTCCCTGCTCTCTCTTTCTCTTACGTCTCCGTGTCTTCCAAGGAGAAATCCTCATCCCGCCCAAAGGCAGCAAAATCTGCCTACTTTGTGCCCCATGCAGCTCAACCCAAGACCCCCTTGCCTATACAGACTGCCGTTGCCAGTCAGGAACCTGAGTGGGCCAAAACCCTACTGGAATCCACTGATTCTTTAAAGAATCCGCCTTCGGGGTCAGCGTTACCTGTGGAACCTCAGGGCAATGTCCCCCAGGACTCAAAACCAGCCTGGGCTAAATCTTTAACAACATCGATGTTGGGACGGATCCTAGGGTTCAAAGATCAATAAGACCTCTTGACACCTTATCCACTCCTCCTGCGGAAGAAGGGTATCTGGAAGAAGGAGAAAACTTGGAAGGAGGAGAATTGGAGTCCGTCGCTTCCAAACATGAGCTACCAACCCCGTTCACCCCAGAGGCAATCAACAACCTTATCAAGTTGGTTCTACAGACCCTTAACATTCAGGACCCAGAGGAACCAGAAGACCACACTAAATCCCTATTCACATGTACCAAGAAGCCGTCTGCGACTTTTCCATCCTACGGAAAACAGGTGGACCGGATTGTCCTGCAAGAGTGGGCTTCTCCAGAAAAGAAGTTTCCCAATCGAGACACTTACAGGTGATGTTTCCATTTTCACAGTCAGATGTGGCTAGGTGGTCCGCCCCTCCTGTGGTTGACCCCCCCGTCGCAAGACTCTCCAGAGCTACTACCATCCCCCTGTCAGAGGCCACTAATTTCAAAGAGCCCATAGAGATTACGGATCTCTTTTTCAGCCTCAGGTGCGGCCCGTCGGAAGAGTGCCTTTCTTCCCCAAAATCAAGCTCAACGGTTTCCCTTCTTTCACCGCTTATCATCCTTTCATCCCCCACGATACTCCCATCCTCCCCACAGAATGCAGCCTGATCATACCAATAACCCTCCACCACCTCGCTAAGGACAGAGACCCTTCCACTCATGCCCCTCCAAAAGAGGAGGTCTCAAGTTGGGGGGTGAAAAATCTAAGCAGGCATGACTATCCCCAACAGAAGAACGTAGGAGGTTGTCTCCAACTCTTTCAGGAGGAATGCCACTCTCCTACCACAGACGCCTGGACCGTTAAGGTCATTTCTCAGGGCTACAAAATAGAATTTGTTTCCCTCCTTCCCTCTTGGTTCCTCCCATCTCGTATTCCAAGATGCCCAAAACGTTGCAGAGCCCTTCAAATCTGCATTCAGTCCCTACTACTAGCGCAGGTGATTTCCCCCGTGCCAACATCTCAAAGATTTCTGGGTTTTTACTACAATCTTTTTCTAGTGCCAAAAAAGAATGGCTCGTTCAGTCCAGTCTTAGACCTCCATCCAAGACGCCTACTTACACGTTCCCATTTGGCACAGTCACCATCGCTTTTTGAGGTTTGCATTAGAAAATCAACATTTCCAGTTTACCACACTACCCTTCGGCCTGGCCTCGGCTCCGCGTGTATTCACAAAGACCATGGCTTGTTAGGAGGCATTCCTTCGCCTCCAAGGGATTTTTATACTTCCATACCTGGACAACTCACTCATAAAGGTGGCATCTTTAGAACTAGCAACAAAACATGTAGCTTCCTGTGCCAGGATATTAACGCAATTCGGCTGGATCATCAACCCAAAGAAACCTTCCTTCAAACCATCTCGTCAGATGACGTTCTTAGGAATGTATTTCAACACATCTCTTCACAAAATTTTCCTCCTACAGGAAAAAATCTTTTTGCCATCAACTGCGGTGGTCAGCAACTCAACAAAGATATCCATCCGCCAGGTTGTTTTTCAGTGGGGAAAATGGTATCAGCTGTGGAAGCGGTTCCCTATGCACTATTTCACCTGCACCCCCTTCAAAGACATCTCCTTCTACATTGGGACAGAGACCAGGAGTCTCTAGATCATGTAATTCCCCTCCCATCACACATCCAACAGTCTCTCATTTGGTGGATGTCGGAATCCAATCTGTCAGCCAGGTCAAGCTTCCATGTGGTTATAGCACCCCCAACATGCCCCTTTAATGGGAGGTATTATGCCTTATTACTGGATGGATGGCCTCTTCCCTCATTTTAAAAATCCAAATGGCTGGGGGGGAAGTGGGAAAGCCTGCTATATGGATCCAGTGCAAAACTATGAGAAATGCAGAAGTTTGCTAATGGTAATTGAAGTAAAAAAGGTTAGGACCTTCCAGACTGGGGTTACTTTGACGTGGTTGGAAGGCTTTTCATTCATGTGATCACAGTAATGTAAACTAAAACCCCATTGTTTATAAAGTATGCCAGTGTACAGATAATATGATATCTGATCTTTAAGAGTATATCATCGGGTATGGTATAAGTATGTAATGTGGTGTATGTCACGAGGTTTCTCATCTTCCAGCTTCATTCTATCTAGAGTTCTGGGTTTTCTTCAAAGAGGATACAACAGCGGTCTGAAAAGTGCGCTGAAAGAGTATCAGCTCTTTCAATCTTCTTTCACAGGAAACTCGCAGCCAGAAAAGATATTCACACTTTCTTACAAGGCGTAGCCCATCTTCGACCTCCTTCTCGCCCTCCGGTTCAGCCGTGGGATCTTTCCTTAGTATTGAAGATCCTTTAAGGTCATCTTTTCAAACCCTTACACTCAATATCTCTTTCCCTTCTTACTTGGAAGACGTTTTTTCTGCTAGCCATTTCATCTATCAGAAGAGCTTCTGAACTGGCAGCCTTGTCAGTGGAACCTTGTTGCCTCTCTTTCCAATCAGACAAGGTTCTTCTTCACCCTCACTCCGCCTTTCTTCCGAAGGTGATCTCCTCCTTTCATATTAACCAGGAGATTTTGGTTCCTTCCTTCTTTCCGAATCCTTCCTCTGACAAAGAACGCAAATTGCACTCTCTGGATGTGGTGCGGGCCCTCAAGATTTACATTGACCGTACCCGAGATTTACGTTCCTCTCAAGCTTTGTTCGTCCTCCTGGCTGGACCCAACCAGGGATCCAGGGCTTTGCCTCAGACCCTTAGTAGGTGGATCAAATTGTCCGCAGCTATTTAGTAGCGGGAGCTGTTCCTCCCTTGCGGGTTACAGCTCATTCTACACGGGCAATAGGGGCATCTTTGGCAGCTCGCCATGGTGCCTCAGTGGCCCCATTTTTTTCAGGTGGCAACTTGGCCCTCTATTCACACTTTTATAAAGTATTACCTCCTCCATGTGTTTGCAGACCAGGATGCGACTTTAGGTCGATCAGTTCTGAGGGCTCCGGAGTTATAGTTATCTTCAGCCCACCCTAAAAATTTGGGAATTTGGGACGTCCCCAGGATCTTCTGGGTCCCCCTGTAGGCGAAAAGGGGATTTTTGAACTCACCAGTAAAATCCTTTTCTCTGAAGCCGTAAGGGGGACCCAGGGACTTCTCTCCCTGGTTTACATTTTATTTTCAAATTTTCGGCTTGTCGCCTTTGTTTCCGGTTAAACCTGTTATTTCTATCATTCTCGATCTATGGCTTTTCGCTCCCTCTTTCGGACTGGAGGAGGCTTCCGGTGCTGGGATGTATATACCCCAAGAAGGGGGAGGAGCAGCAGAGCCTCTCTTTTTGTTTTAAGTGTCCGCTTTTCTGGGGAATGGATATAACCCCAAGGTCTCCTTGGTTCCCCTTATGGCTTCAGAGAAAAGGATTTTACTGGTGAGTACAAAAATCTATAAAAAAGGGTACAGAGCAGCAAGAAATCCAGCAGGTACTTCTGAGTCTCCCTACTCAGAAACCAAAGATAGAACCACAGACTGGGTAAAACCCTAGAAACAGAAAAGAGATAGTACTGCAGGGAGTGACTATTTACTGGACACAGACATTTGCTTTGCTTAGCTCTTATATCTGTGGTCTTTATACATGGCTATTATATACTTTTATCCCTGTTTTTAGAATCTATTTGTGGGGTATCCACAGTGTTACTTATTTATATATATCTTTTATGTGGTTTGTTACATTGTATATTACACCTACTGTGGCTGGCCAGCTATATACTGATTTATAGAGGTGTTATTTTATATATGTGCTATTTAGGATATTAAATATTGTAATATTATTTAGCTATTGTGTTTAGCTTTGTTTCTGTGTGTATCACAAGCAGAGTACTATCTCTTTTATGAGTACAAAAATCCCCTTTTTGTAAACTTTGGAAAAGTCAAAGCAGAGTAGTCACCAACATGAGCTGTCAAATTTCAGTTGTGCTGCATCAGACAGCTCAACACTCTTTACTCTGTGTATCCTTGACTATCTCTCTTTAATGTTAGTGGTTAGCCATGACATGGGAGGAAAGTTGACAGTATGTTTTCCCACCTTCCTAGGAAATGAACTTAGACAATTGTATGTACTTTGGGCCATATTCGCCCTTTGAAGGACCAAAATAGTTCAACAATAATTCACTTATTTTGGACTTATTTCATTGATGCTTTTCCAAGTCTGGATAAAATGATTCTTCTGAATTTGTACAAGTTCAGAGACAACTATAATGTATGTAAAGTTAAAAACAAAAACAGTTAAAATGAAAAGTACCTGGTGCAGGAAAGATTGGCAATTTATATCTCCCAATTTAGTGTCTGTAAGGGGCGCCAGCACTATCAGGCTTTATCTGTGCTTCAGCACTATATTTACGACAGAAAGGTCCAGGACACTAAACTGGCAAATAACGTGTTGGTGCTCTTCAACCAAGTTATAATGGGAGGTAGGAATATTCAAACCCTACCTTCCTGCTCCAGGTATTTTTCATTTTTTTAAATTTTTACAGCGTGGTAGTCTTTTAAGAGATAAACTCACATTAAGCCATTATCTTTTCCCTTTTTAGTAACCAGTGGCCCAGTTCTACTTCATTATCATATTTAATTTATTTTGCTGCATAGCGTAATTATTAACTTGCAAAAAAAGTCATTTTAACAACTGAAATATAACTTTCAGGGATGATAAGATAGCAACCCAACACCATGGTTTTTAAGAGATATACTTAGCAAGGAATTTTCCCACAGAGCTGGGGAACTGGTCCCACCCAAAACTGTTCCAAGTGCTCTGCACCCCCCAGTTACTGAACAACAAAAAGAGCACTTGAATGCCCACATTAAAGCTTCTGACTTATAGCCACAGGAAGAGTTATAAAGCAATGTAACACTTGTGTTTCTAAGCAGTTGCTACACAGAAATGCAGAATTAAAAAGGCAGAAAATACTTTAAAAAACCCTCCTGATTAACTTCCTCTCTGCCCTACATCATTAAAGGACAACTATACTGTAAAAATTAACTTTTTAAAAATGAAAAGCACCTGGGGCAAAGAGATAGGATTGATTATTCCCACCACCAGTTTATGGCCCAGGGCCATTCTATATTAAAGATAGTGCTGAAGCATACAGTAAGACTGACAGAAGCAGTTTTCTTTGTCCTGCTGCTCCCCGTAGAAATAAAATTGGGAGGTAAAAACACCAATCCTACCTCCCTGCCTCAGGTACTTTGTTTTTCAATGTTTTTTTTAAAAAACTCTATACGCACTATAGTTTCCCTTTAACACTGATACTGGCAGAGAAGCTCAATAAGAGTCCCCTCAGCGCATTTATGTAACCATCAGTTAAAAGGTGGAAGCTAATAAGAAAGTAACTGCAGGCAATTCTATAGAGAACGATATTAAGGCAAATAATACAATCAGAAAATATGTTTTAGTCAATAATATGCAATAAATAAGAAAGGGATTGAGATTGAAGTGAGACAGAGTTTATTTACCTTCATGCCTGGACCGGTGATCAGACTGTGCTTTTAGCACCCTGTAAAGATAAGCCATGAAACTTATTAGAAGAATATAAACATCAGTGTCTGAGCGTGAAGGCATTCCTTCTCTTTTTGTATTCAAATACCGCACATCAACTACATCTCTTAAAGGTAAACTATACTGAAAAAATTACTTTTCCTCATCTTAATTTATAAATAAAAGTAGCACTTACATTGAGGTGTGTGTGCTCCTGCATGCCCTTAATACAGTACTTGTTTTGCTCAGGCTCAATACCCCCTTCCTTCTTTAAACCATTGCCCCTTTCATCTGACCAGATTTTTTTTTATGAGGGCAAACATGCTCAGTAATCACTATGAGGCAGCACTGGAATAGGGAATTTCCCACATTCCAACTGTCAAAACTGCACACAGTATACCAATTGTCAGAATTCTGTCACCATAACAGCTACAGCAAAACTGCTCACAGCAGAAGAGTTTATGATAATAATAATAATATAGCACTTGATTGACAGCTGAAATGTAAGATGGCTCATATTGGATATCTAAAGAAATAGGGGAGAGATCAACAAAAAAATATGCTTTAAGTGGTGGTTGGGAAGAATTAATGTTTCCAGTACTGGTCAATATAAAATAAAAAAAAATTCCAGTATAGATGCCCTTTAAAACATTCAGAGAATGGCTTTTAAGTTTGAATATTTAAAATATATTCGGTTTACAGAAATTGGCATTGACTAATGAACTGCCTTTACAATGCCTAGTTTAGTTAACTAATGAACACTGGGAGATTTAACCAAGGGTGGTCAGCTAAAACTAAAATTAGACACATTATGAACAAACATAATTAGCTTATAGGGCACTTTAATTATAGAATACAGCAGTTCTATAAAAGGGCAGATTCAATGTTCACAAACAATGCATACAAATTTCAATCTATACAAACCTCTTTATTCCTTCTCTAAAAAATCTTCCTTTTTACCAATTAAAAATCTATGTCCACCCCCACCATTTACGTTTAAAAACAGTTTTAGCCCAATCTGACACCAATTTTGTTATACTTTCCTTTAGCAAAAATGCTATCACTATTTAGAGATCCCTCTTCATTAGGTAGACGCCTCCCCTGCTACTCTATGTGTTAAATACCTGCAGAGAGCAGAGCAGGCTTCTCATCTGCAGCTCAGGGAAAGGACAACAGCAACTTAAGTAAGCAAATACTGACTTCCAGACCCCAAAGCTGCAGAGGAGAAAGCAGAGCCACAGCAAAATAATTATATAGAAATTTGTGTATGGGAGCTAACCATCTGTTAAAAGTGGTGGGGGTGGACATGCCTTTTATTAACTGTAGATTTCCCATATTAGTTATTTCAGTTAGTCTATTCTATCAGCATATGTGAAGATTTGTTCATGTGGATCCAATAACTTATCCTTATATTTAATTAGTAAAAAGATTAGCTACTGAATAATTTATGACTGGCAAATATGCTTCACCATTAGTCACCTGCAAGTTCGACACCCCAATCTATATGTATTGCCAAAATGGTGAATGTTAGACTGTGTAAAGTTGTCTTAAGCCTGAATTAATAATCGTATATCATTCAACAGCCACTGTGCCTGGTTTAATATGTGAGGGTTTGGCAGAGTAGATTAAGATCAAATGGGCCCCAGAAAAGACCCTACGAGGGTTAAGCCAAAATCAAATGAACCCTAAAATTCTACTCATGGCAAAAAGACACACTCTTCAATATCTACAATAAGGCTGGCACATCATGAAGCTAATACCTTCTACCCACTAGAATAGGAAGAACATTTATGGAGATTAGTGTGGCTTTAATGATAAATAAGATATATTAGCAAATATTCTATATTTACCTTGGTGCTAAATTGTCGTATGTGTAGGCTACAGACATAAGCCTTTGAATCAAACAGGTTCCTTGGACAAGAACCAGAAATACCTTTAAAAAGAAAAATGTTGGTCACTTAAGAGACCTGGGAATTAAAGTGATACTTTTTATTGTCTAACTACTGTAACAATTTCATTACTGTTACAGTAACATTTTTTTTCTCAGAATAAAATGTGGGAAGAATATGGAAAAAAAAAATAAATAAATAAAACTGTATACTAAAGGTGATGTTAGATTTTTCAACTTTGACAGACTGTAGAACAAGTTGGAATATGAAAGTGATAAACCATTTCCTTTACCTGACCCTTAATGCAAAACATAATATTGCTATCTGAAAAAACAGGTGATATATAACCACACCCTTCTAGAATTACTTTGTGGCTGTATGGTACTATGTGTAGCCACTAATATGCAATCTTGTCATGTACATGCACAAGCTGAATTCAATTATCGCAAGTGACTCAATCTTTTTTTTGTTTAAATATAAAAAGTACTAAGCATAGGGGTGCTGAGACCAGGCTGACTACCTACATACTGTTACACTTCTCGGGTAGCAGAGTATTATTTAGCAAAACCTCTTAACTCCTTGCATGGGCCCAATGGAAGGCAGGTACGACAGACAGCTCAGCAATCTCACTATTTAGCTCATGTGCCAAAAAGGGGATTACAATAGATAATAATAACAGACAATTTAAAACCAATGCATTGGCTCACAATATATGCCTATTAATAAAGAAACTAATTGGGTTCTGCAGTGCATGAAATGTAAGTGCATTTTGCACTTACTATAACAATACCAGTTTAGTTGCCTAAGCATGAAGAAACACACTGCCAATTTGTTGAGAAATGCCCTTTTGGGGCATCAAAAGAGATTGTGACATGGGGCTTGCCACCCAAAAAGAGAAAAATTAATGTGCAGCAACCTCCATGACTTCACTAACCACTATTACATTTCTGAAGCTGTGACTTCCTCTTTTTATGCAGTTTAATCTAATCCCCTAGAAAACTGGTATAATTACAGAATAAAACAAGATTTTAACTGTCCTTTTATACTAACAGGTAGCATAGATTTGGCAATAGGTAAGTATGTGCAATCACATTCTTAATAAAGACCTATAAATGCACACTTTAACAAAAAGTTAAACAGTGAAATTAAAAGCAATGTTCACTCCTCAAATTAAACATTTTATATAAAACCCCTCAAATTAAACATGTTATTTTAATCACCCTGCAAAACCCAAAACTGCAATAATTAGAAATCTGACAAATGTCGGTCTAATCTGTTGCAAATAATGCATTTCTCTCTGACTCTCAAAAGTTTTTTGCATCCTCTTTAAGATCTCTCATCTTTTACATGTTGAAAGGAGGCAGCTTGAGGAATAGCATTCGGTCACTGGCTGCGACATCATCAGTTACATCCATGACTGAATGCTGCAAACTGGAAGAACAATGTAACAGAAAATTAGGCAGCATTCCAGATTAGCCCTATGTTTGTCAGCTAATTATTGGAGGGGTTTTTTTGTTTTTTTTTTTTTGGGGGGGGGGTTACCTATATATATTTTTGAGGGATTAACTTGCCCTTTAAGCCAACTGTTACCAGCAGTTTGAGCAGGAAAACATCTACATGGTAAATAATTTATTATGAATATAAACATGTAAATTACTGCAAGTAAATAGGATGTAAATGTGCTTTTAAGGCAAAACCCTCTTTAAATATGATCATAATGAATTACCTCCGTTAAACGGGGTATATGAAGGCCTTTGGGGTGCTCCCCTGCAGATTTTCTCGATTTCCCAGGCCAAGCCCGCTTTCTGTGGCTTTCTGCTATTCCAGACCAGGCAAAAACATCATGATATGCAAGATCCAGATCTGTTGGATCCACAGCAAACTGGCAGATCAACTTCAGCAAGCAAGCTAAACAGTCCAACTGCCACTAGATGGAAAAAAGAAAATGGAAATATTATACAGTTCTAGACATTGAACCAGAGCTTTAAATTTGTATTAATAAGTTAAGTTAGATAATGACTTAAATAGACAGTGTAAAGGCAGAGAAACAAAGTTTCAATGCTTTCCTTTGGAAAACTCAATCACAAACTGATCATATAACCCACAACAGAATTCTCATGCTGACAGAACAATTTATATTACTAAAATTGACCACTAAAAACACTATTTATTGACTGCAGAACTACGGTAGGAAACCGCTACAAGAACTAAAATGTGCCACTTGCGTAAAATTAGCAAATCTGGGCCAAATAAGGGATTAAGCTTCCCTGCAGTGAAAAGTACAGCAGATAGTCAAACATAGTTCAGGAAACACTGGTTGCTTAGAAAAAACTAGAGGTGTGCATCTATATTTAAAGTTTGACATGCTTGGCTACTGTCAACTAAACTATTAATAAAGACAGGACATCCCTCTAAACCCCCAGCAGTAACAGAAAAGGCCCTATATTATACAGGCCCAGTGCAAGTAAAAATACATAAGAGAAATTTAACCTAATCGTTTTTCCTAGCTGGTCAGGAATCATTAAAGGATAACTATACTCTAAAAATTAACTTTTTAAAAATTGAAAAGTACCTGGGGCACATAGGTTGGATTCAATATTCCTACCTCATAACATTGTTTCTTTGAGGAGCTACAGCACGTAGAGTTTTCATTTGCCAGGTTAATCCTGCATTAAAGATAGTGCTGAAACTAGGAGGAAGACTGGCAAAATCAGTTTTCTTTGAGCTGGTGCTCCTTACAGAAACTATATTGGAAAGTAGGAATTATCAGTTCTATATCCCTGTCCTAAGTTCATTCTAAAGGATATGTACACTGTAAATCCAACTTAATGTTACTAGATAGCTTGTGCTTTAAATGTAAAGTGTTTTTTTTGTGTGTTCTAGGACCTCCTCCCGTTTTTAGCTACGCCCCACGAGATTGTGCAAAGAGGTAACACTCAGGTGACCAGCAGTTTTACTTCTAATGGCAACTTTATTACATGTGCCAATTTGCAGAAGGAAAAATTATACTTACTACAGTCCACGATTCTTGTTCTTTAGGTTCCAAAATTCCAGAATTGTATATCTCAATCAGCTGTTGAAGACCTCCTGCAGCCACAAACTATAGATAGATTACAGTAAATTACATTTAATTTATAACAGTTATCAAAAACCAGTCATGAATTACAGTAATAAATAATGTACTGAAAGCTCAAAATGACAGACTTTGTCACTGGTTAAAAACCAATTTCAGTAAAAAGAGTTGAACATTTTTGTTCTATACATACAAAAAGTGGACAGGGGGAAAAAATGAATGGAAAGTATGCAAAGAGTAACATGCATTATAGTAATATTTACCAGCAAGGCTCATGTGAATATGATTAACTGGCATTAGAAAGCCTACATGTAGCTCTACAATGGACAAAATTATCATCATGCATTTTCTATTGTTTAAACTTTGCCATTCACGTGTAGAAGATTGCATGATGGTGAAATTGACTGATACTCTCCATTCACAGATCAATTGGGAAGACGGGATCCAACTACACCATCTTTCACCATTTCAGATTGAAATCTGCTCAACATGTGCAGCCACATATAGGGTCATCGAAAACCTTTCCGACTGGTGTAACCACTTTCTGTTTTGACTGAATTAATAATTTTTTTTTTTAAAAAGGAGAATGTATGGCAGACTTTACTCTTCCCTTAGCTCAGGGATATACAGAGTACCTCAATGGGTATCTAATCACTCACACTAAAGGCAAGGCCCCACTAGGCAGTGCACTAGACGCAGAGCAAGAATAACTTCACAGGTGTACCTCTGGTTAGCAATAACGTAAAAATGTAATAATTGGCTTCTAATGTTTCTAAATTTAAAGACCATGTTCTCCCTCATGACTAAATATTAACAGCAGCTTAAGATTACACAGCCAATCTATTTTCATGGCTTTGCTCTCTCCTCTGCAGCTTCCGATAAGTTAAAGCTGTGATGCTTAAGTCAAACCAATGACGGAGTGCCATTTTGGGCGTTGCATAGGAGAGGCTGCCAGTAGTTTATATGTACAGCAGCACAGCCAGATTCCACCAGCAAAAATCACTATAAGCTGCTGTTAAAATTTAGTATTGAGGGCAGGGCCGTTTTTAGGCTTAGTCCATAGCAAAACTAGCATGCCCAGTGTTTTAGCATTTCCCAGTCAGCTTTTACTTGCTGTGTTAGAACTGCTCTCCTTGTTCAGCTGCTTTAAAGGGTATGTCCACCCTAAAATTAAATTTTTTTATATATGATTCCCCCTGGGCTCCCAGCCCCAACCACATTGTTTTTTTTTAGAAAGCCCCCCAAACTCTACTTACCTCCCCTCTTTCCTCCGACGCGCTCCCGGCCCTCTGCTTGCGAGGAAATGCAAGTAGAGGGGCGGGACCGGCAGCCGCGTCTGTGATTGGCTGAGCGGCAGCCAATCACGGAGGCCGCTGCCGGCATCTCACTTCCGCGTAGGAAAGCGGAGAGGTAAGTAAAAGTTTGGGGAGCTTTATAAAAATAAAAATTATGCGGCTGGGGCTGGGGGACATGGGGGAAGGCGATATTAAAGGGGATTAACGCTAGGGGGAGGGATAGCAGAACGGGAGGGAGAGGGAGGGGGAGGGAGCGGATGCTTCCGTGTTGAGGGAGATCATCAGTACTGCGCAGGACATTTCTCTACCGGAGGCAGAGACGGAGGAAGACACAAAATAAGGTATGTGAGCCTCCTAGTGTTCATTTGTTTTATGTTCACTGCACTTAAACTTTTTGTCAATAAGGCTTTGAGAGGAGATAAAGTAATGATTTGAATCAGCACAAGGTGGGCATTTAATGATTATTTTTCTGTTTTGGGGGTGGACATGCCCTTTAATTTGCAACATTATAATGACTAGAGAGCCTGGACTCAGCTCACTTTACTCTGTAACAATGCTGCAAATGAACTGAAAAGCAGTTCTAAAACGGCAAGTAAACGCTGCTGCAGACTTTTTAACAGTGGCCTATGTGACTACTACTAACAGCCAAGAGAGAACTATCCCTGCCTTTTTTCTTCCTTCCACCCAACTCTGCTGGCATTGAAAGTCTTAATGGCAATACACTAGGACAGGAATAGGCAACCAGTAGATTTCCAGATGTTTGAAAACTACAACTCCCAGCATCCTGTAGTTAGGGAATTCTGGGAGATGTAGTTTTCCAATATCTGGAGATCTACTGGTTGCCTATCCCTGCTCTAGGAAAGTGCTGGCACTGAAAGTATTAATAGGAAAGACTGCTGGCCCTGAAGGGTTAATGGTAATACTCAGCTGGCACTAAAAGTGTTAATGGCAATACACTGGGGAGGTCTCACGGCACTGTGATGCTCTGTACGCACAAACATACGTATATAGGCCGCATGCCCCACTTGGTACAGCGTAGGTTCCACTGTAATGAAACATTCATAGAAGGATTGACACTTTGTCAGAAGGAATTGAGCAGGGAAACCCAGATGCAACAGTATGGCTGCCCAATGGGTTTTTTTTTTTTTTTGGTTTGTGGGTGGGAGGGTGCCTAGGGCACTAAGATGGCTATAAAAATGGCCCTGGCTGAGGATAGACTTTAAAAGCAAACATGTTTAAAGGCATACAGGAGAGTTTTAGTTTAGCACTATATTATCAATATAAACAGAACCTTGCAACTCCAGGTGTTTTTACTGTTTTCAATTTGATCTTCATTCGAATCATCAGAGTCTGGATACAGATCACTGTAACTACCCTGTTAAGAAAAAAAAAATGATACTGTCCATCAACAGTCAACAAAAAGTTAAAATACTAAATTAAACTAAGTTTCTAAGAGAGACCCTATTCTATGCTAGAAAAACCATAATTTTATCCTGGATGGCCCCCACGATCCCCAAATTGATGACCTGGAAGAATATGATAGTATTAGATAGATAATGCTCCCATACCTAAGGGCTAATTCACAGGTGCGCTTAAAAAAATGGACAGACAGTAAAACCCCATAGGATTTCACAATATCGTTCACACCTGCTGCGTTATAATCCGTTCCGTTCCAGTCCGTTTAAAAAACGCACTGCATGCAGCATGTCCATTTTTTCATGCATTTTCTACAGAAATCTATGGAATACACATTGTTAAAAAATGGATACAAATGTATGAAAAAAATGGATACAAACTGACAAACACATGCTGTACGTTACTGTCAGTTTCTAGTGTGAACGTTAAAAAATAGACACAAATGTATGAAAAAAATGGATACAAACTGACAAACACATGCTGTACGTTACTGTCAGTTTCTAGTGTGAACGAGCCCTAAGAGTGATATATATAAATAGAGGTTCCTTGAATAAATTCAACAAAGTATGGTCACCAAAAACCAATGTATGATTTCCCGCTATATAATTTCTTCTTGCATAACCAATTTCGGGAGACAAAATATGGACCCTGGACTCTCCTTTTAATTCTCCTTATTGCATGCTTCTTTTTCTCTTTTACCTTTTATGATACATTAACACAGACTAAATGGTTTTCCTCTTCCCTTCCCAGTTCATTTACCCCTTCATGTATTTAAAATAAATTTTGATGTCCAGCTGAACCCAACATATCTAACAGACAAAGGTAAAACTATTTCATTTGATATGACTGTATATTATTAATATTGTACTGTAAACAAATGCTCATGTATGTATCAAAAGCTACTGGCTGGATGTTACATTTAAATAAAAACAGTTTAAAAAAAATTTAATAGTTTCAGATTGTTGCCTCCAACATGCAGCTCTGATGAAAAAGTTTCCCCCCAAAATAACTTTGATACCCAAGCCTAGAAAAAATATTCTAGGCCATTAAGTGGCGACTCTTTATAGGTGCCACATGTATAGAAGAGCTAATGGCCTGGATCAGACAATCATGAAAATCTGCAGAAAGACTAGGTTATTTGTGGTTGGGAAGTTTATGCTTCGTACACACATCAAATAATTTTCGCACGATTTGCTCGACGAACGACCCATTGTATGACATTCATGCGAAAAGGATCTATGACTACTCTCTGCTTCTTCCGAAAATCAGCCTGGCAGATTCGTTCCTACGATTGTCGTATGTTTGTACACAGATTATCAGTAAACTGTGATGTAAGATTGAATGTAATGCACATGTGCAGCATTTCAAGATCACACAGTATTCCGAACATCATGTAATACGTACGTCATGTAACACCGTTACCAACTAACACTATTCACTATTGTTGATGTATGTACAGGTGTCGTTAGAAGAACTACTGTATAACGAGATGGTCACTGTACGTGCCTTGAGCACATTGTGCGAAAATGATCATTAAATGATAAGTTGCTAAATCACAGCCAATATGACAAAAATATCAGGCCAGATGTTATATAAACAAGAGATGAGATGCAAACATAGCAATCAGATTTAATTATTATAACTAGAGCTAGAGAAATGGACCAGTTTGTGCCCAGACTTAACTACAATTTGCAAGAATTATTTGTTCTTCTATTCTTACTGAACAAGTAAATAAAAAAATCATCTTGATTAGGGTGACCAGGAATTTGTAAAACTTGATAAGCAGGACAAGATAACATCTACCCTCAGCTTTTAAATAAAGGTATTAAGTTATTAATATCTGAATACGTCTTTTGTTCTACTATAAACGGAGATGACAGAATATTAGTTTAGTCACAATCACATATAAGATTACTGCTGGCTGCAGCAACCAATAAATGGCCAATGGCCAACAATCTAACGTATGTGGTGGCTCCCAACACAGTTGTTTAGCATTCTGGCAGAAGGATTCTCAAACAGTCAGACAGTCTTTAGACGTTCATCAGTTGCTTTGGTTGACAGTATATAACACATGTACAATGGTTAAAGGACGAACGACCGCGGGACGCGTGCACACGCAAGACAAATGGCCGTTTCGGGCAATATTCGCACCTGTGCATGCTTTTGCTTAGGTGTAGTTCATCAATCCACAATGGATGAGCTTATGAGATTAAAAAGATTGGAGGTTTGTTAAAATTTGTACACAAATGCATTTAGTCCGACCAAGCACAGACACACAAAATTATTGTCGCCGAAACGGGCGTTCATGGAGCATGCACACACTCATGTGTCGGCTCTTGTCGATAACATCGGACGTGTGTACAGACCTTAAAGGTGGACATACATACAAACGATAATGGGTAAATCCCATCGTTCCACAACGAGATTTGCCCATTATTATTCAAGTGTATGGGCTTTTCCCGACCGACCGTAGTGCCGACGAACAACCATAGTCGCCACTATGGCCAGTCGGAAAATTTCCGCTGGTAGTTATTGCAAGACCGATGCCCATAATTCGGATGGGGATTGGTCAGGTATGTGTATGAAGTTCCGAAAGCACGAGTGCCGACAGATACCCATGTGACTATTACGCTATCTGTTTTACTTACAATGTAAAGAATAATCCAATTCAAAGTTATCACTTAAAGACAAAGATGGTGTTTATTTTGTTTATCTGGTTGCTAAAAACAATGGGCAGAAGGCAGGAGAAGGTAAAAAAAAAATCTACTGCATATTAAATATTCTCTTTGAAATTGATGCTAAGATAAAATACAAATGAATAAAGGATTGGTTTAAATCAGTTTCAAAAAGAAAAATCTGGTATTACTCCTAAATTATAATAAAGACATTGCAAGGCAGTGTTTTTAAACAAAGCCATTACGAGCTGGGTACACACCTGCAGATATTTCCGGCCGACCGACTGATTGCACGGTCTGGTCGGTCAGAAATATCTGATGGTGTGGGGTGGGCAGCCGCGACCGAGCTCAGATGCCTGTCCATCCGTATCGGACAAACAGGTGATCAGGACTGTCGGTAAATCACAGCTGATCATAGGGAACCACACGATCGTTCATGTACACTGTCGGCTGCAGCCACTTTTGCAAACCGACCACTCGTTATGTGTATGGCCACAATAACTTATTGTTGTTAACAGTTAACTGCAAAAATCCTAACTAAATAAACTAATATATTTCATACTTTTTTAACAAAACAATTAGTTTAAAATTTGATAGCCCACTCTTCTATGTTTATTTTTAAAACTACATCTATTATTACGGCCTTCAGTAGCTCGCCATCTGATAAACACAGAAAGCTTTTTATTGCTCGGTGTTAAAAACATAGCACACGCTTTTTTTTTTACAAAAAACTTTAACGCCGTCATTACCGTAGATTCTCTCCTTATTCTCCTATTAGGCTTTCCCAAGGCTTCAATAATTTCTAAAGCATATAGGAGTTTATGAGCACTTTTGATCCTTAGCAAATCTTTCCAACAAGTTCCATCATTGCACTAAAAGGGAAAAATCAAGAAAAAAATTGTCAACACTAGAAACTTCAAATTGTTTTTAACTTCTTTAGGCTGGATACACACGGGGAAATGATTTGTCCCGACCAATTTGTTCGCTACTCACTCGCTACTCACGGCAATAATGGCCACGGCCGTCAGTTTGCATGACCAATCGTGCGGTCCCCATAGGAAACACACGATAGGCCATGATTTAGCAATAGGCCCGTTAGTCTGATCCGGTGGGCTGAAAATATCTTACCGTGTGTACCCAACCTTAGACATATGCTATAAGTAAATCTTTAAATTTATAAAATTTGCTTTATTCTACTACAACGAATGAATCTGTTACCATTGATAACTCCATCAGTTCAGGTTGTAAAATGGCACCATAAAAGGGGAAACACTATATAAATATGAATGTGCAAGTTCTTGATACAATTAAAACAAATTGAATTTAAACAGGCTTTAAAAAGAAGAGTAGGGAAAAGCAAGTATAATTCCTCTTCCCTCTCTCTATATCAGCACCCAGGGTAAGGAACTAAACTGGCTAGGTCCTCCTCCCTAGGCTTTTTACATCAGCGGATTTCCTTTCCTAAGGGGTGCCCATCCTGCCCAAGGCTGGGGGCTTCACTTGTGGCACCTAAGCAGGCACTAAGCAGGCTGTGCAATAGGCTCTGTCACAAAATGCCCATACTCCACCCCAGTCCACACAGTTCCCACCCCTAGCCCCGCCTACTCTTAGGTCCCATGTCCTCCAATTTTTTTTTTTACAAAGGGGTCACATGTTAAAATGGATGTTGTCAATGTGAAAAGAACTGTATTTTTAAAAAACTATTCCACAGGAACAGTGTGACATTTCACCCCCCTCCCCCTCCTCCCTTTCAGTTACTGTAACTCAATCTCTTTCTGGTTTCTTTTGCTTTCTCCTGCACGGAGCATGTGCCAACCGCAGATTAGAAGGAGGAAATAGTATTTATGACCACAGATTCAGAACCTCCCACCCCCTAACTTTCTGATCAATGATTTCTTTATATTTTGGGCACGTAGAGAGGTGGTTGACGGCTCATTTTAATGGTAGGAACCTGGAACCTTGTATTTAAAATCAGTTCCCCTTTGAGTTTATAAATGCAAACATCATAGGAGTAAAGGAAACCTCTTTATACCCTCTTATAGCATAGACATTGGAGAAAAATTTAAACAATCTAATTATCTTCACCCAATTCTCAAAAATAGATAGCAGCAGAAATCAGAAGGCCTTTTTGGTAATTCTCCAAATGTACGGGAGTGTATTCTTTTACCCTCATAACCGCACAACTTACCTGCTCATCAGAGACATTTTGGAAAGCCTGCAACATGTTGGGACACGTAGGAAGCAGCATCAAAAGCTCCCAGACTCTCCTTGACAAGTTTTCTGCATGGAGATGTAGCTCTTCACACCTTGCACTCTATATAGAAAGGAGAGCATGCAGTAAAAGTGTCTCACAAAAGACAGATTTTGCATTATTTTCTTCTTTCATTAAAAAATGAACTTACAAATGAATAGAGCATACCTCAATATTTTCCATCACCATCTCTCCAGATGGAGGCTTAAAAGAGGCCAACATTTCTAATAAGCCAAAGAGTGTAGTAAGATGAGGTTCCTGCAAGAGCAGAAGCATTGGGATGTTTTCCTTTAGTGGTGGGGGCAAGCATGATGCAGGCAACTGGACTCCTTCACCTTTCCGCTCTCTTCGTGGTGCACCCAAAGAAACAAACACCATCTATTAAAAAAAAAAAAAAAAGGGGGGGGGGGTGGAGATACAAAATCCATGAAAACAACCAGTCACTTCAATAACTGTAGGTGATATTGCTTGCCCAATGACCAAAATAATGGTTGGATAATTGTGATAAATGTCGGCATGTGTGTACCAGCCCTTAGAGTGCGCACAATGATAGGCTTTATATTCATTTAAGTTTTGGCTTTAAGCCTCGTACAGATTAAAGATTATTGTTGGGCAGAAGCGGGCAACAAATGTCTGGACAATACTACCCGTGACAGCTCACACTGGTGCCTCATTGGTCTAACAGGACCGACTATAAATGTCACAGTAGCCCCCACAGGTTATATTGTTGGCTGAAGGCTGAAGCATTTGGTCTTTGAATGTTTGCCGGTTGTTTTATGTCATTTCTTTATATTTTCATTTTACAGTAGCTTACATAAACACTCGTTCTACACTCAAATAAGGTTGTATTAAAGGGCATGTCCACCCCAAAATCAAATTCTCCCCCACTGCTGGCCCCAGTGTGTAGTGTGTAAAAATCCTTACTTTTCCTCTCTGCTCCAAATGGTTCTCCTCTAATGTCTGCCCAAAATACTAGAAAGAGTAGGAGCCTGGCTGGAGTGAAAACTTTTATGCCTCTGAGGTGTCCTCTGAGAGGTTTCTGGCTTGCTCAGTGCAGCCCTCCCTGCCCTCCCCCCCTCCCTCCCGCCTGATCCCGGTTAGGTTCCCTGTGCCCTAGTGTAAAATCCCTTTTCTGTAGTGTAGGGCTCCCTCTCCCACCCCCAACCACTGTAAAAAAACTTAACCGAACTCTACTTACACAGCCTCTTTCCCCCAGCGTTCTACACTGCTGGAAGCAGCGTCCGTGATTGGCTGCCTCTGCCCCATGTCTGAACGACACGGAAGAGAGGCAGTGTAAGTAAAGTTCGGATAAGTTTTTTTTACACGCTAATATAGCTGTTGGGGATGGGAGATAGGAGCCCTACACTACAGCAAATTTTCTAAAAAGAGTTGGACATACCCTTTAAGTACTGAATAATTTCATACACCACTTGTTTTTGTAAGCAAGAAAGTAAAATTAGCTACATTGGACCTCCCTTGCTAGGTGGATGAATGGGTTGAAATGAAATGAATGTGACGTGTTTGATGTAGTAAAATATTTTACAAGCTTTACACAAGCATATTTGCTGTAGGAAAGGGAAAATTTGTTTTAGGCTATAGATTTAAAACCTGAAAGCAAAGTACAAACAGAGAAAAATAATAGCGTTAAAAAAACAGTGTTTTTCAAGCTACCTGCATATCTTTAAAGCCAAGCTCATGGAGTGTCTTTTCATCATAATCAGTTGTCAGTTCGTGGCCAGAGGATATCATTCGGACTGGACCCATTAGACCACCTTATAACAAAAACAATCACTAGTTTTAACACATTTCAAGAAAATTACATTTAGCAAAATTAAAGGGCAACTATAGTGAAAAAAATATATACAATGTACAGATCACTTATTATAAGCTGCCTTACTTTTATGTTGCTGTGTGGCTTTGTTTCTTCACACTGGTAGAAATTTGTACCAAGCTGTGTAGTCCCCCTCCCCTCTCTTTCTAGTCCCCCTCAAGCAGTAAAGGGTTGTATGAAAAGTCCAGGCAGTCCTCAGTTAAAAGGACTTTAAATGATGTGCTGACACCCTGTTGACCCCTCCCTTCCAGAGCTAGACTGCAAGCAAGCAAAATGTGGAAGAAAGTAGCAATATGCTGAAGGGAGGGGGAGGGAGGAGGACAAGTGGTGCTGAGATTCTTTACAAGTAAGTTACTGAACTCTGCCTGTTATCTTAGTTTGCTAATTGTTATTTATTTTTGTACCTAAAGTTCATATCTCTCCTCTGCTTAGCTGAGATCATAATCACTGAAGACAGAGGCAGTGTAGCAGCAGCTTGTAGTGAGAGACATTCACAAACACAGTGAAACTGCTTGTTATCCTGATACATGTCAGTTTGCTTTAGTCTATATATTTCATAGATTGCACTGAATGTCTTGTTTGGTAAATAGTCTGTATTACTGTATTATTATATATATTGTATTAGTGTATTATTATATATACTGTATTAGTGTTTACTTGGTGATGTCCATTTGAGTCACTGGTTTTGTATGTATATAAGGTTATTTTTTGGGGGGGGGGGCTGTTTTATAGTGTGTTATGCTCATATTGCTGGGTTAGTGGTTTATTGATTGTGTTTAGCACCACAGCATTTGACTGCGTTGCACATGGTGCTTATAGTGTGGGTGAGTGACAGTATTGCATGGGTGCTTTGGATTGTGTGGGTGTGTGCCTTTGAGAGACAGATGAGGTGTGGCAGCTCCTACAAATCACAGCATATTCAAAGGCTTATATCTCGGGGACTATGAAGAATTTAAAGAAACTAAAGGTACCCTGGTGGTTGGGATGACTTATAGGATACATTAGAAGGAATTTTAAAAAAATTATTTCTCACTATAATTGCCCTTTAATTTAAATAAGACAAAAAATATGCAATCATTTCACAGAATCAAAATGTATTAAAATCAGTATTAAAAGGGCATGTACACCCTCCACATAAATAATCTTAGCAAATATAAACACCCTACCCAAACCCATTTTTGCAAAACATGCATGCACTTTCCGAAGGTTAGGGAACACTAGAAATAGACAAACTTACTGAAGCTCAGTTGATTTCTGAACTTCAGTAAAAGTCAGGAAGTTCGGAAATAAACCCATTATAGTCAATAGCTGATAATAGTTTAAAAAGTTCAGATGCAGTTAACAGTTAAAATAGTAATGGTTACTTACTGTAATTGGCTGTGGCACCTAGGAAATGGTCTGGGGAACATGCACCTATCGCTAAAACTTGTTTAAACACTTCTTTCTACACAATCTGACAATTGTCTGGTTTCTGCATGCTACATTCAAGGGTTACCGATTGCTACATTCGAGGTTTACCGAAATCTACCGATACATTTGAGGGTTACCGAAAACAAACATTACATTCGAGGGTTACCGAAAAATAGACTGCTACATTCAAGGGTTACCAAACACTACATTCGAGGGTTATCAAAAATCGAACTATACATTCGAGGGTTACGGAAAATGGAACATTACATTCGAGGGTTACTAAAATGAACGTTACATTTGAGGGTTAGTGAATGGTCCGTAAATTTGATAATTATCAAATTTTCAATAAATATCTAAAATACAGATGCAAGTTCGGAAAACCGAACTAGTTCGGATAATTCGAGTTCGGGTCCATCACTAGTGAAGACACCTGGAAGTGGGGAAGCCCTCATTGAAAAAAACAAAACTGTTAAATCTAAGAAAAAAAATGTTCCTCTGTCATTGTTTATTTTTTAAGTTTTTTAAGTAGCTACTCTTTGCAGTCAGTGATTGACAAATACTATTGTATCAAGCAAAGTACTGAATAAATTGCTGCTCCACTTTTCAATGTAATAAAGGTTACACATTTATGCTTCATATAATTCTCTTTGTTTACTTATGCATACATGTTAAATGCATTGTAGATATTATGCCTATACTACCTTCAATAAAAGCGTCCTTAAACAAAAAGTCTTGAAGCCACTTGACTCACTGACTGGTACAGTTATGCTCAATATATATTATCAAGGAGAACTAAAGGAGCTCTCCAAGATGGTTCTCTGTACCTGCCACGTTAAGGGGTGGGCTAAAGAGTAAGGCTTTGTTCACACTATACTGCGTTTTGATGCAATTTCAATAGCGCCGTTGCACCGCAGTGATGGAGTGCATTGTAAAAACGCACAGCGCTGCCTTTGAAAATAATGGCCGCCGCGAATCGCAAAAATGATGTACTGCTGCGTTAAAAAAAAGCATAGTGTGAACTAAGTGATTAGTCTGTCTCCTCTACTGAAAGATTATGTCTTTAATCTGCTGGATCTCTGTGCAAAATCTAAAATCGGAAAGTAACACACAATGCAGTTTCGTGCATTAAAGGGGAACTGTGGTTTTATACAACTGCCCTTTATTAAAAAGAGCACACTGCTACCTTTAACATTACTCCAGGACCATGTTTGTAGCTGCATTCTATCCAAACTTACAACAAAGCTTACAAAACTTACAGCTATAAGTGGCGGTGCCTCCTGCTTACACTGTGAGCTGTGGCATCAGTACCATTTCTTTACCCCCACACCGCTGGCTTGAGCATGCCCACTTATATATTAATGCTGGGACAAAGCATCATCAGCTGTATAATAAGCCCTGACCATGAATTTCTTAATCATTTTTAAAGATAGCCACAAGTTTGAAAAGGAAAGTTTTTCTCCCTAATGTGTCCATAGGCAGAGGAAAGAACAGAAAATAGTTGCAAGTCTATAACTAGCTTCATAAAATATCGATTTTAGGGGGATGGATCTACACAGCTCATTATGTGATTATCACAGACAGTGCAGACCAGAAAGTGCAACTTTATGTATCTATGAATAATTGTATTTATAAAACACCACTTGGGTACGCAGTGCTGTGCTGTACACTATAAAATAAAGAGAATACAAACAAGGGGATAAGTGCAATCATACATATAACATTTTTTAAATAAAGTTTGATGCGTAGGTTGAGAATACATTTATATAAATAAATTGATTTAAGTGTGGAGTGCCTTGAAACATTAGGAATGAGATCCCTGCCCCTGAGTGTTTACAATCTTTACAAGCCAATAACTTAAGATTAACAGCTGCTAGAGACATTGGCTTGTTTGAAAGGTATGGGCACTTGTATGAAGACCACAGTTCCCCTTTAAAGGGCAACTGTGGTATCAAAACAAGTTAAGGTTGAATAAAAGCCTGCAGTATTTCCTTTAAAATGAACCAACAATCACATCTCTGGCTGGAGCCTGTGAGAAATTACATTGGGGTGAATGTTCAAACTTCCTGCTTCCAGTAGGTTGAGTGACATCACCTGACCTCTGACCCACCCATTCGTCCCTGGGGGAGAAGCATGCTCAGTTAAGACAATGCTGGGAAAATCAGGAAGTTCCTGGGGAAAATTTGACAGTTGAGAAGGGGAGCCTATTAATGCAGGCAGAGCCTGGTCACATGACTACAAGCTGGTCCCCTGACTGAAAAAAGGAAGTGTTCAAGCAGGAAGTAATATAGCCAAACCTTTCCAGCAAATTTTATCTCGAGATGTGATTTAGGTTTTATTTTGAAGGTACAATGGAAGGCTTTTTATATAATTTTTACTTATTTGGAAGAATTCAAGACCACAGTTACTCTTTAAGGTAAATGGGGTTTATTCTGCAGATTCCTTTAACATAAAAATGCAAATACAGTATATACAGACAGAGGTAAAAAAAAGACCAAGCCCAATTATTTTAAATACATTGCATCATGGTTTGTGCATGTAACGTCCCTTAACAAAGATTCTTACCGGGAAACTCTCCTTTCCGACTGCTTTGTCCAAACTCTTGGAGTTGCGCTTGCTGATTCATCTGGTCTTTCTGCAAATTTTCATACCAATGCGTGACTTCTGCTCTTAAGTCAGCTACCTGATCACTTGGGTACATTTCAATTGTCATCTACAATAAAAATAAAATAATATGTTCTGAAAGTTCAATCCATTTCTGCTCAAAAAAGTACACAAACAAACTCATACTACACTGACCTTATCAGGAAGGCCTGCTGGCTGGCACACAATTCTCAGTGGTAATGACTGCTTGTCATTTAAGGCTTTCAAGTGGCTGCTAATGCCTGTGCCTTCAATTTGCCATTGCCGTAGGTGATATGCAAACCTATACAAGAAATAGATATGTTTAACTGGACAACAGCAAAATCACAAAAACAATACATCACTTTAAATGGTTTGCTATGTGAATTTAAACATTACCCCTAACCCCATAGTGAGGATCAAAAAAATTAACTTTTAAACAGTCTCTCTACCCTCGATATAAATACATTTTTCATATAATGTTTGCCATCCCTTCCCACCCCAAGATGTGTAAAAAAAAAAAAAAAAAAAAGCATCACAATGCTACTCACAGCCCCTCACCCCAGCAGCGTTCTGATCTGGCTCCCTGCTTGCCAGAACTACAACCAGAGGGGCGGACCAGCAACCGTGGCTGTCACTGACTGAAAGACAGCCAATCATAACCGCCAGCAATAGAGAAGTCCACAGGAGCAAGGAGCTGTAAGTAAAGCTTTGATTCTTTTTTTTTTTACACATCTAATATGGTGGTTGGGGGTGGTAAGGGGTGGCCAACATTATATAAAAAAAAATTTTAAGCTAGGAGATGGGAAGCCAGGGAGGGATCAGGAGGGAGGGAGGGGAAGAGCTCCCCTATGTTTGCCACTGTCCTCTCAGAAGAAAGGCAGGAACCTTTCACTCAGGAAGACAACTATTACTCCTCAGTTTCCTGGATTTGAACAAGCACTGCAGGGGAACCATAAAGAGCAAAGATTAAGGTAAGAATTTTTAAACTAAACAGTGGAGTCAGTAGTGGGTTGAATTTTAGTTTGGGGGGGATGGACAGGCCCTTTAAGTACAGATAGATCGACAGTGACTGAAGGTAAATGCAGAGTTGGGTTCCTCCTCATTCTGGGTACTCGTAATAGGAAGTGGTGGGTTGAAACATTTTAGTTGCCCATTAATCTCTGCATAAGAGCCACTAAGAAAAAATTGGCATCTGAATTAAAAGAAAAAATATTTTTAGCTGGAATTTTCCCTTTAAAGGATGAGAATCCTACTATTAAACCTATTACTATAGGGGCCATTTTCAGCACTAATCAGGTAGATATACTAACACATCTTGACCATTTCTGCAAAAGTAATCCTATAGGGAATAAATATATATATATATATATATATATATATATATATATATATATATATATATATAGCACACATATATAGAGGTTATGGAAAATCTGCCTGGGTGCTCAGGTAAAAAACATGCAGTTAACGAAGACACTGAGCACTCCGAGGGCTTGTACATACTATTTATTAGAACAACATTAGGTCAAGTGAACCTACGCGTTTCGGCCCGGAAGTCCTAGGCCGTCATCAGGGTTACAGACCTGTGGACAAACGAGGTTAAAAAGATAAAAACACACCCCCCTACACTCCCCCAGCCCGCCCCCCACGTGTGACTCCGGCATAATTAAACCTGGTGCTTACCCTCACTGAGAAAAGTCAGTGCGATGTGAGGAAACCAGCCCCTCAGGGGCTGCAATACATATAGGGTGTTATACTGACTACACCCAGTGGTATATATGATAAAGTGCTAAGTAGTTACTGCGAAAGAAACTAATGCAGTAACTGTGCATCAGGATTACCTATAAAGTGCATCATGGATAAAGTGCCGTAGTGCGATATAATAGATAAATCACCACCCATTACGAGATAAAAAACCCATAAAGTGCAACTAGTGTATCAGTGCTAGACAAAGGTAGAAGTGTCTGAAAGATAAAAACCAATTAGCAATATATTAACAATGATTAATCTAAATAGTTAGAGAGAACAGGGAGGACATGTATTACACAAGTAACTAAAACCTGCTATAGAGAAAATAAAGGGAGATATGGATTCCGAGGACCTATATATATGTAATGGTAAGGGACAGATATAAAGCGTATGGAACACGTCCCTGGCTCAGAGAACAATGGGGCTAGACCGCTGGAATGGAGGGTAACTAATCTAAATAATTTATAAGAAACAGTTGAGGGAAAATGATTTGTTGAGTCCCCGGGGAGATAGGGTATCCAATCTCTTTATCCATTTGATTTCTCGCTGTAACAAAGCTCTTCTGCGGTCACTGCCCTTCCGTTCTGGTTCAAAGTCAATAGCCATCCAACGCATGGTAGAGATGGAGTGTGTCATCAGTCTGAAGTGGCGTGCCACGGATTGTCTGAGTCAATTTGTGATTTATATCATTACCTGTCCATGTGGGAAATATTACGTAGGCAAGACTACCACGACGCTTCGAGAACGCTTGGCTAACCATAGAATGGCCATAAGATCGGGCCTACAAATGAGAAAATTGACCAATGAGGCTGCCCACGGAACCACAGATAAATTTGGGGAACAATCAGTGGCACGCCACTTCAGACTGATGACACACCCCATCTCTACCATGCGTTGGATGGCTATTGACTTTGAACCAGAACGGGAGGGCAGTGACCGCAGAAGAGCTTTGTTACAGCGAGAAATCAAATGGATAGAGATTGGATACCCTATAACACCCTATATGTATTGCAGCCCCTGAGGGGCTGGTTTCCTCACATCGCACTGACTTTTCTCAGTGAGGGTAAGCACCAGGTTTAATCATGCCGGAGTCACACGTGGGGGGCGGGCTGGGGGAGTGTAGGGGGGGGTGTTTTTATCTTTTTAACCTCGTTTGTCCACAGGTCTGTAACCCTGATGACGGCCTAGGACTTCCGGGCCATAGTATGTACAAGCCCTTGGAGTGCTCAGTGTCTTATATATATATATTTTGTGGAGATTGCATTGAGTTTATAGACTGTACTATGTAGGTGGGGGTAGGCTAAAATAATATTATACATGGTTACAGTGTATATTGTAATGTAAAAGGTATAACATTAGTTTATTAAACTGTTCTAAATAAAGATATATAAGTGTGTAACAGTGTGTAAATGGCATATGAAATAAAAAATTTAAAAAAAGTACTAACATACAGAAACTCCCCACGTTTGAATGGACTGGTCAAAATCCGTCTCTCTCTCTCTCTGTCCGTCTCTCTCCCTGTCTGTCCCTATCTCTCTGTCCGTCCCTCTCTCTCTGCCTGCCTCTCTCTCTGCCTGCCTCTTTTTCCTGTCCTGTTAGCAGCAGTGCTCACAATGATCAGCTTCCAGGTTAGTACAATTATTATAAATTGTCACATTACTGTAATAGTGGCCGACTGTATTCTAGCAGCCAATAGGAATACCCCATATTAAACAAGCACCAGGTTCCTCCTTACTGCCACATGTGTGTAAACTACAGCATCTAACAAACCCCTTCCACATTGGTCAGAATCCAGGTAAAAGCCAATAGTGTTCCGTTTAACTGGGAGAGAAGGCATTGCCTATAGAAATGGTGGGCGATCCCTGCTGTTGCTAGGTATTGAGATGCTGCCTGTTCCTGTTAGAGAGCCCTGGGGATTAGCTGGAGGAGGGAGTTAATGTGTGTACAGTATTGTATGTATACAACTTGACAGCACCTGGTCTGTCTCTCTCTCCTGGAAGATGGAACTACTGGGAATGGCTCCAAGTGCCGCGGGAAGCCCCGCGGAGCATCCCAACACTCGCAGCGGGGCCTGGGAGCCTGGTTTTCAGCCATGACCACCTGCAAACTACCCCTGGAAGACGGAATTACCGGGAAAGGCTCCAAGTGCCGCTGGAAGTTATCATTAGGAAAAAACTTATCTAATACATAATAATTACACTACAAAAATAACAGCATTATTACTAGGCAGGTAGCTTACACATATATTTTAATCAATATATGTAACTAACACTCAAGCTGGGTTTTATTCAGAATTGTAAATTGTAAAATCTTTAATAAAAAATACTTAACACTTATTGAATCTATTACTATAGTAGACATTTATAAAATTTTATATTTAATATATTTTTTTCCTAACAGAATAACAATTAAGATGCACTTGAAAGCCAATAGGTCAAAAGAAACGAAGCATACAAAAGTTTCTTATTATAAACCCAGAGTCCACTTTAGTCCGCATGTAGTAAAATGGTCACATTAGCTGATGTTTGAAGGCAGTTCAATGTGATGAAATGATGGCAGTTCTTGAGTTTTCTAGCCTATGCTTGTAGGCTGGAAATAAACTACACCCGAGCAGGTGATAAGCTTGAATCTCAATTTGGGAAGCATGTTGGTTTAATAGTTAGCACTGACACCTTACAGTGCTAGAGTCCAGTGTTCAAAATCCTTCCCCCAACTACATCTGCAAGGAGTTTATATGTTTTCACTGTGCCATTGTTAACTCAAATGGCAGCATAATATATGTATGTATGTTTTACATTTGCATTTTTGTGCAAATGTGCAATAGGAAGTTATAGTTCCACAGTATCAGTGCCACATCCTGGACGGAAGAATCCCATTCAAATGAACAAAAATAACTGGTTTAGAGTTCCCTTAAAAATGGTTTGAATTCAAAACAAATGAATGTTGAAATATTAAAAAATTGCATGGAAAGATCAGACTGGATATAGGATAGTCCCTCTCAATGTTTCTGATAAAAGACATTTGTAAATTTATTTTAAAAAACAACCTTACTCTCCAAGGCAAGTAGCACTTACTCTGAGGTGCGTGTGTTGCTGCCTGCCTTTAATACAGTACTTGTTTTGCTCAGGATCAGTATCCCTCTCCCCTCTTTAAACACTCCCCTTTCCATCTTTCCAGATTTTTTTTATGAGGGCAACCATGCTCAGTAATCACTTGTTGATGAAATTTCCCACATACCAACTGTCAAAACTGCACACAGCAGGGATTCTTAAACAGTGTGTCTCCAGATTTTTGAAAACTACAACACCCAGCATTCCTTAACTACAGTGGGAAGCTAGGGAATGCCGGGAGTTTTTCAGTTTTCAAAACATCTGGCAGCACACTGTTTAAGAATTTCTAGCATACAGTATACCAACTGTCAAAACTCTGTCACCATTCCAGCTACAGCCAAACTGCTTAATGCAGAAGAGTGTATGACAATAAGGCACTTGATTGACAGCTGAAATGTGAGAAGCTTCAGATTGAATATCTAAAGAAATAAGGGACAGATCAATGAAAAAAATGGTGGTTGGAAAGAATTAAAAGTTTGCAGTAATGGTCAATTTAATATAAAAATAAATTCAATATAGATTCACTTTAAGATTGAGCCTGTCACAAAGTATTTGATATTTGTTACAGATGCTAAATACAATTAAATGAAAAAGCCAATTAAAGAAGTTTTACATTTCAAAAGAATGAAGTTCATTATTACACAGATGTCATTTTGAATGACCCCCAAAATATGACTTACCTTCTTCTGAAAGCTTCAAGGTGTGTTTTTAGCATAAGAAGCCCCCTTTCAATTATTGTAAGGCTTGACTGAGAGTCCTGCTCAAGATTACTGGATGCAATCATAAGGCTCTCCATACATTTACTAATAAATTCATGTTCTTTCTCCAACCCTGTTTTGCCTAAAAGAGATTAGGATTATACAAATAAACAGGCTTAATCAAAACACTATTTCCCCCTTTTTCTCCCCAACAGCTTTTTTTCTCAAAAATGGATATTTTTGTCTACATAATAGATCTATATAGTCAGAAAATCTATTTTAAGTTTAATATAATACAAAATCTAGGTTAGGGGACATATGATTTCTCCCATTAGTTCCTTTAAAGGTTACAGCCCTTTATCGAAGGCCTCATATACACACACACATAGAATGCCAAAACACAAAACAAGGTGTTTATTTCAGGTGCTAAATAGGGACATGAAACGTTAGGTTTAAAACGTACAAAAACTGGCTCTTGCCTAAATATGAATCCAATTATATATACTTCTTTTACGTATACCCCAGAGAACATCTTGCAGGCAATGCCCATTGACAAGTATTCGGATGCATAACAAACTCATTCTTTTAATAGCATCCAACTTAAATTAAATGTTTCCACAATAATGCTTATAGACCAGGTTTCAACCTACAAGCCTCAAGGCATAACAGCAGTTCTGTCAGCATCACTTAAAGGGCAAGTCCAGCCCCAAAATGAAAACTTACATACAAGTAAATCACCCCCCTAAACCCTAAACGGTAATAGTTTGAAATGTGAAATATATAAGTCTAACCTGAACTCCTGCACAAAGTCCTGTTTCCCCTGTTTCTCCTTCCTGATTCTTCCAGTTAGTAACTGTCAGTTTTGGATTTGACAGTTGACATCACAGCCAATGACTGAATGTTAATCCTCTGTCTGCCTCTTCTGAGCATGCCCAGGCTCAGTAAAGGCTCAGTACAGGTTTCTAAATGGCTTAGTTTCCATGAGGCATCCAGAAGCATAGCAAGCATACAGTAATGAATGCATAGGACAAAGTAGGATATATCAACATATTTTAAAGAGGCCATTCTTTCTAAAAGATGTTCTTATGAGGCTGGAGTTGCCTTTTAAAGTTACTTTGAGATCACCCATCTGAAATTAAATCTCCGCCATATTTTGAGATCACCCATCTGAAATGAAATCTCCGCCATATTGTGAAGTTGGTGAAGAGGACCCTGGGCAAAAACTGTTGCTCGTCAATTTCTTTTCTGCTTTATGTGCAGGAGCAAAAAAGTTTGGAAACCCTTTTAAGCAGTACAGGATACTGAATGCTTAAATAGCAATAACCAGAAATAATCTAGTGGCTGTTTAAAAGAGGATTTGGACTACTGCACATTACAAAATATTATGTGTCTTTTTGGACTTAAACAGCAAAAGAAAAAAAAGCTGCACACAGAGCAGCAAAAGAAAATTCCATTAATTTCAAATTAAGTTCATTTGGTGCGAAATCAGACAAGATAAAAATTTATAAAATGTTCGGTTTTCCCTTAAACACAAATATGAAGCTGTAATGGAAAGTACTTTAACACAGCACGGTGGCTCAGTGGTTAGCACTGAGGTACTGAGTTCGAATTCACCCTTGGACACAGCTGCAAGGAGTTTGTATGTTCTCCCTGTGCTTGCGTGGGTTTCCTCCCGGCACTCTGGTTTCCCCCACAATCAAAAAGACACACTGATAGGTTGTATGTGTCAAACAAATGTTCTCAGATTGTAAGCTCTTCGGGACAGGGCCGGATGTGATGTATACATGTAATTGTAAAGTGCTACAGAAGATATTAGCACTATATAAATCCACAATAACAATTATAATAACAAACAACTTACCATTAAATCTCTGTTATATTCAATTAGATCAACTGGACTTGAAGTTTAGTTCTTGAAGACTTTTCGCTAGTCATTCGACTGGCTTTCTCAATTCAGAATGACTTGTACAAGAATCTGTGACTATTATGTACCCTGGTAAATCCCAATTAGCATATCACAGCCAGGTGTTAAGTAATTCTGTACAAGTCATTCTGAATTGAGAAAGCCAGTCAGATGACTAGCGAAACGTCTTCAAGAACTAAACTTCACGTCCAGTTGATCTAATTGAATACAACAGATATACCATGACCTGGATGAATGAGAACCTTCACAAGCAAACTTACCATTAATGTAATATGAGTTGATGTACTGAATTGCTGCCCGGCTGACATCTCCAGTGTGTGCCCTTAAAGCAATGCCCCAAAACTGATCCATGCCACAAAGCTAAAAGAAAACAATTGTTTAAATTTTGTTTGTTTTATACCCAATAAAACATAAAGAATGGGAAAACCTGAACCTCTATCAAAGGACAAAAGTCCAATTGTTGATTAAACATAAAATCTATGGACCAATCTGGTCTAATATAAAACATGTTCAACTCCATCTCAAGTTAAAAGCCAGAGATATATGCATAATTATATGGTGGCATAGGGATGCATTTTATAAAAATGTAAGTGCCAAACAGTACACCCCATTATATATCTGGCTTTTTTCATGTAGGTAGAAGACCTTAATTCTAACTCCCATTTCCCCCCCCAAACCCACACAATAGGCTGTCAAATTGTTGCAGATGCCTTGGGTGATGGCTCCCCTACTCTGCCTGCTTGTGGGTCAGGCAGGCGGGTTAGGAGCAAAGCTGTCATAATACCTTCAGACAATCTACCACAGAGGTTATGGGGCAAAACAGAAGGTAGAAGTAAAGCTAGGTACACACAGGAAAGATTTTTGAAAAATGACAGACAGGATCTGCAAGATCCTGTCTGTCATTTTTCAAAGATCAGGATACACACAGTCCGGAGCTTTCTCCTATAGGGAAAATTCGGGCTGTGTGTTTCCCTCGACCGCAGCCGACTCCCTCTATAGAAAACTACCACGCACTCATTTGGGAATGCCGCTACACACACACTGCCGATAAAGCCCCGACACAGTCAGCTTTATCGCTAGTGTGGGTACCAAGCTTAAGGCATTACCGGCAAGGTTTCCGATCTGAACAATGAATTTAGAAAACAGAACAAGATGTAGGAATTTTAATCGAAACCCCTCATACAATTATAGGTATAAAGGAATAGTTCACTATAAAAATGAACTTTTCCTTTAATGTATTGATTGAAGCCCGGGAGGTTAAGGAGCTATACTTAACTTTGTCCCTGGCTCCTGAGATATTGATTAAAGAACGGGAGGTAAGGCTGGGTACATGCGAGCCCAATCTGTGTATCAGTCGACTGGGCTGAAAACTCTGTACTACTTTGTCTCCTTTTAATACCTGCTTTAATGATTATCAATTCACATTCCAAGACTCCATACCATACTATCTGTACAAATAGTGGTACAAGACACATTTTTATGTTAATAAGAATAAAGACTTCTAACCTTACAAAGGTAACCCCTGTACAGAAAGTGCTAATGGGCACCCGCAATCGCATGTGTGTACGAACCTTTAGGAGAGAAATCTCTAATCTTTGCATTTTCTTAAGATAAGGCATTAACTTCTTATTATCTTCTAATTAGCTGCTCCCCACAAAACAATACAATGTAAAATAAAGAATGTCTATGTTCTAACATTATTTGAACAAACCTCAGAATTTGAGCCGCCATCATAAGCACTGGTTGCAAGGCGAGCTAAGTTGCATAAATGCTGGAAAAGGTTTAAACCAGTCATACTAATAGTTTCGGGCTTTAGTAGAGGCATCTAAAACAGAAATTAGAAAAAAAAAATAAACAAAAGAAAACAATTCAAATAGATAAATTATTTAAATAACAAATTAGCCACTTTGGTTACCTTCTCCAAGAAAAGATGCTTATAATTCTCCATCCCCATAGCATGTTGATCTTTGCTACGAACCTGATTCAAAAACCAGTGAAGTGCATCATCATAGCACTCAGAATCTTCCACAAGGCAATGCCATAAGATGTCTACCTGTTCTAAACGAAGTCCTGGAGAACAGATTGAAGAGAAAACGCTGTATAGTTAGATATAAAACCAATAATTTCAAGATCAACAGTTGCCGTTTAGTGGTATTTCTAGCAGGTTTTACAAGTAACTCTCTGGTGTAGTTATAGTACTATAGCAAAATAATTTGGGCTTATTTTTTGAAGCAATTAAAGACGAGGTTAGAGTACCACAGGTTACGTATAGTGCTGAATTAAATATAACTACAATAATCAATTCACTAGCTACAAACTAGTGATGTAATACAGTATGTATGTAATACAAAAAAACCAGCTGCAGAGTACATTTTAACAAAACGTTCAAATCTAAAAAAGTAAATGAAGGGGGGGTTAAATACATTCTAAAAAAACGCAAAAGGAAAAAGATGAAAGAATACTAATCATACATACTGAAATGGTCAGGGGATCCCAATGTTGAAAACACACATGTCAAAAACTGTAGACGAACTTGAACTTCAGCACTGTGGCTGTACCTATGCATGAAATAATTATGCGTGGGGAAAAAACCCATAATAAATGTGTCAGATTAAATAGAGGTCAAATTGCAAAACTCAAACAGTAGGAAGAAAAAATGCAAAAATAAATCTATAAATATAAACAGATCAAGTTACTAAAAGCAGAAACCACAGGGAGGTAAAAAATAGCATTCTTAGGTAGGCTAATTACGTTCTTATAACTAAACAATTGCAAACACACGTGCTTATTTTACATTCATGTTTTAACAAAAAAGACGATACATGTCTTTACCAAGTATACATACAAAGTGTGCTTGTGCTGTCCATCTCGGATAGACTGAATGTAGTGTACCAAGTTATCGAAAAACAGTTTCATCATATTAAGTTCCTTTTCTGCCCACCTAAAAAAAAAAAAAAAAAAAAAATTTCATAATAGAGCAGGAATATAGGTGAATATTCGTAAAATACACTGCTTCAACATATTACAGGTAAAAAAAAAAAAGACCAATACAAATGTGCAATATTGTGCACGAGGCCCGATGTCAACAGAAATAAACAAGAAAGTAACAGGCAACAAGCCAAAAGACAATCATGTTAACAAACAGGGAGGGAAGTCCCTGGGTCCCCCTTGTGGCTTTAGAGAAAAGGATTTTATTGTAAGGGTGGGAAATAGAAGATTTAGGCCTCCGCAGTCCTCAGGATCGAGCAGCCCAAGGCTGTATCCTTCTCTGCAAAAACTTGGGAGGCGATAAAATTTGAAATAGTTGTGTATGGAAGACAAAGTTGCTGCCCGACATATCTGGTCTACCAAGGTTCCAGACCGAGCCGCCCAAGAGGCTCTGACCACCCGAGTAGAGTAAGCTCTTACCCGCAGGGGAGGAACGTCTCCAACTGCCAAGTAGCAGCGGACAACAGTAGATCAAATTCACCTCGCCAGGGTTTGAGGGGAAGCCCTGAACTCCCGACGGGGCCCCACCAGCAGAATCAACAAAGCCTGAGTGAAGCGGATACCTTCAGTGTGAGCAATGTAGATTCTCAGAGCTCTCACTACGTCGAGATAATGCAAACTCCGTTACTTGGAAGAGGAAGGATTTGGAAAGAAGGCTGGAACTATGATTTACTGATAGATATGGAAGGAGGAGACCACCTTCAGTAGGAAAGAGGCGTGAGGCCGGAGGACGGCATTGTCTGAATGAATCGTCAAGAGGGCTTCACGGACAGGGCAGCTAGTTCTGAAGCTTTCCTGATATAAGATATGGCTAAAAGAAAGACAGACAGTCTTCCATGAGAGGAGAGATTTTTTTTTAAGAGCCCTGAGAACTGACGACAGACCCCAGGTTTGGATTGGTGTACGAACCGGAGTACGTAGATGAGCAACTTCTTGCAAGAAGGTCTGGTTATCTTCCCTGCCCGAAAGTCTCCAATGGAAATATATAGAAATTGCCGAAACCTGACCCTTGAGAGCACTCTGCGAAAGACCGCTGTCAAATCCTTTCTGGAGGAAACTAAGGATTCTTGACAGAACAAACCTGGATGGAGGAAACCACTTCTGGTTCCCATAAAACCAACTTTATTTCTTACAACACATCATACTGTCGTCATCCGACGCGTTTCGGGGAACACCCCCTTAGTCATGGATCCATGACTACAGAGTGGTCCAGTGTGACCGGCTGGCAACTTAGTCTGGCATAGTGCACAAACATAGGAGATAACGTGGGAAGATTTAGCTGTTTTTGAGCGAGAAGCGGGCTTCTCCTAGTTAGACATGGCTGACTTTGAAAGAAAAATAAGGAAAAGAAAGAAAGTAGGGTTTTGTTTTTTTTTACCAGGGGAGGAAAAAATTGGTTGCCTTCCCTGAATTGAGGATAAGGGACTTAGATAGGGGCTCCTGGTAACTGGACCCCAAGATGGAAAGACTAGCCAGGTATCTGGACTTTAAGGTAGTGAGGCTGGGCAGAGAGAGAAGAAAGAAAAAGGGAAACATACCCAAGAGGATTGTCTCCTTAGAATTTAGGAGGTAATTAGCTGATAAGCCGATGCTGGAGGAGACCCCCAATGCAAGTGTGCCACGAGGATACTGGTGAGAGGAAGAAACTGGAAGTCCCGCCCCGAGTGAGCTCAGGAGAAGAAAGGAGAAAGTCCCGCCCGTCAGCCAATCAGAAGCCGCAAATCTCCCTCAGTAGAGGTTTTTGCGGGAAGCAGTGGCTAGTCGCTGGTTCCCCGCCAAGCAGAGGGGGGGGGTTCTGCCCATTTTAGCCCCGAGGGACATGATGAGCAGTCCTTCTGCGGCATTCACAAGGGGCCATGGCCACTGCTGAATGCAAATTCTCATGTAGGAAAGTCCTTTCTCCTGAAGCAGACACTGTAAAACTGGAGGTGTCTTCCAGTGCTGAGAGATATACCTGAGGGGAGGAGCACTGGAGCCTCACTTCCATCCAAATTTAAAGTGTCCAATCCTGGAGAATGGTGCTCAACCCCTGCGTTCCTGGGTCCCCCTAAGCCTGTAAGAGAAATGGACGTAGTACCTCTTCACTATTTTTGAGCAGTTTTGTTGCTGAAGAAATATTAACCGTGGATATGTTGTGCCTTTGTCTGGGGCAACCCAAAAGGTTTCAAACGGTTTATAACAGATGGAATAATCTTAGCATTTAAGGGCAAGTCCACCCCCATAACTAAAATGTAACCCACTGCTGGCCCCACTGTGTAGTGTTAAAAAATTCGGAAGCTTTCCCCTTAGCTTCATATGGTTGTCCTGCAGCGTCTATTCAAACTCCAGGAAAGTGAAGAGTAGGAGCCTTCCTGGGTGTGAAAAGGTCTCTGCCCCTTGCCTGTCCTCCTGGAGGCATGCTTAGAGGAGCTCTGCCCCCTCCCTCCCACCATCCATATTCTTTCATGCTGCAGTGATAATGCCAAAAAAACTTTCTGCAGTGTAGGGACCCCCATTCCCAACCATAATTGCCATGTTTAAATTGTAAAAAAGTGCCCAGAAACTTACCAAGCTTCATTCCCTCTGCTAAATCAATAGCCGGCAGCCACGTCTGTGATTGGCTGACTCTCAGTCTATCACAGACTTGGCTGCCGGTCTGCCCCTAATGCTACTCCATTCCTGGAGGTAGCATTAGAGGCAAAGGCCGAGGGAATGAAGCTTGGGAAGCAAGTTTCTGCACATTTTTAACATTTGAACATGGCGATTAGGGTTGGGAGGGGGTCCCTACACTACGGCAAAGTTAATTTTGGGGTGCAGATACCCTTTTAAGAAAATTATAATGGGGACATGGAGAATGGTTGGTTTAGTATTACATGAAATCCCAAAGAAAAGCCATGAAGATTAACATACATTGTTATCCAGTGTGTATCATAACTGCTTCCAAACTGCTGAAAGGTGCCAAATAACTTTGGGAGAAGTCGGAGTGACACAACAACAGACCTAAAGTAAAAGGTTACAAAGATATAATCCATTAACAAAGTTAAAACAATGCATTTTCAGTGCGGGGCCTTTCCTTTTCTATATGGATTCTCTAAAATGTAATGTTCTGTTAATGGCTTTTAAATATGCTAAAAAATATTTTTTTAAATCTGAGATTATGTAAAAAAAACATTAGTGATAAAAGGTCTAAAAATTGCCAGAGCACCGTTAATAAGGATCAAACTATGTAAACTATTTGCTATGGCATGGCAAGTTCCAAACATACTTCAAGCATTTCAGCTATGTCACTGAAGGGCACACTTTGGATTCGTTCACACTATACAAGTTTCTGTGCTATAGTATGCAGATTTCTAAATGACATTTATTTTCCCATTGAACTGCCATTTGAACATTTGCACTAATGCAGTCCTATCTGATGAATTTTCACAATACACTGCTGCATGTGTTTCCATTCTAGAGATTTAAATTCAAAATGCTAATGTACAGGAAAATTACAGTGCATTTGCATTTTGATTTGGATGTAGTGAAAATAAAGCCTTAAAGAAATTAAAATAGTATAGTGCAATGAATCAATGTCTATTCCAATTACAAGATGCCTGCACCTTGACTGCATGTGTGAGGAGAAGCAGATCTAGAATTTTTAGGCAAAATCTGTTGCTCCAAGTGATTGGCCTTATTGGTGATGTAAGCTTTAAAGGAAAACTATAGTGAGTTTCTACAAAAACAGTTAAAATGAAAAGTTATTGGGGCAGGGAGGTATGGTTGGTTCTTTTTACCTCCCAATTCTAATTATTTATGAGGAGTGACAGCACAAAGGAAACTGCTTCTGTCAGGCTTCATGAGTGCTTCAGCACTATCTTTAATACAGGAAGGCCCAGGGCACTAACCTGGCAGATGAAAAATATGTGTGCTGTAGCTCCTAAACAAAACAGTATTGGGAGGTAGCTATAATCAATCCTACCTTCTTACCTCAGGTACGTTTAATTTTGAAATCATTAGTCGGTAAGGCTTGATTTAAATCATCGTTTTCTACATAAAGACTAATTCTTGCTGGTATAACTTCAATATGCAAGTAGATGAAGATTTTTAGAATAATAATTTAAATAGATTTACTCAACTGAAACAATAATATTACAGCATTTGTTATTTGCTTAAACAAACATCCAGATCTATTCCACTCCATACTTTCCTCAAAAAGCATTTTATTTAAAAAAAAAATCATTGATTTTTATCCACCCTGATTTTTAAAGTATAGTAATTTTCAGCCAACAAACTATAGGTCTATAGGTTGGTAGGTCTGAATACAGTCAGGGGACAAATTTTCAGGAAGGCAGACCAGCACATAAAAAACCCACACAAAAGATATATTAAAGGGGAAGTTTAGTGGAAATACATATGCTTTTCAGAGAAAAAGATACATTTTTTCAACCTAATGACCTTAATCTGCCAATTCAGCATTTTGTCTGTGTATAAATAAATGCAACCGAAATACTGACTTCCTGTTTGCAGGACCCCTAGTAGGGACTTATTATGGTCTTGCCCTTGACCCAGCGCCAGGGGTTGATTCAGTTGCTCAGTATCAGAGCAACTGAATGCTCAGAGATCTGAGCATGTTTGACCCATCCAACAGCCAATCAGTAGAAATAACTGTTAGAAACAATCCAGGGATGTGGTGCATCCTGGGAAGAAGAAGGACCATTATAACCTGAAATGTCAGCTCACTAATGTCAACAGCAGGGAACAGCAAAGGGTATGATATCAACTGATTTTTCAAAATAGGAGAGAATATGTAGAATAAGAAGGCATTACACAAACTAACAATTTAACAAATATTGATAGTTTCCACTGAACTGTCCCTTTAAGTAGAACTAAAATATATTAACAAATTTAATATAGACATAACCTGCTTAACTTTAAAAATGTAAGTACACCTAGGACTAATGTGAAGAGCTTGGGAAAGAAGGGGATAAGCACCACACATTTTGTTCTTTGTGCAAATATATTTAAATACCATTTTGTTTGTTTCTACCATTACAATCACAATAATAGTAGATCTTTATATATATATTTCAAATTGTCACATTCTTGTCATTCACACAAAAAGAACCCCCTGCCCCCAGTTGCGAAACAGTATGTTAATTACCTATTATTGGCAAGGTTTTCCAAGCACCCCTCAATAAATCGCATTCTGATTTGCCTGTCAGTAAACCAGCAAACCAATGAGCAGAGCAGCTTTTCAGCTTCATTTATTAAGCCCTCAGACAAGTGAATCTGCAAAGAAAAAAAAAAACCTTTGACTTCTTGTGTCTAAATCATTTTCTCCCTGTTTAAGTTAATAGGTTTACGTGAATGACTTACTGCATCATCATCCTGGACTAAGTCCCACAGCAGAGTATTACCCTTCTTACAAACATTATCAAGGTTTATATCCACCACAGCATTGCTGTTATACTGATGTTTATGTACAGATGGGCCTTAGGAGAAAAAAACAAACATAAAAGAAATTTTAAAGGGAAACAAAAGAAAACTGTATAATTTATGTAGCAAAACTCAAATAGACAGGGACAAAAGTTTATCACTATAGAAAACCTAAAGATGAAACAGTATAACTGGTTTTCCATCAGATCTGCTAAAAACATTACAGTTTATATAAAAACTTTTATGGGGCATAATCCGTGTTTTTACATCTGATTTTTGTGCATATTGTTAAGTGAGAAGTTGCGGCTTAGGGTCTAAACAGATCCACATCCCTGTGTGGCTGTACTGTATATGTGTACATGATGCTAATTAAAGTCTAATTGCACCAATTGGATAAACTTTATATAAAGCTATAAAAACACTTTTAAACCATTAAATAGATCAGGGATAATTCACTCTTTACAGTGTAATATCCTTATAATTCATATGTTTTGTGGCTTCTGTGCCTTTAAAGGAAAACTAATTCCTGCACCCATTACTTATCCAGCCTCAAATCCCTCCCCCCCTATGTTTGTCCAATAAATGGAGGTAACAAGCTATAACTTATTACTAACCCTGTCAGTTGTAGAAGTCCTTTCCTGTCTGTGTACATTAAGCAGAGACCGTTCCCCCTTCTGACTAGTCACAGGAATGTGTTGTCTCTCTGCTTAGTGTACACAGATAGTAATGGACTTCTAGAACGGACAGGGTTAGTAACAAATATTTTTTGCTTTTGTCTTACAGACTTCATAACAACAAAAAACACTCAGAGTTATCTCCATTTACTGGCCAAAGACAGGGGAGAAGGGGTTTGAACTAGGAGCAGCAGTGGAATGTAAGATATTTTTAAACATCACTTGGCTACGTAGCCATGTGATTTTTCATTTATAAGGACATATTTCATTGAGAATTATGTATTATAAATCCAAATTAATGGGCGTTCGGGTGACCTTAGTCATATATTGTTACCTATCTGTGCATGTGCTTAAGGCCCAGGATCTTCTTGCTTTTCAGTAGTTTCTATACTATCTAAACAGCAAATGTTCATTAGTATGTTAGGAGTTGTCCTGTACTATGGAGCAGTGAAGAACCCCTGCAGCAAGGGTAGAATAAAGGCCATCATTGCTTATCAATCCAACATAGTGAATCACTTCAAGATACAGCACAGTGGATCACTAAGCACAAAGTAGCAAAAGGTGTCAGATACTAGGTCTGCTCCATTATAGTAACATGGGTTGAACTTGCATGCACAAAATCTAGCCTAGCCTAGGTCTAGCCATTATAAATCTAATAATCATAGCCATGAATAAATTCAAGCGGATCTTTTTAGTTTAAAAGAAAATTTTAGTCTTGATTAAAAGAAATTTTAACTAGCATAAAAAGTTTAAACACCTCACTCCCCCATACTTTTAGCACAAATGTATACAGAGAAGCTGATTGGAAATCTGCTCTCCCCCCTTAAGATTTAATACACTGAGAATGCCCAGCCAGAGGACAATGAAACTACTTTAATAGAAAGAAAAGTAAATGTTATATATAAAGTATATATCTGTAAATAGATCTGTTTACAAGACAAGTGGCATCTTTTAAATCAGCAATATTTATGTCTGAAAAAAAGGTATTTTAGCCAAAATGTTTCTTCTAAAACGAAGAATTTAAAAGTCTGTTTAATTTAATAACCTTGACTTAGATGTTCGTGGTAAATAGAGGCAAGGTTGGGAAGGTGTTGTTGCAGGTGAGAAGTCAACTCTGCGTGTGAATTAATCTGGACCAGTTCTTCTTCACAGCCAGACTCCTCTCCGTCAAAATCGGCCATGTTTTTTTCGGATTTTGCACTGACTTGTGAGCTGCTACAGCTGACATCATCTGCACTTAGCATGTCATCCACCATATGCCTTAAATAGGTATAAATAGTCTTGTTAAATATTAAAATATTACTATATAAAAATACAATTGCATTTATACACTGATCAGACATAACATTCTCTTTTTTCCTGCCAAAACAGCACTGAAGTTCACTTTTTATTTGTTGGTTGTGTTCACAACATACTTTTTTGTGCTACATACCATACTACCTTTATTCACCCAGATTGTGTTACAACTATTTTAACCTGTGTGCAATTCTCTTTAATGACCTCACATTCCGACAAAACACATAATGAAAAGAAAGGAATATGGAAATACATAAAAGAACACTAAGTAGTAGCTATGTTAACATCTAAACATATGTTATTAACATTTCAACAGGTTAACCAAATATATTTCATCTGGTTTCACAAACTGTATTACTGTTGAAAGTGAAAATCCTTGCATAAACGGCAAGGTTACTCCTGTAAGGTGCTAATTATTTAGTTAGGGAAAGTTTTTCTGAGCTTGCCTCTATAGAGGTGCAAACTTTGCCAGACCTGTTAATTTGCCTCAACCAATTAGATGTTACCTTTTTACTACACATTAAGAACATGGACAACATTTTCTACTCTTTTTGAATAAGCCCCTAAATGCTTACAAATTAAGTTTTTTTTAAAAAATGGTTTTAATTCTACTTTTAATCTGGTCATAAATTTATCATACAATACAATAAAAAATAACCTACCCTTCATGGTGGTGGTGATGGTGATGATGGTGGTGGTGGTGATGATGGTGATGGTGGTGATGATGTTGAGGCCCAATAAACCGTCTGCAACTGAATAGTTCATTTCCAATGGCATCTCCAAGGAAATCACCAGAACGAGCAATACATGTATCAATGGAACCTTGCATGTGACTACCACTCATTTCTCCTGCAATGTCATGTTCAGATTCTTCTTGATGTGAACAGGCATCCAAGATTCGAATGCGTCCATCACCTGGTTGAACAGATTCAGGATTAAAGACTAGGTCTTTGCCTGACCCATTAGTTGCTGAGCTTCTCTCAACTGGACCCTGTGACTCTCCTAAACAAATGCCTGCTTGGGAATCTAGTTTTCTTTTTTGAAGTTCCACAACCCTATTTTTTGAAGAGTTAATGGAATTCTCATCCTCTTCATCATCTTCTTTTAAGGCTTCCATATCTACCATATCTTCAGAGTGCACCTCACTTCCTGGGCTACCAGCAGACTGACTTGCATGGCTGGAATTAACTTCATTGCTTGACCCATCACTATGCCCACTGCTACTTCCAGGACCACTACTTGCATCTTCACCACTATTAGCAGTTTCATCTGAACTTCCTTGCATTGATTCCTACAAAATAGTAGCATTTAAAAAAAATGTTATAAACAAAAAGATCACAGCAACACTTTTTGTCAAAAGCACACAATGGTAAATATTTACTTTTATATTTCTGAAATGTAAAGCCCATTGACCAGGATGCAATTCACAAATAAAATAAAAGTTATACAAGTTTATTTCCTATACGGAGCATATTTTTATTATGTAGTGTTTTACAGACTATGTCCCCACAATTTTAAGGCAGCCATAGATGTACCAATATTATCGTTTGATTATTGCTCCGATTTAGTTATAGGGTTGAGCAGAAATCTCGTCCAATCAATATTATCCACTTATATCGGTCAATGGCCACCTTTTGTACTTTATTAGACATAAACAGCACTAGGAAGTTTTGTCTTTAGGATTTTTTTTTTTCTTTCTTGTGACACAGAAATCATTGATATAACAATAAAGTATATCACAAATATCAATTGTTTTTGTTAATATGATATATATAATATAATTTTGTATTTTATTGAAGAAAAAAAAAACAAACAAACCAATGAGTATAAATTGGAAATTGTGGTGAATTACTTCCAGATTTGGGTATATTATTGCGGTTTGCCCTAGAGTGTCCAAAACATCTGGAATTTACCTGGACATCCTCTACTTTTATACATTACTCATTGAAATGGAAGAGCAGCATATGTCTTTAGGATTTTCAGAGTAAAATAAGAGCACACAGAAAAAAAACATCAACAATGAATGTTTTTGTGTTAAGTGAATGGCTGTTGGAAAAGGATCTTGGAGTTTTGTTGGATAAACTTAAATGTAGCAAATAGGGCCAGGCAGCAGATAGAGCAGTGTTTCTCAACCAGGGGTCCCAGAGAGGTTGCATGGGGGTCCTCAAGAGATTGACAGAAACTGTATGGTTCCACCATTGTGATAAATACAGATATAATTTTCTAGATCTTGTTGTTCTATATTTGTATGTATTAGGTATTTGGTGTATTGATATCTGAGAGATAAATAAAAAGAAGTAATATTGCTTTTATGTAAGGGTTCCCTGAGATATTAACATATTTTCAAGGGTTTCATAAGGATAAAAAGGCTAAAAAAAAAACCACTGGCATAGACCCAACCCCTGCCTTAAATTTGCATGCATTTTTTTAGAGATATATTTATAGATCTATCATATTATTCTCCCTCTTAACAGCACTGGTAAGGCCTCATTTGGAATATGTTGTGCAGTTTTAGAATCCTGCGTAAAAAAGGGACATGCTGGAAGTAGAAAAGGTTCAGAGAAGGGAACTAAATTAATAAGGGAATAAGAGAAAGTGTTTTTTCACTGTGAGAACAGTAAAACTATGGAACCGTCTTCCATTGGATGTGGTGATGGCAGGTTCATTGGATAGTTTCAAAAAGAGTATTCCAAAAGAGAGAAAGTATGGACACAATGAACATTCAGTATTGCATCAATAAAAACTTTTATTAGCTCATTAAAAAAGTTTTGGCACACGCATTATCACAATCCCTAGAAAACCCACAGCAAAACATCCCTCAAATTACAGACTTTCTTGATGACAGACTTTCTCAATGGCAAACATTGATTGCCAATTAACGTTAGAGAAAGCCAGCACATGCGGATGAAACACATATTGCAGCTTCTATTTTTAATGGCCCTCCATCTTGCCTCCCCTTCCTAGCACTGTCAGGTGCACTCCGTAATGGTATTGTATTTTGGAAAATTGTTTGCCTCATTGCTGACATTTGGTATTAATATATGATTTGGTCCACTGTTTAGTTATGTAGCATTTATGCACAAATACAGGTATATTGGCTAGGTAGGTAGGGGTAATTTAATGAGGGATGTTTTTATGTAGGTTTTCTATGGATTGTGATAATGTGTATGCCAAAACTTTTTAAATGAGCTAATAAAATGTTCAAGTTTTTATTGATTCAATACTGAATGTTCGGTGTGCCCATTTGTTTCAATACTTTCTCTCTTTTGGAATACTGTATATGTAATTTATGGATGGAGCACCTGAACCTTATAATTATTCTCTTCCTGTGCCTAACCCACTGCATGTAACAGTTTCAAAAAGAAGCTGGATGAGTTTCTAAAAACAAATAATGTTGTATGTCAGGTATTGAAGGAGAACTAAAGTTCGTTTTTTCAGCTCCTAATGTGAAAGTTTTTCTCCCCAGAACACCTACACGTTGAAAGATTTTTCTCCAGTTATTTGCATTTAGTAGATATAAGTAATAGATTCTGTAACAAAGGAGGCTTCCATGTTGTTGCCAGTACAACTCATAGCCCATGTTGGCTTCAAAGAGCCACTCCCCCTGACCCCAGGATTCACTGTCTCTATGTGCAGAGTTTCTAGCATCTCTTTCTGATCACTCAACTGTGATCACAGTTGAGTTGCTGGTGGCGCACCATCGCACCATATAAATGCTGTGTGTTTAGGAACAAACAGACCAAGAAGTCAAGTTCAAATCCCCTAGTTTACTTATGAAACAATATAACAGTCTACTGCCTGAGTTTATCGCTTTTTTTGTTTGTTTCCATGTTTCTAGAAAAATATGAAGTTTCTACATATGTACAATCTTTATATATAGCAGCTCTGTTATTTATGTACCAACCAGCGTGAATTTCTGACAGTCTTCCAGTAGCAATACAAAATAGTGAACTGATTTTACTTGCATTTACTTCTATCGATTGAGAGTTCACTGGTGGCACGTTCTGCTAAAGTGCTGGGTTAGGAAAAAATCAGACTATTGGGACACAGGTTTGATTCCCCATGTTCCCTTTTTGTGCTTTTATTATGTGTCTAGCAAAAGATGAAGACTCTACATGCACTGGTTCATTACTTATTAGCCCATGTGGCCTAGATGGTAGAAAGATTTTAGAAAAAGTATAGAAGGTTGCTGGTTCGATTCCCCATACTTACTTTTATTTTTTGCTGAAATGTTAAATGTTCTGTTTCTTTCATCCGTGCGAGCAAAGACATACACTGCAAAGATTAGTTTTCTTTTTTGTATGAAAAGCATTGGAATTTATCATTGTTAGGGACAGGAGCATTTCTAATGTGTTTACACAAAAACTGCACTGATATATGTGTTCTGTGTCAAAAGGGAGAGATCTCTGAGCTGTAACATGATTGGCTGTCATCTTCCAGGAAGCAAGACTGCAGTTTCCTGTGAAGTGTCCGGTGCACACTTAGCTGGGTGTTCCCAGATAAGGTGAATTATGGGAGCTGACCCTTAGTACACACAGGTTATTTTCATAAATCACCCAGCATGCACAGAAAAGGGTGACATGAGACACAGATTGTTGTGTGTTTGTGAATGTGCTCTATCTATTGAGACAATGTTGTCTTGGGACTTTAGTTCTCCTTTAATAAATAAAGTTGGAATTGATCTAGGGATATTTCCAATTGCCACTTGGGAGTCAGGAAGGAATTTTTTCCCCACTTCATACTTTTTCTTTTCCTTACTCTGGATCATCAGTTTGACACGAAAATGTGGGCATTGCAGAGTAGGTCTGACTAGATGGACATGTGTCTTTATTCAGCTTCAAATACTATACCAAACAATGTAAAGGAGGAACAAACTTTTGGAATATTTGATCCCATAACTCAATGCAAAGCATCAATGCGAACCACTAAACTAACATGCTTCACATGCTATAAAAACATGTAAATGTGCTGTTTATGTTCTACTTTACTGTCTTATGCTCTCAACGTTCCTTCAGATGCAATATCTTTAGCGAGGTCATTTTGATGCAAAGCAATGATGTCTGTATGTGTTCCTCTGGAGATATCCATTGCTAACACAAAACAACAATGATTTCAGCACATTTCTATAGCAATCAGCCTGACCTTGCAATTCAATCAGAATAATGGTTATTTCCCTTGTCCTAATTTACACATTGACCTGTGGTGATGGCTATACTGAAATTAAAGGGTATGTCCACCCTTGAAAATATTTTTTTATATGTTATTCCCCCTGTCCCCCCAGCCGCTCTATTGATTTTATTAGAAAATGCCCCAAACTTTACTTACCTCCCCTCTTTCCTCCGCCGCGCTGCCAGGCCCTCTGTGATTGGCTGAGCGGCCGCCAATCACGGACGTGGCTGCCGGGAGTTCATTGCGGCGGAGGAAAGAGGGGAGGTAAGTAAAGTTTGGGGCACTTTCAAATACAATAAATAGAGCGGTTGGGGCTGGGGGGACAGGGGGAATGACATATGCAAAAGGATTAACACTAGGGGGAGGGAATCCTAATCGGGAGGGGGAGAAGGGCTGCAGTACGCATGCCAAACTTCTCCCGGAGGCCAGGTAGGAGGCAGAGTCCTATATAGACTCTGCTATCCTCCTTGTGGGCAGTTTTTTGGACTTTGGGGGGGGGGGGGACTACAGGAGAACCATATGGAGCTGGGATGTGAGGTAAGTATTAAACTACGCTCCATGACGGGACCAGTAGTGGGGGGGGATTATAGTTTTGGGGGTGGACATGCCCTTTAAGTTAGCTGCCATGAGTTACTATGAGGCTGACCAAGTGTGTGTATTGACATTAGTCAAACAACAAAGCCTGGTGATTTGTTACATTTTATGTCAATACACACGTGATTGAAACATTCAAGGCTCTGCCTAACAAATAAACAATTACATATACTCAACAAAAGTATCTATTGTACATGCCAGCAATTCCTATTTCTGTGATTTATTTGTGTGTGGTATAATAAAATTAACTGTTAAAGTTTAAAGAACATTAAACTCTAGAAGAAGGCAAGGCAAAAATCTAGTGTCATAGATTGTTCTCCTTATTTTTCGCATTGTTTCATATCTGCAAAAATATCAAATAATCATGACCACCACCTTGACACACTTTCAACCCCAAAAACAGGACCCACCAAAAGCCTTCTGAAAGAAAATCTCTCTCTTAGAGTGTCAGTCTCTCCAAGCACTGTACCTGCCTCCTTTTACGGCATTACAAGCTTTTCACAAACTCATGCAGACGTAAGGGAGGGTTCTTGTGTAGCCATGACTGTCACAGCTGTGACTGACAGCTAACACCCAAAAGAGAGGAAGATCAAGAAAGAAGGACAGTGGAACTTCTTTCAGGAACACGCGGAGAGTATTGTGAAAGTAGTGTTTTTGAGTAGAAAGTTTGTCAGAGGGTTAAACTCAGAAATAAAACTATCCTAATGAAACAGAATAACAAGCACAATAAAAAAAAAAAACATGTTACCTCTGTATCTGATAATCTCTGCTGCACATGCTTAGATCTATTCATTATTTGTTCCTCCATTTCAATGTCACTCCCCCCACTGTGATGAGTGTCACTGTTGTCACTGCTTTGAGGGCTGGCAGCTGGAGAGCCTAAAATGAAGAGCATGTTCACGTCACTTAAAAAAAAAAAAAAAAACTTTTTCACAACCATAAATAAAAACTGCTTATAAATAAAATCTAGAAATAAAACCTGAATTGAAATGAGATTATGTATAAATATATTTTAGAGCTAGAATTCAGTTAAAGGAGAATTATACTTACCTGCTCTAGCTCCTCTTTTTCCTGGTTTAAATATTAACAAGGATGAGAACCTCAACTGCTAGGTCATCACCCCTGGGTTTGGTCCAGATCTGCACTATGACTTACCTAAACTTTTCTTTGCAGCTCTGGTCCCTCTTCCGGCTTCGCGATGTGGCCAATAGTAGATAAGCTCCCTACAAAGCGTGTACTATTCAGCAGCAAGAGGAAGGCAAGTATAATTTTCCTTCAGTTCAGTTTAGCGATAACAATTAGACCAAAAACACTGATCTATATCTAAAGAAGAACTAAACTACATTTAATCCACTTCAAGAACATCAATGACCTGTAATACCATTCCAGTAAATTGCACTAAAGTAACTAACACTCTGAAGAAAGGAATTAGATAATAGAGAATATATGTGCTATCTTAACTCCAGACACATTAATGGGACTGTAACAGGCCTAGCTAGAAATGAATAGTAGGTTTGACATGCTGTAACAAGTTTCTGCAGTAGCTCAGGTCTGGGAACCCGTGAAAAATATTGTGATACTGGAATACTGGGAAGCAGAGCACATATGCCCCATGTTGGTTAGGTGAATTTCCAAGCGGTTACAACAAAATGAGAGATACTGCAAAGATTATTGTTTTTGTCAAAGGAGCAACTTTCTGAATTAGTGCTTTTCTTAAGCTTTAGCCATCCTGTAAAAAAAGTTACACATTTTAATCTGTTAAAGGGGAAGTTCAGCGCAAATACATATTCTTTTAAGAAAAAGATCCTAAAATGCTGATCCTAAAATGCTCATTCATCATTTTGTCTGTGCATAAATAAATGCTTCTAAAATACTGACTTCCTGTTTGCAGGTTCCCTAATAGAGTCCGTTATGGTCTTGCCATGGGTGGATTCAGTTGCTCAGTAGAAATCTGATCATGTTTGACCCATCCAACAACCAATCAGTAGAAATCGCAGCTCTCTAACAGCCACAGCAAAGCATGGCAAAGGAAATGGAAGAGAATATGGAGAATAACTAGGTATGTGTAATATAAACAAAGAATTTAAAAACAAAATCATATTTTCCACTTAACTGTCCCTTTAAACTTCTATTTTAAAACAAATACACTACCATAAAACATACATGTCCAGATATTCAGTGGATATACAATGGCTACAAACCCTTGTAAAAGTGAAAGTTTTCAGTCACAAAAAAAAAAAAAACACTTATTGAAAAGTTGCTATTTATACAAAGAATTCAAATATCCTGTTGAAACAGTTTAAAATGGAAGAAATAAATTGTTCCAAAACCTGTTCACATTAGCGTGCATGCCCTTTAATCATCAGGGATGTGGCTTGGCTGTGTTCAAACAATCACTTTCAGTTTCATCACAAATAGAAGTTAGTATACAGCAGAAATCAACTCAAGTGGCTCTGATTAAACACAGATTAAGTTTGGCTTCTCCAGTAGGATTATTCCTCTTAGCATCATATTCAAAAAGTCACATCCTGTAAAGAACTTTTAAACTTAAAAGGGATTTCATTATAGAAAGGTATCAATCAGGGCAGCTATACAAAAAAGTATCCAAAGCATTCAACATTCCATGGAGCGTGGTAAAGACAGTATTTAACAAGAGGAGAAAATATGGTTCAACAGTGTGCCAAGATCAGACTGTACCACCAAGATTGATAAGAAGGCAAGGAGAAAACTGGATAAAAAAAAAAAGGGGGGGACCAACAAGTTGCCTACAGCAACACTAACTCTTGGCAATAACTTGTTGTTACCTACATGTAACAACAATCATTCATGGCCTGAGTTGTGGGTGAGGGTAGGAAAACAAAAGCCTTTACTCACAAAGAAAAATATTCTATCCTGATTAAAATATTTGAAAAGAAATATATCTAGTCTCTCACAACCATGTGGAAAATGTATTATCTGTTTGTCATCAATTCCAAAAGGTATGTGGTGACTAGAGATGTTCAAAACTGTTGAGTTTCGTTCCGTTTTCAAATTTTCCGGAAATTTTGAAAATTTGAAAACGGACCCATAGAAGTCTATGGGAGAAAAAAATGTGAACGTTTCTGTCCATTTTGAGGGACAAATAGTAATAGTAGGTTGCTGTAAATGACACAGACCTGGGGAATGGTCTGGGGAACCCGTAAATATAACCAAAACTTATTTTAAAACTATCTTTCCTCACGATCGGGCTGTTTTCGAGCTTCCGTATTCCATTTTCGAGAGTTTCTTTATTAGGTGGGTCAGATTAGTTCATTGATGGGCATATACACTACAATCTATGGCATTCCGTATACTGTAATAACTGAACTTATCTGAACGCTATTGTAAAAGACAACATTCCAAACCATAAAAACAATGACACCGACCAATGAATCAAGTGAAAATCCTATTTTTTTTATACTAATACACTACAAATTAGGGAAATAATTAGGGAAATAGTTGATACTACACATGGATACTAGTACTGCAATTAAATAACTTTGCAATGTGTATGAAACAAATAATATAGTGCAAAAAATTACATTGTATTCCTTAAAGGGCATGTCCACCCCCAAAACTAAAATTTAACCCCTTACTGGCCACATCAAGTAGTTTAAAACAATCCTTACCTTACATCCCTGCTCAAAATAGTTCCCCTGCTGTGCCCCTCCAAAGTCCAGGAAACTGCTGTGTAGGAGCAGTGTGTGACTCATGCTGTGCCTGAGACTTCCTCAACCTCATCAAGGTTGAGGCATGCTCAGTGCAGCCCTCCCTGCCTCTCAGCCAATCACGGACACGGCTGCCGATCCCGCCCCCTGCTTTCAATTCCATGCAAGCAGAGGGCCTGAACACTGCAGCGGAGGAGAGAGGCAGTAAGTAAGAATCGGGGGACTTTCTAACAATTATATTAATGCGGTTGGGGCTGGGGGAGCATGCCCTACCACATATCAAAAGTTACATTTCGGGGTGGACATGCCCTTTAACTGTTTAATACAATTATTTTCCTTATTAAATAAGGGACACAGAACCCAAAAGATAGATTTGGCCACTGCATAAGCTAAGCACTTAAGAAGAAAAAGATTTACAATCACACCTTACTGCTACCCATCTCAGATGACAGAAGGTCTAGCCGCTGTAGATGCAGGAAAGGATCACACATTTTACGAATGAAAAAAAAAAATCCAAAGATCGAATCGAATCTAAACACTCAAGAGTTTGTGAATATAACAAAATAACTTTAGGAAAGACACATCAATGGAAAGTTTAAATGGCAGTGGCAAATTAAACCACTCTGGAGGTGATCTCTTGAACTTGTATTCAGTAATTGTGATCAAACGGTTTTAAAGTTTGGATAAACACCCACAAGCGTATGGCATGTAAAGAAGGGATGTCAGGTTATTTCTCAAATAAGAAAACGAGGAAGACTGACTTCTATCTCCAACATCAAGCATTCTAAGAAAGAAGTAAACAATTGGTTTCAAATGGGATACTCATCAACATACCCAGATAATGATGGCTTTAGTGGGACTAAAATTTAGAGGATAACCAAATGAATGAGATAGCAGATATAATGGGAACAGTCATTCATGAAAAATACTCATCAAGAGGGAATGAGACTACAACAAGTAACATTAAAGGGACAGTTCTGTGGAAATTATCAATATTTGTTAAATTGTTAGTTTGTGTAATGCATACTTGGTTATTCTATATATTCTCTCCCATTCTGAAAAATCAGTTGATTTCATACCCTCTGCTGTTCCCTGCTATTCACATTAGTGAGCTGACATTTCAGGTACTAATGGTCCTTCTTCCCAGGATGCAACACTTCCTTGGAATGTTCCTAACAGTAATTTCTACTGATTGGCTGTTGAATGGGTCAAACATGCTCAGATCTCTACTGAGCAACTGAATTCAACCCAGACAAGACCATAACGGTCTCAACTAGGGGTCCTGCAAACAGGAAGTCAGTATTTCAGTTGCATTTATTTATACACAGACAAAATGCTGAATTGGCAGATTGAGGTCATTGGGATGAAAAAATACTGCTCTTTTTTTCTGAAAAGCATATGTATTTTCACTGACCTTCCCCTTTAAGGCAGAATAATAGCTTTAATTGATGTAATGTTTGACTAAATGGAAGATAAAAAGTTTTCACTTCATTGCTTGGAAGCAAATAGCCAAACCCCCAGCTTTTCTGTAGCTCTGCAATTCGTATTGTTTATTTCTATCTATGTATCTTGATATGATAAGAATAAAAGGTATGCCATTGCTACACAAATCTTCAAACACTACTAGGCAGTCTAGACAAAACTATATATGCTGTTCCATGTATTGCATATGGAGCCAATCTTAATACTAGTTAAATTAATATATTATTATATATCCATTAATGGACCACTATAGTGCTATTTCAGTAATGGTACATACATTGGTGTTTTATTTCATAATTACAGAGAAGGTATTCGCTAATATTATATATTTTTTAACCTTTTTTGCTTTGTAATTAATGTTCCTATTGCAGCTGTTACAGCAGTCTCCTGACAACTTTCTCCTAAGCACCCAAGTGCACAGCAGCAGGATAAGCTCAGAAGAGAGCCAGGCTTCCTTTGCTTAGTGTGTGTGCTGTGGGAAGGCCAAAAGAAGCTGTAGATGTTTGATAAACTTACAAAGAACTAAAAAAAGGTAGGAATATTAGTTCCTATCATTACCATAATCCTAAAATTAAAACACAAATGCCATTTCTGAATTTGCAGTTTCTGATTTCTACATTTAGGATAATTTTTAATGTCTGAACCTTTTGCATATTAAACATGTGCATGTAAATACAATACATTTTATACCTTTTTTCGTACCCATTGGTAAATTTGTATTCAGTAAAGATGCAAACGAACTCTGCTTAGAAAGCTGCGCTTTTGCTGCTAATGCATTGTTCCAGAGGGCTTTAATCAGCATTGATGCCAAGTACAAAGTCTAAAAGTAAAAAAACAAACAAAATTACTTATTATATAATTACTACCTTGGTGTGTGTGCGCACTGAATCTTAAAGGAATAGTTCACTGCAATAGTGAACTATTCCTTTACTACATTGATTGAAGACCGAGAGTTTAAAGGGCAAATGTGGTCTCAAATTGGGGTTCAATGAAAGCCTGCAGTATTTCCTTTAAAGGGCATGTCCACCCGTTCTTAAAAAATTTCTGTAGTGTGGGGCTCCCTCACCCACCCCAACCGCTATAGTACTTTGTAAAATAACTTAGCCGATCACTACTTACTTTACCTCTTTCCTCCGACGTTCAGCTGCCTCTCAGCCGCGTCTGTGATTGGCTGAGACAGCCAATCATGGACGCAGCTTTTGGCAGTACAGAACGCCAGGGGAACCAGGCAAAGTAAGTAGTGATCGGCTAAGTTATTTTAGAAAGTACTATAGCGGTTGGAGGTGGGTGAGGGAGCCCCACACTACAGAAAAGGGATTTGAAGCTAGGGGGGAGGGAGAGGGAGGGCTGCACTGCGCATGGTATAATTATCCCGGAGGAGAGATAGGAGGCAAAGAACTATATGGACACAGACAGGCTCCTGATGTTCACTTTTTAGGACTTTGGAGGGACATTGCAGAGCAGCCATTTGACACAAAAGGGGGGCTGTGGGAGCACTCCTATGGCAAAATTACTTTATAACAAATAGTGGAAGTGCTACTGATCTGACCAAAGCATTAGAACAAACAAGAAAATAAATTATCAATGCACATTCCTGGGCCCCATAAATCATAATATCTGTGCTAGTTCAAACAATAAAAACATGAGGGTTTTACTTACAATTTTATGCATAAAAATGAAAAGCCTTCCAACCACGTCAAGGTAACCCCAGTATGGAAGGTCCTAACAATTTACCTTGGGTCATTTATCTGGGCTGACACTCCCTGCTTGATTGCATTTTCTTGGGAAGGTTGTCTCCCTGACCTTGCATTGGATTAATATTAAAGGCCATCACTTCCCCCCCACCTACTGGCTTTTAACAAGGAGGGAAGAGGCCTCTAATCCAGAGCCTCCATTTGAAGCAGGGATGTAAGGTAAGGATTTTACAGCACTACACAGTGGGGCCAGTAATGGGTGAAAATGTAGATTTGGGAGTGGACATGCCCTTTACAATGAGCAGATAATCACATCTCTGGCTTCAGCCTTTGTGAAATTACTTTGGGGTGAATGTTCAAATTTCCTGCTTCCAGTAGGTTGTGTGACAAGGTACGATAGAAGGCTTTTCACACAATCCTTACTAGTTTGGAAGAATTCGAGACCACCGTTTACCTTTAAGGAGCTATGCCTAACATCCCGTTCTTCAATCAATTGTAGGAGAGCCAGGAACGAAGATGCCAAAAGCTTACCTACCTTCTTGCTTCTGTTCCGCTATAGCGCGCATTATCGGACAGGAAGCAGTCGAGACCTGTCAGTGATGCCACGCTGGATTGCGCAAAAGGTAAGCTTTTGCCATCTTCGTTCTTGGCACTTCAACAATTGATTGAAGACCGGGAGGTAAGGCATAGCTCCTTAACCTCCCGGTTTTCAATCAATGTAGTAAAGGAATAGTTCACTATTGCAGTGAACTATTCTTTTAACTGGCAGCTCTCTCATACCGTTCAAACTGATCTTACATTATAGGCTTCTAAAGATACACTTCCCAGACTGCCCTGTCTCTGAATCTCTGTGACAGGCACACAATAAGCTGTGTGATAAGCCGCCCCCCACCCCCAAATAAATCAAGATTGTTATGGTCCTTCTCTCTACCTATATACATCTTAAGGGGGAAAAACAAATATTTTCAGGCTTGTGGCTAGCTTTAAAAAAAAGTTTGAGGGCAGATGATGATGACCTATCCCAGCAGTAGGACACTAGCGGGCAGAGCAATGGTGCTGGTGATGTCATAGCTCACAGTGCTAGCAGGAAACACCACCCATGTGTGTTTGACAACCCTGATTAAAAATTATTTGTTTTACTTGTGTTATAAGAAAAATGGTCTTTGAACTATAAAGTGCCCCAATACCATTCCAATACCTGCAGTGTAGATTACCTGCTCTGTATGTGCACTTGGGTGAAGTCCTGATACTAGGTTGAGCAGATGTCTCAGGGGCACCGGATCCAAGTTTTTTATCAGTGAAGGAAAAAGGTCATGTATATAGCGGCTGCAGTGTTTTAACTAAAATAAATTGGGTTGGAAAAAAAAAATCACAGTATATTCATGCAAAGAGAAGTAGTCAATAGAGATGATAATCACATTCTGTGAAGATTTATCTACTTTATGCTTATCTGGTCCTTACAGGGTATGTCCACACAAAATTAAAATTTTTCAGTAATGTAGGGAACCCCCCTCCCAACCCTAACCGCATGGTTTAAATTGAAAAAAAAAAGTCCCAGAAAGCATACTTACCAGCCTTTGTTTTTTTGGCTTCAGCCTCCAATGCTCCTTCCGGAAACGGAGAAGCATTAGGGGCCAGACCAGCAGCCACAACTGTGATTGGCTGACAGTCAGCAAATCACAGACGCGGCTGCCAGCTATTGATTTAGCAGAGCGAATGCGGTCTGGTAAGTAAGTTTCTGGTGACTTTTTACAATTTAAACTATGTGGTTAGGGTTGAGAGCGGGTCTCTAAACTACAGAAAAGAGTTTTATTTTTACAACTACACTACAGCATGGGAGGGAGGGTTCTTCATGCCAGAGTCCTTCGGGAGGACAGGGAAGGGGCAGAAACCTTTTTACACACAGGAAGGCTTCTACTATTCACTTTCCTGGACTTTGACTAGACACTGTAGAACAACCATTTGGAGCAGAGGAATAAGGAAGTGCTTTTTAAGCACTACACAGTGGGGCCAGCAGTGGGTTAAATTTTAGATTTGTGGGTGGACATACCCTTTAACAAAACATGTAACAGATCTACTAACTTCAGCTAAGAGCAGGTACTGTAATTCTGGGCATATACTGGAGGATAGGTACAAAAAGGTACAGTGAACTATTTATGCAGACAAAAAACAAGCTAATTTATGATTTATATAGATTTCTGCAGTTTCTTAGTGGAACCAGCTGTTCAGAGGCAGAAAAGGGCATGTAACTTTCTGTTAGCGGTTACCTCTCAAAAAAATGTGGGTAGCCAATGAGAAAACTCTACCTGAGGGAAAACATGCCACTCGTTTAAAGGTAGCTTAACTGCAAAGTTACAAGATGTCAAACTTCTCCTTTATTACCCACACTCTCTACTGGGCTTTGAGCTCACAATGTATTATCTTCCATGCATGAGCACTGAGCCTGAAACTTTGCATGCGGTGCACATATACGCAAGAAGGGAAGCAGCTGAGAATGTTTTACAGGCAGTTGCACCAAAAAAAAAAAAGAAAAGTGAAACCCCAGCTAAGTGTTCCTTTAAAGGACACAGACATTATTTTTATCATTAGTTTTTCTATGCAACTCCTAAGGTTAAAGGGAAACTCCACCCTCATAAGAACATCTTTTAGAAAGAATGGCCTCTTTAAAATATGTTGCTATATCATACTTTACTCTATGAATTCATTACTGTATGCCTGCTATGCTTCTGGATGCCTCATGGAAACAGAGCAATTAAGAAACCTGTACTGAGACTGGGCATGCTCAGTAGGGGATTAAAGGAACTGTAAACTTAAAAAAATAAGTGTTTGCCAATCGTTTCTATTATTCACAGGGAGGTGAGAACACTTATTCTCACCTCCCTGTGAATAATAGTTTGCTCAGGGGAAACAGGTCCTTCTGATCTGACAGCCGCGCTGTCCTGCTCTCCCGATCACACGCCTATCTTTTGTATTGGCGTGCATGCGCCAAAGATAGGCACGTGGTCGGGAGACAGGGGCAACGCGGCTGTCAGATCAGAAGGAGCGAGTGGTGTGCCAGGTAAGGTAAGTTCGGCTGTGTCCCCTGAGCAAACTATTATTCAACATGTGAGTGAGAATAGCATTCTCACCCCCCTGTACATAAGAAAACGATTGGCAAACACTTGTATTTTAGGTTTACAGTTCCTTTAACATTCAGTCATTGGCTGTGATGTCAACTGTTAAATGCATAACTGACAGTTACTAACTGGAAAAACCAGGAAGCAGAAACTGGGGAAACAGGACATTGTGCAGGATTTCAGGTTAGACTTGTATATTTCAGATTTCAAACGATTACCGTTTATGGTTTTGGGGGGTGATTTACCTGTATGTAAATCTGTTGTATTCAATTAGATCAACTGGATTTGAAGTTTAGTTCTTGAAGACGTTTCGCTAGTCATCCGACTGGCTTTCTCAATTCAGAATTCTGAATTGAGAAAGCCAGTCGGATGACTAGCGAAACGTTTTCAAGAACTAAACTTCAAGTCCAGTTGATCTAATTGAATACAACCGATATACCATGACCTGGATAATGAGAACCTTCACAAGCATACCTGTATGTAAGTTTTCATTTTGTAAACTGGACTTAGCTGGACTTGCCCTTTAAATTTGTTTGAATTTAATAAAATCTTTCACTATAGAATCCTCCCCCTTTTACTTCCAATTTTACTCCCCTTTGTCTTTAGCACAGTGAGATCCAATGTAGCTTACTTGGAATCATTTGTCTGTAATTTTTAGCAATGTACATATACGCTTATCTGACTGACCACCCTTTATCTGTATGGTGGTTGGTTGTTCAGGTGATATACATTACGACAATCGATATTGGCTCCTGTAACCATACTTAAAGCCTGAATGAGTACTGAACGATCAGATCATCAACGACTGGACCGCCTATACATTAAACAATACTCAGCCAAAACTACCCTTCTGTACACATTGTGCGGGTTGGGTTTCCGCAATTGCACGCATATATGAAGCTTAAACGTGGCCTTTGCTCATGGATTGACACAAAGAATTTTTTAAGGAAAAATCAGTTGGTCCAAGTTTTTAGTCTTGTTGTTAGAACATAGTTGATCCTATGGACTGCAATCAAGCCAAAATTGTGGCAGTTGTTAAAATCCATTGTAAAAAAAATAATTTTAAAGGGAATAGTTCGCATATCCAATGAAGGAATGTTTTTTTTTTATTCATTTAGTACCTGTGCTGCAGCCCAAATACAGTCTATGTGTTGAGTACTCAGTCGACCTTCTGCAGCAAGAAAATTCAGGATAACCTGGCATTGCTTTATGATCTGCAGAAATAAAAGTGGAAGGGGGGTGGATTTGCAATAATTACAACAAATAAGAACCTTACAACTAGAACAGTACACCTGTCAAGAAATCCTCTTTGGTCATATTGTATCCAAAAAACAAGTTTATTTTAAAATATCCCATATTTATACAGTTGGCGTCACTTTCAATATCGGATTACTCGCCTCAATGTGTAAATTTGGTCCAAATATATGCTCCACTACATTATTGCTGATAAGCCAGTCTGCAAGCTCTTTTGCAATAGATCTAGAAAAATAAAATAAAAAATAAACACACATATTTTCTATCACAAGTTCCAGTGTGAAGCAATTGGTATGCTAAAAGGTGTGAAAATGCATTCACAAATATTCATATAATTGTTTATTCTTATCATTCCATAAAGTGCAAAGTGAGCAGATCTTAGCACAGCTCTATGCAATGCATCTCTAAATGAGTGTACAGAATGTAAGTCTACTTCTGCCATAGGTTTACAATAGAAAAGCAGGGGAATGGAAGGCAAGTAAAGTTTCTAGACTGTTAAAAAAAGATTGATCGTGATTAGTGCAGGCTAGAAAGCAGTCAGTTACAGCAGGAGTATAATTGTCATTTTGGACTAGGCCACACTGGCGTGATTCCCATGCACTTCCAATCATGTTTTCTGATCCGATCAGCATGAGAATCGCATGCCAATGCATTCAAACGTGACAAGCCACGCTGTTTGCTCCAATAACCATCACAGTTTTTGGTACAGATCGCATGTGCTCTGATAATCTCACGCGAGAAAGGCACTCTGTTGTCAGTGTGGCCACAGCGTTAGGGCTTGTTCACACTAGAAATGGACAGAAACTAACAGTAATGTACAGCATGTGTTTCTGTCAGTTTGTATCCATTTTTTTCATACATTTGTATCCATTTTTTAATGAGTATTCCATAGATTTCTATAGAAAATGCATGAAAAAACGGACAGAAATGCTGCATGCAGTGCGTTTTTTAAACGGACTGGAACGGAACATAACGCAGCAGGTGTGAACGATATTATGAAATCCTATGGGGTTTTACTGTCCATTTTTTTAAACGCACCTGGATACCAACTGATGTAGTGTGAACGAGCCCTTAGAGACCACCGTTCCCAGTAAAGAATTTAGTTCTCCTTTCACAATTTTTTCCAAATACAAAATGTATTCCAAACTATAAAACTTGCTTTCCTCGATTTCGTACACCAATAAAGTTCTACCCAACTACGATTATTCCATTCTGATCATGTTTAACGTAGATATATCTTGACTACCAAATACGTTGTCAAATACTTCAAATATGCATTTCCTAATCAGTCATTTGCTAATGACTGTAACTGTAGGAAATGTGAGTTTTACTGAACAGGTTGAACTAGATGGCAGTATGTCTTTATTTAACCTCCAATATTATACGGACATCAAGAAAAATATTTAGAAATACATTCTTCAGAAAACTTACGTTTCAGTGTCAGAAACCAAAGACTCGTTATTGCAGACATCATTAAATGTGTGTAGTTGATTCTATACCAAAAAAGAAGATGGGGTTAATGATTAGAAACAGGAGCATGGTTATTATAAAATTACAATCTCCCATTAATATTGAAAGAACATGAGAAATGAATTATACCCTATAAACCTTTGCGGGTTGATTGCGCTGAAAACAGTTTCATGCATAAAAGTATAAGTAAGGGTTAAATGGTTTGAATGCCAACGGTTGTATCATTACCATAACGGTGTCTGCTGGAATTTGCAGGAAAAAAAATCAATTCTATGCAAATCATGGCTTAAAGATAAAAGTAAAATATAGATTTTAAAAATGCAATAGGCACTTAATTATGCAGCAGAGAAACTACCTACACACACTTTACATACAGAAGCATAAAAATTCATAAACAGAAATAAGGTAATAAGTAAAAAAAAATAAAATGCAAGAATTACCGTTATCTGACTCAGTCCAGCAAGCCTCATTGTTAATGTGGGTGACATAAAATACTTGAAAGCCAAATCAAGACTTTCTTTATCAAAACACAGAGCTGTGTCCAATGGCTCTTTCACTGTACTCCACATTAGATCAGCCATGTTACGTGCTGCACTCTGCCTCAGCTCCTGATCTGACAATTTGCACAAATACCTTAAGTAAAATTAAAAAAAGCAAAAATGATTCCCAAATTATTTAAAAGTGAAGTAGATTCAAAGAAAGTTTTCTATATACAGTGGAACCTGCTCATAGTTCCCCCAATACATAGAGCACTAGTGAAAAACACGATCAACATATTTACAGCGGAAAAAAAAAAATCTATTCTTACAAGAACTATGGCCTTCAAACAAATAGAGGTTAAATAAAATCCTCCACAAAGAAGAATGCTACCGACGCACACCGAAGTAACTTCACTGGATATGTAAAATCAATATTTATTAAGCAAATCCGTATCCAGTGGACTTACTTCGGTGTGCGCCGGTAGCCGCCTTCTTTGTGGATTGTTTTGTGGTACGAATCAAGCGAAGGGTTCGGGGCAGGCTGCACCCGGACCACCACGGCGTAGTGGTGAGTTGAAACATTGTTTAAACCTGATATTGTGACTCTGCAGTTTGTGAACATTGACTAGAAGCTAAGGGTCCGGGGTTTGATCGACACCCGGACCACCTGTACTCTGAAGTAAGAGTTTTATTATATCGGGAGTTGATATTTTATCTCCTTATTCACATCAGAGTCCATGGAACTGCATATTGATCTAATTACTTTTCATATATTTAAATAAAATCCCGCAGCCTTTAAAGTGATCCCTGAATCACATCTCTAACTGCAACCTGTCAGAAGTCATTGTGATGAAGATTAAAACTTCCTGCTTCCAGAGTGACATCACCCTTTGCACTTCACCTTTACTGGTGGTCTAAGCATGTTCATTGAAGACCTAATGCTGCGAAAGACAGGAAATATCTGCACAGACAAAGGATGAGTGTTTTCATCAGTGCATGCACTCAGATTTCTGAATCCTTGTATAGACAGAAAAAAAATAATAAAATACCAATGTTTTTGTCTAAAATTCATACAGTTAGAGGAAGGTAAAGAAAGAAAAAAGGACCAACATTTCAGGAGGCGTGGCTATCAGAACTGTGTGCTGGTCACATGGCTACAAGCAGATGAAAGACATACGCTTTTCAGCTAAATAACATCTGACAAGAAGCACTTAAGATATTTATTTAACCCCAACATGCTTGGAGAATTCCACTTTAAAGGGCAATTATAGTGAGAAAAAGCACTTTTTAAATTGAATTCAATATGTCCTATAAATCATCCCAACCACCAGGGTACCTTTAGTTTAGTTTCTTTAAATTCTTCATAGTCCACGAGATATAAGCCTTTGAATATGCTATGATTTGTATGAGCTGCTACACCTCATCTGCCACTCAAAAGGTACACATTCACACAATCCAAAGCTCCCATGCAGAACTGTCACACACTTCCTCATCCACATTATATGTACCATGTGCCACACAGTCAAATGCTGTAGTACTAAACACAATCAATAAACCATTAACCCAGCAATATGAGCATAACACACTATAAAACAGTCCCTTCTCCAAAACATCTCATATACATACAAAACCAGTGACTCAAATGGACATCACCAAGTAAACACTAATACAGCATATATACCACACAAGACATACAGTGCAATCTATGAAATATATAGAATAAAGCAAAATGAAATTTATCAGGACAACAAGCAGTTTCACTGTTTGTGAAGGTCTCACTACAGCTGCTGTTACACTGCCTCTATCTTCAGTTATTATGACCTCAGTCAAGCAAGGGAAGATATATGAACTTTAGGTACAAAATAAATAACAATTAGCAAACTTAGATATAACAGACAGAGTTCAGTAACTTACTTTTAAAGGGCATGTCCACCCCCAAAACTATAATCCCCCCAACTACTGGCCCCACCATGTAGTGTAGTTTAATCCTTACCTCACATCCCAGCTCCATAGGGTTCTCCTGTTAGTCCCCCCCCAAAGTGCCAAAAACTGCCCACCAGGAGGCTAGCAGGGCTCTGCCTCCTACCTTGCCTCAGGTAGATTTTTGCCATGCGTACTGCAACCCTTCCCCCCTCCTCCCCCTCCCTCTCCCTCCCGTTCTGCTATCCCTCCCCCTAGCTTAAAACCCCTTTATGCCAGCCTTCCCCCATGTCCCCCAGCCCCAACCGCATAAATTTTATTTTTAGAAAGCTCACAAATCTTTTACTTACCTCTCCGCTGCCGCTCAGCAATCACAGACGCGGCTGCCGGTCCCGCCCCTCTGCTTGCATTTCCTCGCAAGCAGAGGGCCGGGAGTGCGTCGGAGGAAAGAGGGGAGGTAAGTAGAGTTTGGGGGGATTTCTAAAAAATAAATAATGCGGTTGGGGCTGGGAGCCCAGGAGGAATGGTATGTAAAAAATGTAATTTTAGGGTGGACATACCCTTTAAGAATCTCTGCACCACTTGTTCTCCTCTCTCCCCTCTGCCCCTCCCATCAGCACATTGCTACTTTCTCCCACACTTTGCTTGCAGTCTAGCTCTGGAAGGGAGGGGGCGTGTTCAGCACTTCATGTCAAATACTTTCGACTTTGCATACAGCCGTTTTCTGCTTGAGGGGGACTAGACTGAGGGGAGGGGGACTACACAGCATGGTACAAACTTCTGCCAGTGTGAAGAGACTAAGCCACACAGCAAGATGAAAGTAAGGCAGCTTATGCCAAGTGATCTGTACAATGTATATTGACAAAGTTTGCCTTTTAATTATAGTATGCATTGCTGCTGCCATTTAGAGTTATGCAACATATTTTCTCACCATTTTTACCCCTAAGGCTACGTACACGCGAGTCAATTTTTAACGCAGTAGAATGCTCCAGTACGTTAACGTGTTCCAATATTTTCAATGGCAACGCTGTGAGTTAACGCACCAAACTGCTGCATGCAACGCACTATATCGTAGCTCAATATGCACAGCATTTTGGTGCAATGTTATCGCACCTTTTCTCAATGTGATATTTAAGGTGCACATACATCATTTCTATATATTTGCCAAAAGTAATTGTAAAATAGCGCAATCTCCCTGAAAACTTTACAGCCCAAACATTCAGTAAATCACATAAATAAAATACTTTCAGGGAAATTCAATAAATGTTCTTATCGTTAAAAATGGTGCTTACATTGCCCCAACCAATCAGATGTTATTTAACATTTGAAAACTAACATCTGATTGGCTGGGGCAAAATTAGCACCATTTTAAACGATAAGAACTTTTATTGAATAACCCTGTTTGTTTTGTCTCTAGATTATTTACAGCAGAAAAGAGAAACAGTTATACAGTCTCAAACATTGTGTGTTGACAGAGGTGGAATTCTTGGGGGGTTTGGTTTGGTGTACACCCAGTCCAATACTGAGTGGTTTAACTCAGTATGCAATAAGCAGGTCAAGCAGCACTGACCGCTGTCAAAAAAAATCCAAGCTAGCAATGTAACCGGAACTTGGAGATGGAAGGAGATCTGAATAGAAGATTTAGCAACAAGGCTGGAGAGGTAATTTATTGCAAAAGCATTTGAAAACTAACTATGTCAGACTATATTGCTTCCGCGTTCCAGCACAGTTACTGCACCACACATGTATAAGCTGGGGGGGAAAAAGCAAAAATAGAGGAAATGCAAAACACATGTGATGACTGGGCCAACCTAAAGGCTCGTACAGACGCAATCGCGCGTGTGTGTACGAGCTTTAAGAAAGTGTTCATAATAATCAAGTAGACACTTTCCTGCTCTTGACAGAGGCTGGAAAACAGATCTGATTGGGAGTTCCAGATAAAGCTACAGAGATAATAGTGGCAGAATTAGGGCTTGATAGCCATGTATATATGTATCCATTGGTTATGCATTTTTCTTTCATTAAAAAATGCTAATTAAAGTAATTCTTTTAATAAATAAAGTAATAATAAAATCTTGCCTTATGACATAGGTCCTAAATGGGATGATGTGTTGCATAACAGCAGGTATGTGAAGCCATATCCTGATCTGAAAGGAAAAGTACAAAATACTGTATTAATAGTTTTCAAAGATGTTAATATTTTGTTAAATTATTCTAGAAATATTATGAATAAAATGATTTGAATTACTATTTCACAGATATATAACCCATTTTCAGTGTCTGGAAACAACTAAAATGATGACTGAACACTGCTTCGTTCACTGCAGTAACATTCATCAGAACAAATCATATAGGGAAACATCGAGTAACTAGATGATACCCAGGCATTGTCCAGAACAGTATAAATTTTTTTTAAAAATGTACAAAAAGGTACTAACCCAACTTATGGACTTAGAGTATTCTTATGCCATACGGATTTTTATTTATCCTGGCCCATTCTATTTTGCAACGGAATGTAAATGACAAAATGTATAAGTCAGCTGATTGTTCAAACATCGCAGGACCATTGTTGGAATGTAGGAAGGTAAGACTTGTAGTGTGTGGCCAGCATTATGTATAGAAAGATTCAATCTAAACAATCTTACATTTCAGTTGTCAAACAAGTGTCTTATTATCATAAGCTGCTGTGTGCAGCTTTGCTGTGACTGAAATGTGGACAGTTGGTGTGTGTGTGAATTTCCTTTTCCAGTGCTGGTTCAGCGATTACAGAGCATGCTCGACTCAGAAAGTAATGTCAGTAATGGTTACTAACATGTATTTATTTATAGATTAAAGGGCATCTATACTGAAAAATAAAAAATAATTTGATAAAGGTATGGATGGAAGACCAAGTTGCCGCTCGACATATCTGGTCCACCGAGGCGCCATGGCGAGCTGCCCAAGAGGCTCCCACCGCCCTAGTAGAGTCGGCCGTAACCCGCAAGGGAGGAACGGCCCCAACCGCCAAGTAGCAGCGGACAATAGTAGATCTAATCCACCTTGCCAGAGTTTGTGGAGAAGCCCTAGACCCCCGGCGGCGCCCCGCCAGAAGAATGAACAAGGCCTGAGTGGAACGGAAACTTTCCGCGCGAGCAATGTAGATCCTCGGGGCTCTCACTACATCCAGACAGTGCAATTCACGTTCCTTGGAAGAAGACGGATTCGGAAAAAAGGCTGGTACAACGATTTCCTGATTGATATGAAACGACGAGACCACCTTTGGTAAAAAGGAAACGTGAATGGCCTTGTCCGAAAAAATAGACAGGCATGAGGGATCCACTGATAAGGCAGCTAGTTCCGATGAGCTTCTGATGGAGGATATAGCCAGGAGAAAAACCGTCTTCCAGGAGAGAAGTGATAAGGGAACCGACGGTAAGGGTTCAAAAGGTGACCTCTTGAGTGCGCTAAGGACTAAAGATAGATCCCAGGGCTGAACCGGAGACCGAATTGGAGGACGCAAATGGGCTACTCCCTGTAAGAAGGTCTGGATGTCCTTCCTGGAGGCAAGCCTCCTATGAAAATAGATAGACAGGGCCGAAAATTGGCCCTTAAGGGCGCTGAGCAATAGACCCCCATCAAAACCTTTTTGAAGAAAACTAAGGACTCTGGACAGAACGAATCTGGCCGGGGAAAAACCCCTGGATGAGCTCCACATTACATACCTTTGCCAGATCCTATGATAAACCTTGGACGAAGATGGCTTTCTCGCCATTGTAGGTATTGCCGACGCCAGTACCCCTCATCTTCTTAGTATGGCGGATTCAACCGCCACGCCGTTAAATGTAGGCGCCGAAGATCTGGATAGTGGAAAGGCCCTTGTATAAGAAGATCTGGGCGCAGAGGAAGCGACCATGGGTCTCCGGCGGACATAGAGAGAAGATCCGAGAACCAAGCTCTCCTTGGCCACCGAGGGGCGATGAGAATTACTGGAGCTTGTTCCCATTTTATCCTCTTCAGAACCCTGGGTATCATAGGTGTTGGTGGAAAAATGTAGCCCAAGCGGAACAGCCAGGGTGCCACTAGGGCATCTACGAAGGCCGCCATCGGATCCCTTGTATTTGCGCAAAAGGTCGGAACCTTTCGGTTGTGCCGAGAGGCCATTAAGTCGATGTCTGGAGTCCCCCATCTCCGTGTCAGTTGTTCGAAAACCTCCGGATGGAGAGCCCATTCTCCTGGATCGAGCGTTACTCGGCTGAGAAAATCGGCCTCTGTGTTGAGGACCCCCGGTATGTAAATTGCTGATAATGCCGGTATGTGAGTCTCTGCCAAGGTTAGAATTCTGTGTGCCTCTGCCATGGCCATATCGCTTCTCGTGCCCCCTTGATGATTTATGTATGCCACAGCCGTGGCATTGTCCAACTGTATGCGAACATTCTTGCCCGTCAGGAAAACAGTCCAGTGAGACAGAGTGAGGAATATTGCTCTTAACTCCAACACATTTATGGGCAGGAGCATTTCCTCCCTGGTCCAAAGACCTTGGGCCTTTTGAGTCGTATATAGCTCCCTATCCTCGGAGACTGGCGTCCGTCGTCACCACTGTCCACATGGGTAGACAAAGGGTTTTGCCCATTGCTAAGTTGCTCTCCATTGTCCACCAGGTTAGGGAAGACTGAATCCAATGCGGAAGATGTATCCAATTGTCCAACGACTGTTGGGACTTGTCCCAACAACGGAGCAGGTGTCTCTGAAGTGGTCTTAGGTGGAAAAACGCGTAGGGAACAGCTTCAACCGACAACACCATCTTCCCCACCAGACGCATCGTTTGTCGGATAGAGATCTGATTGCTGGCCTGCGCTTGGCTGGCCATCTTCTTCAACGATGCGATCTTGTCTTGGGGAAGAATGACCTTGTGAATGGTTGTCGAATAACATACCAAGGAATATCATGCGATTTGATGGAGTCATCGAGGATTTCCCCCGGTTTATGATCCATCCGAACCAAGATAGGATCGTTAAACACTGAGCAACCTGACGTTGAGCCTGGTTCAAGGATCTCGCATTTATTAACAGATCGTCTAGGTAAGGGAGAATAAAAATCCCTTGAAGGCGAAGGAATGCGGCTTGGCAGATCGTGACCTTTGTGAATACCCGCGGCGCTGAAGCTAGACCGAATGGCATGGCCGTGAACTGGAAGTGCCGGGGACCTATGGCAAATCTGAGATGGGGGACGTGTAGATATGCGTCCTGGATGTCCAGGGACGCGAGATAGTCGCCTGGTTCTATAGACAAAATTACTGATCGCAGGGATTCCATCTTGAACCTGTGTTTTTGTACATAGATGTTGAGGGTTTTTAGATCCAAAATGGGACGAAACGTTCCATCCTTCTTTGGCACCAAAAAAAGGTTCGAATAGAAGCCCCGAAATCTCTGATCTTCTGGAACCGGGGGGATAACTTGCGCCCGGAGGAGAGAAAGAACCCTCGTTGAGGGTTTTGAGGCGGCTTGGGCATCTCGGTATGCGGGAGGGAAAGAAACGAGAAGGAGGCGGAGAAGAGAACTCTATTCGGTAGCCGTTGGTCAGAGTATCCATCGTCCAGGTGTCTGTGGACTGCCTTTTCCATTCTTTGATGAAAAAACGAAGGCGGCCTCCGACCAGAAGAGGTGGAGGATAGTCATGACTGTTTGTTTTTATCTCCCCCTGTTTTGAAGGCTCCTCTTTTGGAAGGCCAGGGAGTAAATGGTCTGTGTCCCTGACGGTTGGGAAGGTATTGACCTGTTATGTCTGTACACGGGGAGGAGGGCGCGAGGCTCTTGAGGGGCGAAAGGAGGATGAACGACGAAATGACGGAAAACGACGGGCTCTATTCTGTGGGAGGAAAGTACTTTTACCTCCCGTGGCTTGGGCAATTATCTTCTCAAGTTCGGGCCCAAACAGGAGATGCCCCAGGAAGGGTAGGTTGGTGAGTGCTTTTTTGGATGCCGGGTCCGCTGCCCAGGCTTTAAGCCATAAGGATCGCCTGGCCGCCGTCGTGGCCGCCGATGACCTGGCGATGAGTCTGCTAGACTGTAACGCCGCGTCCCCAATATATATGGCTGCATCAGATAGCTGTTGTACAATATCGATTAAGCGGCTGTCAGCAGATTCCTTGGCCACTATTTGATACAGTTGGTCTAACCAGGCTTCCATAGCTTTGGCCACCCATGCGGAGGCAAAGGTGGGGCGTAAGGCTGCTCCAGCTGCCGCAAATGATGTTCTTAGGAATCCTTCCAGTCATCTGTCTGTGGGATCTTTAAAAGTGGCTGCCTCGGCCAGAGGTATAGCTGTGGCCCTGGAGAGTCTCGCTACCGGTGGGTCGACTGCTGGTGGCAAGGACCACCGATCCACGTCCGGCTTAGGAAAAGGTAACATCATTTGAAAATGTTTTGACAGTTGAAAATTCTTTTCCGGAGACGCCCATTCTTCCAAGACTATCTGTTCCAGTAGATCGTACGAGGGAAAGATCGCTGTCGATTTCTTAGGACGGCTGAACAAGGACTTGGATGGGTCTGTTGGTTCGACCGGATCTCGCATGTTAAGCATCTGCAGAACAGATCTAATAAGATCGTCAATGGATTCGGGTGTGAAAGTGGTCTGAATCTCATGTTCAGAAGCTAAGGAGTCCAGTTCTCCTTCTTCCGATTCCTCTCTTTCCTCCACGGAAATCTCTTCCCCTGACGGAAATACCGGGAGATCTGAGGATCTGGCAGCTCTTAAAGGCCTGACTTCTGTTCCAGAGGGATTCACCAACTGTAACACCTGGGAGAGAGATGTCGAAATTATCGACATAGAATCTGCTAGAGATTTTGCCCAGGCCGGTTCAGACTCCTGGGGGGATACCCCCGGAGATACTCGGGGCAAGACCAAACCCGGAGGCGGATTCTGTAAGGAATCAATGGAAGCCCGAAGAGATTTAGCCCACTCGGGTTCCTGACTGTTAGGTGCAGTCTGAACAGGCTGAGGGCCTTGGTTAACACTGCATGACCCACATAGGCCGGCTGGCAACTTTGTCTGGCAGAACGTGCAGACATAGGAGATCGCAGGGGCAGATTTGGCGGTTTTTGGACGGGAAGCGGACTTCTTCTTGCTGGACATGACTGATTTGGAAGGGACAGTTGGTGAAAAAGCAAAGAAAAAAAAAAAGGGGGGGGGAAGGTCCCTTTAGAGTAAGGTTGGCCTGTAATGGCGTACCCCCTAGGTCTGGGCTGCGGATAAGGAGTCTGCTTGAGGTCAAGGGGGCACCCAAAAGGAAAGAAGAAAAGAAAAAAAGACTTAGCTGCCGCGCCGATAGCAGTCCCTGGGATGCAGGAGGAGACTCCGGTGCGTTCCCCACGAGGTGTGGCAGGAAGAGAAGGGGAAAAACGGAAGTCCCGCCCTCGAGAAAAAGCCCGGCAAATCGGAGGAAGTCCCGCCTCCGCCAGCCAATAGGAGCTGCGATCTCCCTCAGCCTGTGATTTTTAAATTGCAGAAGAGCGGAACACGCCGGTTACCCGCTACTGCGGAAGTGGGGGGGTCTGCGCATTTTAGACCCGCGGGTCATGATGTGCAGCCCTTCCGTTGCATCAGCATAGGGGTAACCTATGCTGGATGCAGTTCCCAAGTAGGTCCCTGAAATCCACCGGCTCCTTGGAGTATCTCACACAGCAGTGGTAAGGTCCTTCTCCTGAAGCGGACACTTTAAAACTGGAGGAGGCTTCCGGTGCTCAGAGGTTATGGCTGAGGGGGAGGAGCACTGGAGCCTCAGGTCTTTCAACTCTAAAGTGTCCGCTCCTGGAGAAAGGGTACTTAACCCCTACGTGTCCTGGGTCCCCCTAAGGCTGCAAGAGAAAACTATTCTTCTGTGAGTAGTTTTACTGTATCTGGAATGGTGACAGTTTTGACAGTTGGAATGCTGTGTGCAGGCTGGACAGTTGGTTTGTGGAGAAAAAGTCAGGTCGGATGAAAGTGGGAGTGGTTAAAACAAAATGTGTAAAGGATTGAAGGCACAATGTAATCAGTTACTTATATATCTTAAAACTTCCAGTTTAGAGTTGCTGTGAGTTTCCCTTATATGCACAAATCCACACTGCACGTGTTAGTTAGCTGTGCTGTGTTTCTATTGCGGGTTCCAACTGCCCCGACTCACTTGTTTACTTGACGAGGTCCGGGTGTGATATACCCCGGACCTGCCGCTCCTTCTATTACTCCAAATATCCCATTCACTTTAGCGGTGCTAAACGCATTGGAAAACTTGTTCGACTCACCCTTTACATGGGTTTGTTTCATCCAAAAAACAGCTGATCGGCAGGTTACTTTAAAACATAGCGATACTTTATTTCAAAACATGTTAAAACCAGACGCCTGACGCGTTTCGGGAACCCACTGTTCCCTTACTCATGGGCTACAATTCTACACATCATTGTTACTACCTTTTATTTCCTCACTACTCTAAAGATAGATTGTATTTACCTCATGTAATTGTTTCTTTCTTGTTACTTATTCTTACTTGTAGAATGTAACGTAATGAGCTTAGCATTCTACAAGTAAAAATAAGTAACAAGAAAGAAAGATTTACAATATATATCTTTACTCTGACATGAAGAAAATCAAGTATCAGTTTGTTTTAACCTTGTCCTGGCAGCAGGGACCAGGATTAGCTTTTTAATTATACCAAGTGTAAATACAGAAAGCAGATATGCCTTTAAGATCAGCAAAGTTTGAGGTATCAACCCCCCCGGAAGGGGAGGAGTAGTGAGGAAATAAAAGGTAGTAACAATGTGTAAAAATGTAGCCAATGAGTAAGGGAACAGTGGGTTCCCGAAACACCTCTGGTTTTAACATGGTTTAAAATAAAGCTTCAATATGTTTTTTTTAAAGTCACCTGCCGATCAGCTGTTTTTTCGGAACTATTCAATTCATTGTGGATTGAAGGCATGCAGCAACACACATAAATCAGGGTAAGTGCTACTTACATGTATTCAATTACAGATTAAAATGAGCCAAAGTAATTTTTTCAGTATAGTGTTCCTTTAAGAGGAGTTAAAGTAATTTTTGACAGCAAAGTTGACCTTTAAAGTTATCACAAAATATTGATTAAATTATTTATAAACCTTTACATTTGTTGAAATTTGCTAATACCAATCTTTCAAACAGCTCTGCTAATAAAAATCCAACGCTGCTCTGGCACCTGTGTATTAGCCAGATCCAGAGATATCAAAGAATGCCAAGTACTACATACATTTCAAATGTAGTTTCAGAATGCTAGAAATATTATTGCAAAGTAAATATCCCTTACAATAAATTGAAAGATATTAAACATTATCTGGAGTTCTGTGAAGGCCTCTATACAGAAACAGAACGCCTTGCTGAATTCTACCACTGAAGTAACAGATTTTCCCCTTTATTGTAAATGCTTTCTAGAACCAAAGAGCAATTGTTATAAATAGGTTATGTAAAACTTTCATACTGAATATTTAGCAAAAAGGTGAAGAAAATGTTAAATAGGGCAAAACTATTTGATAGTTAGCACCCATCACTCTACTAAACAAAAAGAGGCCTCCCTTTTGAGCAGAATCATGGTAAAGTGTAACTGTGGTCTCAAATTCTTCCAAACTAGTAAGAATTATATAAAAGGCCTTCCATCATACCTTCAAAATAAAACCTAAATCACATCTCTAGATAAAATTTGTGAGAAGTTATTGCTGCAAAAGTTTAGCCATGTGACCAGCCTTTGCCTGCATTAAAGGACAATTATGCTTACTTTCTTGTTGCAGAGCGTGCCTTCCTATTGGCGTCGCCGACAGGGAAGAGGGGGCGGAGCCTACCAAAGCAGCGTTGCTCTAAGACTAAGTTGTTGTAAGTTGCTGTAAGTTATGCGAACCCTGGGGTGAGGAACAGCCGGTTCAGGTCCTCACCCTGGGTAAAAGCTAATGAACAAAGAAGAGGAGCGGAGGGAAGGTGAGTATAATTGTCCTTTAATAGGCTCCCCTTCTCAACTGTCAATTTTTTCCTCAGGTACTTCCTGTTTTCGCCAGCAATAAGTCTTAAATGAGCATGCTTCTCCCCCGGGGGAAAAGGGCCAGCAGAGGTAAGGTGATGTCACTCAACCTACTGGAAGCAGGAAATTTGAACATTCACCCTAATATAATTTCTTACAGGCTCCAGCCAGAGGTGTGATTGTTGGCTCAGTGTAAAGGAAATACTGCAGGCTTTCATTTAAAGGGCATGTCCACCCCCAAAACTATAATCCACCCCCAAAACTGGCCCCAATGTGTAGTGCAATAAAATCCTTACCTTACATCCCAGCTCCAAGTGGTTCTCCAGTAATCCCCCCCAAAAAAGTGGCCACCAGAAGGAGAGCAGAGTCCATATAGGACTCTGCCTCCTGTATCCCCTCCGGGAGAATTTTGCCATGCGCAGTGCAGCACTTCTCCCCCTCCCTCTCTCTCCCACCCGCTCTGGTCTCCCTCCCCCTAGCGTTGGGGCTGGGGGCACATTTACTATTATATACTAAAAATGTAAATGAAGGGTGGACATACCTTTTAACCCTAACTTGTTTTGAGACCACAGTTTCCCTTTAACAATGCGAACAGTAGGAAAGGTGACAAGTGTTCATAAAACTTCATTAAAAATTACATTTTAACCTCCTTCATTATTAGATTTAGTTTGTGATAAAGTTATTCGGTCGGGAATATACAAATTTTATTCTCCTTCAAACAATATATTTCCATAAATCTAAAGTTCTGAATTGTTCACATATCCGTGATTTGCAAAATAAATTGTCAGATTATACTATATGCAAAACAAACATACAAAACAGTCTTACATTTGATACAACAGTAATGAACGCATGAGCTATTACAAAGGGAAGTGTCTCAGGTGAGCCATATTCAAAGCAGTCCTTCATAAGAGAAAGTCCATTCTTTCCACAAAACAGACAAACATAACGGAGGAGGTGCAAAGGTACTTCAACATCCTAAAGAGATAAGAAACCTGTTACTTTACAAGTCAAAAAGTTACTAAACAGTAATAAGCTATCAATTCTGTGGAATTCTTGGAAGCAGTGAAAAGGACAAATATTCTGTGAAAACCAATTACAGTTGCATTTTTAGGAACAGTTCTATATTTAGCATTTACATGAAATACTTGATTAAAGGCCGAGGCCACACTGGATCGGAAGATACCATGAGTTAAAAGAGTGTGCACATTGGCGCGAGTTTCACGTGCATTACCATCTATACTATATACTATATAGTACAGGGAGCCAATAACATTGGTATAATTGTTCCTTTGTATCTGCGCTTTGGCCAAACTAATGATTTTGCATCAGAGGACACTTGTGTATGGGCACCTTCACATGAAGTCAGCAAAAAACGAATTGTTCCATTGTCCCGCGGTTGGGGCACAGTTAAATATCAACACTGGGTGTTTTTAGCAATGAGCTCAATAAATCCTAAGCAGAAGCAGTAACCTTGATTAGGATTTTGAACCAGCCAAACACTAGTCACCAGCTGGATTTGTCAAAAAGTGAAAGCACAGGGAGCCAATGTCTGCAGCCCCTGTTGCCACCTATGTAGTCATAGCCCTGACTGCCTTATCGGGCTGTGGCTCATCCAAGAATCAACCAATAACAAGTTGGAAATCTTGTCCTGTTGTATATGTAAGTGGAGATTTCTGAATCTATGCATTCACATTAGTTTTATATGCAGATGCAGAGATGATGTCTTATGGAGCAATTTCTTTTCAACCAGCCCACAAGACATAATGCATTTTCTAATTTAAAAAAAGGAAATAAATAATTTAATATTTAAAATTTAAAATGTTTAACTACCAGGTTAAAAAGGTCAACCTTTGCCCAAATGGATCACAGAAATGCGGGGGCTAAAAGCAGGTAAAATTAGGCAGACTTGAATTGTTAAAGGGCATGTCCACCCCTTATAAAAACTTTTGATATGCGGTAGGGCATGCTCCCCCAGCCCCAACAGAATTAATATTATTGTTAGAAAGTCCACCGATCCTTACTTACCTTCCCTCTTTCCTCCGCCGCAGTGTTCCGGCCCTCTGCTTGCATGGAATTGCAAGCAGGGGGCAGGACCGGCAGCCGCGTCCGAGATTGGCTGAGAGGCAGCCAATCATGGTCGTGGCTGCTGGGAGTTCTTAACAGCGGAGGAGAGAGGGAAGGTAAGTAAAGATTGGGGGACTTTAACAATAATATTAATGCGGTTGGGGCTGGGGGAGCATGCCCTACCGCATATCAAATAGTTTTAATGTTAGGGGGAGGGAGAGAAAAACGGGAGGGAGAGGGAGGGCTGCACTGAGCATGCCTCAAACATTGACGAGGTTGAGGCAGACTCAGGCACAGCATGAGTCACACACTGCTCCTACACAGCAGTTTCCTGGACTTTGGAGAGGCACAGCAGGGAAACTATTTTGAGCAGAAACGTAAGGGTAAGGATTGTTTTAAACTTCTTAATGTGGCCAGTAAGGGGTTAAATTTTAGTTTTGGGGGTGGACATGCCCTTTAAAGGAACATTAAACCTGTTTTTGTAAGTATATTCCATCAATTTCTATTATTCACAGAGAGGTGAGAACGCTTATTCCCACCTCCCTGTGAATAATAGAATGCACAGGGGACACTGGAACTGAACGCCGCGCTTTCCCAACCAAACGCCTATGTTAGACACATGCACGCCAATACAATAGATAGGCGCGCAATCAGGACAGCACGGCTGTCAGTGCAGAAGCAGCAGCGAGTGGAGCGGCGGTAAGGTAAGTTCCAGTGTCCCCTGGGCGTTCTATTATTCACAGGGAGGTGGGAATAAGCGTTCTCACCTCCCTGTGAATAATAGAAACAGATGAAATATACTTACAAAAACACCAGTTTAGTGTTCCTTTAAGCCTGTGAGACGTAAATATCAAAAAAGGCTATGACCACTACGGTGGATGAAATTCCTTCTTTCTTCTGTAAAAGGGAAATTTCAATGAAAAATATATAGTGCAGTGGTATAAAGCCTTATAAAAAACACTAAGCTATGTCACTCGTAACTCGTTTCTTATATTCCGCTGCCCTTCCCATTCCACTGTTCATGCTTTTAGAATGACTCATCGGTTCCTGCACTGTGTTTAACTTTACTTATAGGACCTGCTGGAGCTGCTTCCTGTCACTTCATAACCAATGTCTCCTTCTTTCTACACAAAGATTGCTTTCCTTTCTACTGGTTTTAAGTTAGAGTAGGTAGCTTGGGGGTTTTAAATTTAGGTGGGAATAGGGACAAGGCTAGAATTATAAATTCTATGGTGGGGGGGGAGGGAATCAGAAACATTTGTATAACAAGAAATAACCTTACCATTCACATTATTATATAAGGATATTACCACACCTTTGGTTTGAATCATACTACGAGCAAGATTGGAATACATTCTTATAATAGTCACTCCGCTATGTAAAATGGAAAGTAAGGCTGGGTATACACCAGTAAATTTTTCATTCCGACAGACTATACGTCACAAGTGGTAGGGCCGAATAACTCTGTCTCGGCAAAAGTAGGAGGATGATTGTTCGCCACAATGGATCGTGTAGTCCCTAGGCAACTGTACCTTCAACTGTGATTTTCCAACACACTTGATCGTCCATTCTGGGCGAACAGGAGTTCTAGATTGGTGGTGGCCCTCCGCAAATACAAATTCAATATTTCAGACTGACCAATACACGGTAATATCGGAGAGCCAAAAAATTGAATGGTGTGTACTGCTGCAATTGCTGCTTCAATTAAACTTTAGATCACATTGGTCTATCCTTCAATTGATGAACTACGGACATTGGCCTCAGCCAGTTGTGACCGAAAATGTGCTTTGTAAGCTTTTACCTCTCTACACTTATATTTTAGTATAAGGAGTCAACAGTAAACACTATCTCTCTTTACTCAATATACAGATATCCAGTCAGGATTGTGTGTAGCCAATTACAAGAAGGTATCCAATGGAATTCATCCAATATGCTAAGGTGGCTACACACAGGGGGGACTTTTTGTCCTGAGTGAACGTTTGCTACTAGAGAGCGCTCGGCCGGGACAAATGACTGTCTGCCGCATCAATAGTGGCCACGGCCGACAATTCGCGCAACCAATCTTGTGGTCCCATAGGAAACCACACGATTGCCCTGTGACCAACAGGCCTGTTCGTTCAATATGCCCACACCATGCGATATTTCAGTCCGACCGACACACCACAATATTGGTCAACCAAAAATATTTAGTGTGTACCCAGCCCTAGAGATTGTACACAGCATAAAAGAATCATCATTCAAACCAATGAATTCAACATTCTTTATTCCATACAGCAGAAAATCCATCTGATTTATGACAAAAAAAATCTTCCTGTAACTGCTAAAATAATATTTTAACAATAACCCATTTCCCAGACTTCCCCACCAGGGTATCATAAAGAGAATGTCACGTAAAATCTGTTAGTCAGAGGGAACAGATTATAAAAACTGTAACAAGGAATGTAAGAAAAGCAATTAAAGGACAATTATTAAAACTCTAAGTCCTCACCCCTGTGTACTTTACCTATCAGCTTATATACTTAAAGTATAACGCAGAGTAAAATTTAATGTAAGTGTATCAGCAGTTAGGTTAAGTACCCAGGATGAGGACTTAATTTAGGTCCTCACCGTGGGTACTATGCAGCAGTGGATTGTGAAATATAAGAGTATAATTTTTCTATAAGCTAGCTAAAATAATAAATGATATTAGAATAGCTAAACAAAGCAAGAATTTTTAAGTATAGTATTAGTAAGAAGATATGGACTGAAAATGTGAGGTCATTAAATAATGCGGATAAGTTAGTTACAGAGGATGGCAATAAAGCGAACATCTTAAAAAATCTGTTTCCTTGGTATACACTACGGCCCATCCAAGTAAAGATAGCATAGAGTATAGTAGCAATAACGGTAAAAGCATGGGCATAACTACAAGGGAAGCAGGGGAAGCAACCGCGGCGGGGGGAGGGGGGGGGCAGGGAGCACGGTCTTATTTTTCCTAAAACACATATCCAAAAAACCATTGTGGATGAAGCACAGCTAGGGGCCCCATAATAGTTTTGCTGGGGACCCCAGTGATTTCTAGTTACGCCACTGGTAAAAAGGATGCAATTGCACTTTGGTTAACTGAGGATATGGTTCAAAAACAACCAAGATAAGGTTAATAGCAATAAAGCTCCTGGACCAGAAAAAATACACCTTGGGTCCTTGCAGATTCTCTCGTCCGAAAATGTGCCTTTGGATTGGTAAAATGCTGGTGTAATTCCAATATTCAAAAAAAATTCAGCCTGGTAATTACAAACCTATGAGTTTATTTACATTGGTAGGGAAGATATGGGAACATATTCTAGAGTATGTTTCAAGAACTAACCTTATAAGTAGTAATCAGCATGGATTTTTGACAGATTTTGTCAACAAACTTGATTGGATTTTATGAGGAGGGAGTAGGAATTTGGTATAGCAGTAATTGTGGTAAACTTGAATTTTGTGAATCAGTCCCCCCCATAGGCGACATGTGTATAAGCCAAGGTCTATTGGGCTTGGGGGGCACATTTGCACAGGGAGAGAAAATTGGTCGATAGATCGGATGCAGAGAGTAGTTAATAATGGTGCTTCGTAAATTTTGACTAAAGCTCTAAGTGGGGTGCCACAGGGTTCTCTGTTGTGGTTACTTCTCTTTAATCTGTTTATTAATGGTTTGGTAGTAGGTATTGTCAGCAAGGTCTCTGTTTGCCGACGACATAGAACATTGTTGATCAATAAAAGCTAGAGGATGTGCAATTGTTGCAGACCGATCTATATAGATGGGCTGCTAAGTGGCAGATAACATTCAAGGTTGATAAATATTAGACAATTCATTTTGGGCTTAAAAATCCTTGTGCTGCTTTTACTATAAATGGCTTTGTACTAAGTGAGTCTCTGTTGAAAACGCATCTTGGAGTTTTGGTGGATAACAAAAACAAAGACAGCAACAGCTAGAGCCAGCAAAATATTGTTTGTATAAAGAGGGGCATGGATTCAAGAGGAAAAAATATTAACTCTCACTCTTTTGAAAGCACTGGTAAGGCCTCATTTCGAATATGCATTGCAGTTTTAGAATCCTGTGTATAAAAAGGACATATTGGAAATGAAGAGTTCAGAAATGGCCTGGGTACACACCAGCAGATATTTCCAGGCGGTTGATAGTGCCGTGGATCGGTTGGTCGTAAATATCTGATGGTGTGGGGCGAAATCTGACGAACGAGTGATCGGGTCTGTTGGTAAATCACGGCCGATTGTGAAGTTCCCTATGGGACCACACGATCTGTCACACGCACTGTCAGCCACTATTCACACGAACGACAGTTATTTGTCCCAGCCGAGCGCTCGGTCGGGACAAATAATAGCTTTGTGTGTACCCAACCCTTAGTTACAATTATGCACTCTAGAGAGAAGATGCTTGAGTGGGGATAGGATTACGGTGTATAAATACATTGAAGGGTATGTCTACTCCCCAAAAAATACTTTTGATATAATTTTAAGTGCCCCCCCAAAACCTCAACCTCGCGAGGTTCTTACCTTTCAACGGTGCTGGTAAACCTACTTACCAGCCTTCGTTTCCTCAGAGTTCTTTTGCTTAGCTTTTGTGCACGGAAACACCGAGAAGGGAAAGGGCCGGCAGAAGAATGCCAAGGGAATGAAGGCTGGTAAATAGGTCTACCAGCACATTTGTAAGGTAAGAACCTCGCTAGCTCGATGTTTTGGGGGGCACTTTAGCATTATATCAAAAGATTTGGGGGGGTGGACACATTTTAATGGGCCATTACAAAACAAACATAATTTTGCATGTTACTTGTACTAATATAATTTCTTTTTTGCCTTCCTCTGGATCAAATGTTAGACAGGAAATGTGGGTAATTGCTGGGTAGGTTGGCCTAGATGGATGTAGGTCTTTATTAAGATACAACATTACTTGCTTTAGATATATATGATGGTTTAATGGGTTTTGGACATATTTTCCACCTTTACCCACTGGGGCCGGGCATCTGCCCTCTTTTTCCAAATCAAATCGGCAAATGTTGCACACAACTCTCCAGGTGAATCAAATGAGCCCACACCTTCCGACTGCTCCAGCTCTGCAGTCAATGGATATCACTTGTAAATAACGGATAAGGGGACTCAAGACAGTACTTCAAACTGTGAACTGTTCAGTTTATTGAGACATGTTTCGAGCTTGCAGTGAGCCCTTTCTCAAGCCAGTGAAACCTTTCTGGCTTGAGAAAGGTTTCACTGGCTTGAAAAGGGCTCACTGCAAGCTCGAAACATGTCTCAATCAACTGAACAGTTCACAGCTTGAAGTACTGTCTTGAGTCCCCTTCTTATCCGTTGTTTACAAGCTCTTTTCCAAATGACTGTTCCAACTACCCTCTTCTGATAAATTTCAACAGGCTTGAGAGGCCAACCTAGGGATTACCTAGGAAGTCTCGCAATGGTCAGATGTATTTGTACAGCTTAATAGAAGTAGCTTTAATATGGAGTTATAGGAAACTGCACTAAAGGTTCTATATCTAACCTTTTAGGTATCTACGGGGTTAAAATCTCTCTCTCAATCAGTTTGAGGTGTTTTAGAGGTTGTGGACATGGTGAACTTTTCTCTATACCCCAACTTTTTCAATATGCAATTTTAGCTGCAAAAATCCAAATTCGACAATAGTGGGTATTTACTTTTGCAAGGAAAGCCACAGAAATATACGTAGACCTTTGATTACCCAACACTCTGCTCCCCGCTCTCTTCTACCTGGAAGCAGAGAGGGTCTGTGATTGGCTACCTGTGTCTTTTTTGCTAGAAACCTCTCAGAGTGGAAGCAGGGACAGGATGACTCACCAACACCTTCTACTCTTCACTTTTCTTAACTTTGCACAGGCACTACAGGAGAACTATTTGGAGCAGAGATGTAAGGTAAGGATTTTAGACACCACACAGTAGAGCAGGTATGGGGTTAAATTTTAATTTTGGGGTGGATTTGCAGTTGAAGAAAACTAGTACAGCTGAACCAGATTCCTTGTAAGTTAGATACTCTTATGGTATCAATGATACTGACACAATGTGGTTACTTATGTCTCACAAGTTTCGTTTATTTGATTGTTGTTTTTTACATTTGTAATCTGTGCAATTCTGTTTTAACATTAATAAAAATTAACACCAAAATAATATTTCGTAGCCCACCATTTAAGGCACTACAGTTACATGATTTCTGTAGCCCTAAAAAGGGACCTCAACATTACTTAATTGCCATTTTGTTCAACACTTTAACTTAGATTGTCTTAGTTTTGTTTGAATAATTAATTATTTATTTGGTAAAAAGTGCCTCCTTTATAGACTATGGAATAAAAGATTGAAAGAAAATTGGTAACATTGTACTATACAAATAATGTTCTGGGTACTACAAAAATATCCTAAACATAGGCAATAAGCATTCTAATATAACAAATACAGTGTTTTGGTTTTTTTTAACTTACATTCATGTCACAAAAGGCCCCTAATATATTGCTTTCTTGAGTAGAGATATCCTAAAAAGGAAAAAACAAAGAAAACCTTTTTAAAACATCATACTGAATTGAATTTCAAAAAATAAAATAAAAAAAACATGGTTTTATTTCAAAACCAATTTAAAGTAAAATGAGTTTCCTATTCTAAAATAGGAACAATGCAATGTTTCAAAATTACATTTATCTAGATTGTACACAGAAAAGAAGTCAAACGGTAAAGTTTTTTTTTTTTACCCAATCTTTACCACTGAGTTTAACCAAGAATGTAGTACTCATCGGGCCGACTTTGTTCCACCCTCCATTCAGCCCACAACCTTACCAATAGGAAGACGCACTCTGCGAGGTGCACAATTTCTGACATTAAATTCAGAGCTACTGAGCATTACTATTTCAAGTTTTCAAGCCTAAAATTGATTTTTCCCCACTATCGTTCCACTTTAATTGAACTAATAAACTAATCGAAGCAGTAGAATTGTCTCCCTACTCTCTCAAATCCTGGGATGCAAACAAAATATTCAGTCTGAGAAAGCTAAAATTGCTGTTAGTCTTCTCAGGTGACATTTTCATAAACATTCACTGCACACAACATTTTGTTCCATTTAAAAGACAATGGAAAAGCCCTCCCTGCATACAGAAAACATTAACCATCATTTGATAGGCCGTTTAGCTAATTTGCTAAACAACAGCAGACACCTGTGCAAGCGCTACAATTTTGCCTACAAAGATCACATATAATCTTATTCAGCTATGCCACTTTACAGGAAAGTTCTAGGTTCTGTAAGGGCCAATAATATTAAAATCAGCCCGAAGTGAAAAATAATATACAACCACTAGGAAAATATTTTATACTATTACAGTATAATGCACAAGAGTTGTAAATATCCTGAACATTATATTCTTAATAATTGCTCTTTGCTAGGCCATCAGTTATAACTAGTGCATGTCACTGGTGTCAAATGACTCACTAAAAGCTTTGTATTATAGACAATCATGTACCCGCTTAGAATTCCATGACCTGTATAAAAGAACATTCCATGACCTGTATAAAAGAACTCACCCGGTAGCATCACACTTATTTATGGTCATAGAACCAGGTGATTTAAAATGGAGGGTGAATAATTACCTCTATTGTGGGGTGCGTGTTATGTTTGTAAGCAGTGTAGAGGGGAAATTGAATCTGAAAGATTTTTGCCACACATAACAACAACTTTTCTTTCTCGTCAGTATTCCATAAATTACACAGGTCAGCGCTCTTAATTGTTTCTTCTTCTGTCAGATTACAAGTCCTTATGGTTTCTAGCGTCTTTTCTGGAAGACTGCATTGTTCTTTGTGCTGTTCCTCCTCCTCTTCATCTTGAGTATCTTTTTCAACATTCAACAGCTCCTCAGATGGGTTATGATCACTCTGCCAGATAGAACTGGGGCTAGTAGTGCAAATTTTCAGAAGCTTGTCCCGAAGGGTTTGGACTTGGCCAATCACCAAATTAATAAGGGAACACACAACTTGGTTAAAGATTTCCAAATGCTTGTACTCCTTAAAACAGCAAAGGCATTGCCTAGACAAAACATAAAATGAATGAAAGCAGTTACATCAGGCCCAATGGGAACGTATAACTATATAAATTCATTTTCAAGCACATTGTGCTGACTTACACCTCTATATATGCTTAAGAAATACAAATTAAAATTGGCCGATAATTGAACTGTGTATTGCTGTAAATAGGTCATCTACTTATACAGGCCCTCAACTAATCAAGTCAATTTGTATTGTAGATAACCAAACCTTTTCAGCAAAATTATTATTACCAAACTGCTCACACATCTAACATGGTCAGCACTATCTTTCATACAGTGTAGTTGTCCCTTGATCTTTTTTTGTGAATATGTGATAGCTTTTCTTCCCAGAACACCTAAACATTGTAAGATATTGCTCTAGTAAGCTGTGTTTAACCACATGTAAAAAATATTGTTTCTAGTAAAAGATAACGTTTCTAAATGTAAGCGTTTTCTCAGTTGGCTGATTAGAATAACACTCTACTTTAAGAAACATATAGCTCATGAGGTTACAGGCTCAAATCCCCAGACTTGTTAACATTTTGTTTTCTTTCTTCTAATGGGAAATAAATTGCATACACTTAAAGTGTATGTATACTGAAAAAATGACTTTGCGTCATCTTACTATAAATAAATACATGTAAGTAGCACTTACTCTTGAGATGTGTGTGTTGCAGCATGCCTTCAATAAAATACTTGTTTTGCTCAGGCTTTGACCTGACTATTTTCCCACACACCAACTGTCAAACCATTCCAGCAACAGCAAAACTGCTTGCAGAAATGTAAGATGTTTCAGATTGGATATCTAATAAAATAGGAGGCAGATAAAGGGGGAAAAAAACAGTACAGTGATAGTTGGGATGAATTATAGTTTCCACTAAAAAAATCCAGTGTACATACCCTTTAAGAATTCCACCACTTTATTTTGTGGGAAGTCTTAAAGGGTATGTACACTGGCAAATTTGTTTGTTTTTTTTAAATTGTCCATTAGTGGAAACTATAAATTATTCCAACTATCACTTGTATCATTTTTTTGTTCATCTGCCCCCTTTAGATATCCAATCTGAAACATCTTACGTTTCAGCGTTTCTGTAAGAAGTTTTGCTGTAGCTGGAATGGTTTGACAGTTGGTGTGCTGTATACCATATGCTGTACTGACAGTTGGTATGGGGGAAAATAGGTCAGTGGCTAAGCAAAAAAAGTACTTTATTGAAGGAATGCAGCAACACACACACCTAAGAGTAGGAGCTACTTACATATATTTATAGATTAAGATGACGCAAAGTAATTTTTTCAGTATACATACACTTTAAGTGTATGCAATATTATTTTTAATTATATTAAGAATAAGCTAATTTTATAAATCAATCAACAGGCACAGAAAAGGGAGAGGTGAGACACAGCTTCTTTTATATTTGTGAATGTGCTCTGTCTATTGGGACAATATTGTCTGGAGACTTTAGTTCCCTTTTTAGCCTCTTCAGACAAACCAAATAATTTCCTTAATGAATAGACTAGTTACACAAACTTTTCAAGCAACCTATTTTCATTGACAAAGTCTTGGGTGGGCTTGGATCACTGGGGCGTGACATGGGTGGTGTGGGGCAGAGCTGGTGGGTGGATAGGTTCTGCCCATGTCTTGCCTTTCTGCCCAGATTCGTTGGGAGTATTGTAGAATTTCCCCCAGTCTAGTCACCACTAGATGTTCGAAGGAACACCTGTCTACTAGTTCAGAATTGTAAAATTTAAGACCTGTTTATATTTTAATTTTAGAATACCTGTTAATATAAATGTGGCAACCAATAAGGGAATAAGGGCTGGTACACGGTTGTCAATTTGGAGACTATATTTTAGATCAACAGATTTACAGATCAATAGTCACTCAGTCAAAAGCATAGATAAATTATTCAATTTTGACAAGACTTCAAGAATCCAATCGTCCAGTCAGGATACCAACATGGAAAAATCCATTATGTCAGTTTAAAGAGCACCTAAAGCCTCAGAACAACACTGAATCATAAGAACTTGATATAAGATAGTAATCTGTGTCTGTAACAAGTAGGGTGATTTGTGGGCATAAAGGTTTCTGTTGACCATTACTCAATTAAGTGGCGAGAGTTGACATTTTTAGGTCAACAACAGTTAAAGTAGACTTAAAGCTATAATGTTCAGGCCTAAAGCTGGGTTAAACATTACTGAAAAAGGGCCATCTGTACCAATGGGAAAGGTCCTTTTTCTGTAATGTGTATACGTCCATAACAACCGTTTGCAATGCAGACAAACATTCAGCATTGGCATCGGAAACTGTCATTACTTATGGAAAATTTGCATTGGTCACTGTTGGCCTCCTGTACTACAGTATATATTGTTTAAAAATGACAGCTCCCAGCAATACCCGTTTTAGAAAGCTTGTAGTGAAATGCTCAGCGTTGCAACTTCAAAGGAGGGGGCTTGCAGCTATATCCTACCTATAAAATTACAGACATTGTGCAGAAATCATAAACTGTAATCCTGCATGTCTCTGACTTTTTCAAAATTCTGCAATAATCCTTATTTAAAGGGTATCTCCACTGCTAAAATCACTTTTTTCAATTCAGTTTTATTGAATAACAGGAGGTGAAGCAGCTGCATCTTACCTCCTGTTGTTCAATAAAGCATTCATAACCCGGGAACGAAATGACAAAAATTACCCGGTCTCTCGCTCCTCCACCACGTCCTCTTCAGGTCCCGAAGGGCTTAGTACGCTATGTGCATTGTGTACAAAGGAACACAAAACAGACAAATAACACAACACTTCAGGGTTTTTAAAAGTAGTACCCTCTTGGAGAACCTCAAAAATGGTAACAATTTGCCCAATGTAGAACATAGAGTATATTCAACAGAATTTGCAGAAAATCAATAAACAGCCAAATAGTTTACTTTAAATAGACTATCAGACTGGTAGGGGCTAGAATTATCTATGTGGTTGCACACAAAGTTTTTCAAAAACAAAAAATAAAACCAACGTTTATACTACCTTTGTGTCCAGGAATTGATGTAGGCAAATATCTTGAGAGCATGTTCTTTTCTGAGCTGTAATCCATCACTTCCTTCAGAATCGGATACTAGAAGAAGAAAAAATCACAACAAAACAGATGTTAAATATGAAAGAGAACTTGAGAGACAACAAACAGTTCAGTTTATGACAATTACGCCAGTGCAACAGGTGCTTGTTTGAGAGGTAATGCAAGAATTTATTACTACTAAGATGCAGAAATGAAGAGTAATGAATTCCATGTAACCTGAACTAAGGAAATGTTAAAAATGCCAAACTTATCTAATGCAGAATCAGGGCCTAAACCACTGGGTACAATCTCAATCAATTGTTTTAGTAACAGAAACTAGTAGCCACAGTTCAATGTGCATAATCAGCAATTCATAAAGCAATGGTGTGGAGTTGCCAGTAGCATCTGTGATGCCACTGTGCAAAACATAATGGTGGTAAATAATATTTTGTGCAGCACATTTAAGATGGTAATGATTGTATAAACAAAGGTACTCTGGATGTTCTGTTACATGAGATATATAACCTGTCATAAGGAATCCAGAAACATTGACAAATGAATGTGTAAATGATTCAGTTCATGTACAGCAATGTACAGCTGGCTAGAAGCTACATCATTTTCCTGTATGCAGAAATGTTATTTCTGAAAGAAAAGAGGTAGTGCCACAAACCTCACACATGTAATTATTGATTCACTGGAATCTCTTTATTGTAATCCGAACTTAAATGAGAACAAAACAAAAAAAAATTATAATCCACAATCTGATAGCATTCCCCCAAGATCCCCAATAATCCGTAATGGTGAGGTCACAGAAAAAATGCAAATAAGAAATTAGTTCATGTTAATCTCTCTGGCATCCTAACATGGCAAATCTCACAGGGGTTACCAGTGCTCATAACTAACATCACATAAACAATGTGCCCTCATGTCTGCCAAATCCATGTATACATACAGCATTTCTAACAAAAAACAAAGTTTTTTTTTACTGATTTGGTAGAAAGCATGTTCTCTTTCATACTTTCACCCATGTGGACTTAAAGTTTTCAGCGTTTTCATTGTGTAAAACAGATTGTTGAACTTAAAATTCAACAATCTGGCTACTAACCTTTAGCTAGGCTATACCACTTTATTAAAGGGAAAGTTTAGTGCAAATACATATGCTTTTTAGAAAAAAAAAAAAGTATTTTTTCATTCCAATGACCTTAATCTGCCAATTCAGCATTTTGTCTGTGTATAAATAAATGAAACCGAAATACTGACTTCCTGTTTGCAGGACCCCTAGTAGAGACCGTTATGGTCTTGCCCTTGACCCAGCGCCTTGGTTGATTCAGTTGCTCAGTAGAGAACTGAGCATCTTTGACCCATCCAACAGCCAATCAGTAGAAATTACTGTTAGGAACATTCCAAGGATGTGATGCATCCTGGGAAGAAGCACCCTTAGGGCTAGGCCACACTAGCGCGTTTGCGCACGCGTTTCGCGCTCGCGATTGCGCACGCGATTTTCACTAAAATGGAAATCGCGGGAACGCGAAAATTCATGCGATTTCCGCTGCGCATGCGATTGCGCGTCCGTTCGCGTTTTGGCAACGCATGCATTCATCATTTTTGATGCGTTAACGCAGCGTTTCCATAACGCGAAATGGTGAAACCGCACGCGCAAACGCAAACGCACAAGAAAAGTGCGCACAATCGCGTGCGATAACGCTCGCGATTTTGTGCGCGATTCCTGTGCGTTGCAGTGTGGCCTCAGCCTTAGAACCTGAAATGTCTGCTTACTAATGTCAACAGCAGGGAACAGCAAAGGGTATGAACGTAGTGATTTTTCAAAATGGAAGAGAATATGTAGAATAACTAAGCATGCATTACACAAACTAACAATTTATCAAATATTGATAATTTCCACTGTCCTTTTAAGCGAGATTTCTCTGCTGCAGTTGTAAATAACTTAAATTCCACATTTACAGTTATACCGTATATACTCAAGTATAAGTCAAAAACAGCCTGAAAACCGAACCTCGACTTATACTCGGGGTCAGTCACTTACTTGAATGAGGAATCCGGTTGCTGCATCCACAGACATCACTACTCATCGCCTGTCTCACTTCCTGGCGCCAAGTAATGACGTCAGTGGATGCAATGATCAGTGAAATGCGGCAGCCGGATTCCTCGTTTCAAGTGAGTGATGTCGGCTGCACACATCAGCGCATCGAGGCCCACTATCAACTATCAACTATCACTGCTTGCCCCACAGCACCTGGATAAAGAGGTGAGGCTGCATAAAAAGAAGAGGTAGTGGCAGGGTGGAACCAGTGCTATGTGAGAAGATGGGTGCAGGGAAATAGGGTTTTATTCATGGGGGTGGGGGGGGAGAGTAAGGGAGGCATTTGGGTCATGGTAGTTTGTATTGGGGTTGTAAACAGAAGGTTCAGTGTGTGCAGTTCCCCTACAGATGTTTGTAAACTACAACTCCCAGCAACCAAAGTTTCCAAACATCTGGAGTGCCAATGAATTGGGGATTACTGTTAATTTAAAGGGCAACTAATGCCTGAAAACAATACTGAGGAAGGTACCAATTGTTAAATAGATTGCCTTCTGGTTCTGAATTGTTTCGAGGCTTTAGTTGCCCTTTAAAATGGACAGCATTTGTATGGGACTACTGTATGGAATTGCTGCTGTCCATTTAAAGGGCAACTAAACCCTGAAAACAATACAGAATCAGAAGGCAGTAGTGGTCATATTTTCTACCCTCAACTTATACTCTAGTCAATCAGTCTTTACTCATTTTTGAGGTAAAAATAGGTACCTCGACTTAAACTCGGGTCGACTTGTACTTTAGTATATACGGTAATTCTCCAACTTTTTTCTATCCTAGGTTTTCGTACAAATATAATAATACAGGGAGACAAAGACAAGAGTGTTGTTTAGCTTTCGGTTGCCCGGCCCTTCTATGTGCATCGCAAACAAGCACAAGGCACAATTATGCCTTACAAAGGCTCCTACCTTGCCAACAATACCAGGCCGTGGCAGGAAATTACATCACAGCATAGAGAAATTTTTTTCACACAAAAACAGAAATCACAAAAGCAAAAAGATAGGAAAAATGAATGCAAATAGATATTAATGCATGAAAACAATTGGATTCAAGTGGATTGAACCACAATTAAAATACATACAGAAACGTGATAAGGACCATCAACCTCAGGTGCAATAGAACCAAATAAATCTGCCATCAACCATGATTAAATACAATCATTCTAACCTACTTTTTGGTCTGCCATGTTTGCTCACAACACAATCAGACCAAATATTGGGTCAGGCTATCAAACAGGGCATCAAACATCCTGTCCGTCTGGGTCAGGCTATCAAATATCCCGTCTGCCCTGTAAATGACAGCAGCATAAAGAACTGCATCAACATTAAAGGGTATGTCCACCTTAAAAATCCTCTTAATATAAGATAGATACCCCCTGCCCACCCCCAAACGCCATGTTATTTCTTTAAAAAAAAGAACAGTATTTACAGCCCCTTCGCTCCTGCAGCGCACTGATCAGGCTCAATGCTTGCCCAAGCAGGGGGCCAGACCAGACCAGAGACGCAGCCAATCACAGATGCGTCTGGAGAGCGTCAAGGGAACGAAGCGCAGTAAATACAGTTCTTATTGTTTTATTTTAAGAAATAATTTGGCAGTTTCGTCTGGGCAGGGTGTATCTATGATATTTTAAAGATTTTACGCTAGGTGGAAGAAGAAGGATGGATCTGGATGGTGGGAGGGGGGGGGGAAACATGACAAAAATGGATCTCCTGTTTGGGTGCTCTGAGAAAAAATGAAAGCTGCGTGGGAACGGAAAAAGAACGGATGCAGGGTGACATATGAAAGCTTGGATTTAGACAGAAATGCTCCTGGTCTACAAAAAGCGGATAACAAAAACTTAAGTATCTCAAGTTTGCCTGAACAGATTTTAATGCGGATTGGCTTGTTTAACAGCTATAATACTGATAATGGGGTGGACATTTCATTTAACCCTGCAGCTGCCAGAGGTGTTTGCTTTTATAAAGTACTTGCCTACTATCAGACATCCACCATTTAATCTGTATACTAAGAGCTAGGTCCCACAATGTGCGTTGTGTTGTACGTTTTGAGTGCATTTAGGACAATGCATTTTGTCAGCATTCCGGTCCATTAGCAGATTAACAGACATTCTTTTTTCAATGAATTTGTCCTTGTTTCCGGTCAGTTTGTGCTCCTGTGCACTTTTATGGGGAAATTACAGGAATTATTGAAGAAAACGCAAAAAAAACCCGCAAAAATTAAGTTTGCTTTTTTTCTGCAATTCCTACACACATGGACAAGTCGTGCAGGCATGCGGATAAAAAAATTATATAGTGGGAACCGATTCTCTTGATTTCCATTATATTTTAAAATACATTGTGATTTGCAAAATGGAAACGCAACACACACAGTGAGGCCTAGTCCTCATAGAAAAAACCTGGTACAGATACCAACCTGATCTCAGTACAGCTCTGTGCAATTGGTTTCTCAACAGTGCACCTATTAAATAGTGGATGTTGGAGGGTAGTTACTTACTATAATCTTCTCCGCTGTGACGCAGCTTAGTAAGCAGGAAGAGGGACATTGAGAAATCCTGGTGGTATAGTATATGTGTGTAGAAATGTATATATATTAGTATATGTAAAGCTGTCCAATCATTGCAAATGTACAGGAGCGATCGTTTCATATATGCTTTATACAGAACAATTGTCCTTCAATGCGCCCATACATTGTCAGATGTTATTGTCTTTCTACTGTATTAAAGGAACCTATCCATACACATTTATGATATTCTGCAAATTCTATGAACAACTCTTATGAGAATGTAGTGCACTTTTGCATGCTTATAGCCAGACTATAAAGAAACAAGGTACACTTTAGGTGTGCATTTTTTTATTTATTATTGAAAAAGAAAAAAACACAGGCTTCCTCCCTGCCTGTTCTGGCGTGCCGGCTGACGTCACTGCCCGGCGCAGAGTAGTGACGTCAGACGCCGCGCCAGTAGAGGGAGCAAGCGAGCGGTGGACGGATTTCTATCTGCCCCAGAGGTCCACATGACAGCGGTTACAAGAGGGAAAACGCTTCATTTTCACACAAGTAAGTCAACACTCTCCATCCATGTGCCTATATGGGAGGCTGTTTAAGTAAATGAATGTCCCCTTGTAGAACCATTAGTCATCAGAATTGTAGATTAATAAATTACTGAATCAGAAGAAGAATGGTATATATTGTTACCTTCTGATTCTGTATTGTTTTGAGGCTTTAGTTGCCCTTTAAATGGACAGCAGAATTCCCATACAGTAGTCCCATACAGTAATAGCCATACTGAATTTGGCTATTACTTTTTGGGAATTCTGCTGTCCATTTAAAGGGCAACTAAATCCTCAAAACAATACAGAATCGAAGGCAGTAGGGGTCATAATTTCTACCCTCGGTTTATACTCGGCTCAATCATTTTACTACCTTTTTCAGGTAAAAATATGTACCTCTGTTTATACTCGGGATGGTTTATACTTGAGTATATACGTTATGTAGCCATTACTCTGAGGAGTGTGTTTCTACATACTTTTAATCCAGAACCTATTTTGCTTATGTTTGCCATTGACATACTGATGTGATTGTATGGTTGGATGTGCCAACAATTTTCCAACTGATCCATGTATGGATGATCGGTCAATGATTGTATGATGCGCGGATCGTACAACCTCAATTGTGTAGTGTGTATGTCCCCATTAGGCTCAGTATGCCCCTGCAACTCTTAACAGGGAAAGTTCTGTATCTTCGCTCCTGGTTCCAGTTAGATCAATTGAAGAAAACAAGGTAAAGCATAGCTCCTTAGTGCCCTGTTCTTCAAGGGAAAAAAGGAATAGTTCAGTTTCTAAATAAACTATTCCTTTAATTTTCCTTAGCTGCTCCACCCCTCTGTTACGGTCACTAACAATCTGCAATCTTGCCAATGGGAAAGCATGCTGCTTTTCAGAGCTTGTTTTCCCAATGGCTACATTGCAGACTGCAGACAGGTGAGGGAATCTTCATGCAAGTATTACAGCTAATCTGTAAATTAAAGGACAACTAAAGCCACAGAACAACACTGAACCAGAAGGCAGAACACCTTGATATAAAACCAGTAATCTGTGTCTTACCTCTCATTTTGATATGGGCACTGAGAAATTAACCAAAATAACATGGTTTGTGCTTCAGTTCACAGCATTCTAGTATCACACAGTTTGGTCAACGACCAATATGTTCTGCACATGCTCAGTCCTTAGCTATGGCAGAAACTTGTTACAGTTGGTCACACCCATTAATAATCTCTAGCTAATCCTTTTACAGAAAAGATAAAGCAAGGAAGCATATGACTGAGGTCAGGAGGTGTGGTCTGACACTGCACATACACACAGATCACAGATACTTCATCCAGTTCTGAATGGATGAAGTGGGATTTTATAGCTTATTGGTGTTTTTAGGGGGGTTGTTTTCAGATTCTGGAGTATAAAAAATTGGGTTTAGTTCTCCTTTAAGGACCTCCCCTTGGGTGTACGCATTGGAGCGTATTCCTGTCTGTTTGTACTGCAATCCACACAAAGTGTTCAATCGGAAGGCATAGGATCCACAAAAAAATATGGCGATTGCATGCACTTCAAAAACAGATTGCAGCATACACAGTGGCCACCCACATTGTGTTAGCCTGGCATGTGTTTTTCACTTACTTACGATTGGATTTTGCACGTGAGAAATGTGCCAGTGTGGCCTAGCCCTTTATTCTATCAGGAAGATGTGCATTGGCCTCTACTGCAATTTAAGTCTTCTGCAGCCAAGCAATGCTAGTTGTTGTCAAGTATCTGGAGAAATGCAGGTTGAACATCTCTGTCTTAAAACATATGGTAACCCCTTTGTGCCAATCTTGTACAGGTTTAGTGTAGGTTAAGGCTTAAATAGTAGTAGCTGCATGATTTTTTTTTTTAAATTGGTCATCAGCACAGCAAGTGATGTGGAAAAAAATTATATGGGATGTGTGAATTCTTTGTACTAAAACTAATTTCGAAAATAAGAGGGGGGGGGGGGAGAATCACTGTATACCATCCAAGTTCCCACAATGTAATATGTGACAAAAAGAGCATCATAGAAAAATGGGAGGTATATAACAAGAGTGCCCGATATATTAGTGCTCATCTGTAGTAAAATTAAAAAACAGATGCTTTTACATATACAAATGTGCACATTTTATTTATTTTAAAAAAAATAAATAGCTACCGTCTGTAAAACATAAGTGCCCAACCAAAAGACCGACAGGTGGGCACGGCTATGGTTGGAGTCTGGTTGGACCAGCGATGAAATCTGGGTGGGCCAGGTGAAAAGCCACAAAAGCAGCCCGGTCACTGCTTGGGGTGTTGCTATTGTGGACCCCAGAATAAGGCATGTTGGGGACCCCTAAAACATACAGTTTCCAAAATCAGACTAAAGCTGGCCATACACTACCTTGACATTACAACAAAGACATTTGATCTGATATGAATGTTGAATTGATTGTAATGTTTAGTGGATCAGAGATTTTACCTGCAGACATTTTCTAAACATCTGTACATTTGTATTGTATGGCCATCATAACTGCATATAATTTTGGAACAAAACAAAAATGTTTTTTCCCTGGGTTACTGGCTCTTTTGCAATTTACTTTACATGAAGTTGTAGAAAACAGTATCATTAACTGCCCGCAGGCTGTAATTAAAACAAGTTTTGTAACTCTGCCATGTGACAAACGATTCAAGGTTTGCATCCCTTAAAGAAAAAACATTTAGCCATGCATATTTTGGTGCATTTGCAATTCATATAATTAAAGTTAAAATGCTAATAAAGGGGGGTTGAATGGGGATTTCAAAACACATGCATTCCGAAAAATGCTCTGAAGTGCCCGTAGTAGGACCATAATACATATGTTACAGTGGAATGTTGCGGAGGGCCAGACCAAAAGGTTTATTGGTTTTCATTAATTAATCAGCTGATTACTTAATAATTTTCTTATTTTATTACAAAAGAAAACAACCTAGCCTGAGACCATATTTTTTTTCTCAGGTCCTGGTCTATTAGCACCAGGCCAGTCAGGGACAGCCAATAGGTTGGAAGTAGCCCCTGGGCATTGTTTTTTTCTAATCTAGAATACAGTAATCAATTATAGAATAAAAATTGCTGCTCTGCTTCATGATATAGAAGATATATGGGTTGAGCTGCTTTTGTAGCCTCTTTGGGTAAAGGGATATATAAAATGTTCGACAACCACTGTTAATCATAGCTCCATGTTATCTACCACATCCATACCAAAAATGAATAAGTGAAGTGGATTGTTGGCAGTTTTCTGGGAACATATTGCACGCAACAAACCATTTTTCCAAATTTTCCAAATTGTGGGACACCTGGCAATGCATGTTTCTGTAATAGCAGAAAGTTGAATATCTCTAATGTCTGATTAGTGTATCGCCAACATTACAATAATAGTTGCATAGTTTTTCCCATAACTCATTATAAACTTATCAGTCATAAACTTAAGCTGTATATTCCAATTGCCTGTACAGTTTAGAAAATGTTTAAAGGAATTGTACACTGAAAAAATTACTTTGCTAATTTCAATATATAAATAAATACGTATAAACAGCACTTGTGTTTGTGTGATGTGTGTGTTGCTGCATGACTTCAATCCAGTACTTGGTTTGCTCAAACTCAGTCCCTCAGTTCCCCAGCCAGACTGTCTCAGTCTCTGTGAGGGCAAGCATGCTTAGTAATCCCTATGAGAAAGCATTGGGAAAGGAATTTCCCACCATTGAAGCCTAAGCAAAACTACACAAATAGAAGAGTTTATGATACTAACACTTGATTGACAGCTGAAATGAAAGATGTTTTAGACTAGATATCTAAAGAAATAGGGGACAGATCAACAAAAACATGGTAAAGTGATAATTTAGAAGTATGGTTTCCACTAATGGGCAATTTAAAAAGAACAACTCCCCAGTGTACATATTCTTTAATTGGAAAGTTAACCATTTGCATCAATACAGAAATGGAATCCATGAACAACACTAACCTGTAACTACACAAATCTAAAACATATCCTTTAAGACAAACAAGCACACTGCATTTGTGACAATCCCACCAAGACAGCAGCATCTTCGAGACAAAATACTTAAATTTAATGTATGTATAATTTTATTTATAAAGCGCCACTTGAGTACGCAGCGATGTACATTAAAAAATACACAGTATACAAACAAGTAGATAAGTGCAAGCCATTATACAGATAGATAAAAATTAAATTAAATACAATTTCATAGATCAGTTAAGAAAGCACATCTATATAAATTATGTATAAATTGATGGAAGTGCAACAAGCCTTGACACATTAGGAATGAGACCCCTTTACACGGTTGTATATCCACTAAATAAATCGGTTAAGGACCCAAACAGCAGAAGTGTTTGCGGTTCTGAATTTCTTTCTTTGAAACTTACCTTGGAGACGTGGCAGGACGTCCAGGATACCAGCACCACTGGATACACAAGAGCACATGCTAGTGCTAAGGGAGTGCGCCTTACTACAAAGAATGAGATCCCTGCCCCGAAGAGCTTACAATCTAATGTGAGCAGTAAACATTCTAAAGGAATGTTATAAAAACTTAGCTTTTAGAAACAAAGCATTAAATTATACTTTGTCAGAAAAAGTATATATACCTTTAATTTTTAAATCTTTAAAAAAAAAATCATAAAAATGTTTTAGTCAAATACAACTCCAAATCTCCGTTGACAATTGCCAATGTAACATAAAATTATAGAAGAAAAAATTTAAAGAGAAAGCACAAACTCCCCCCACCATAAAACTTACCTTTAACCCCTGCCCAACTTTCAAGATCGCTATACTTACCAATATCTCCTTCAGCACCTGTTTCAGAGGTTGACACCTACTCTTTAAGCTGTACAAGGTCATTTATGAGCTCAAACATGCATAAAAAAGGGGTGGCTTGGTGAGCAGCCATGAATTATTGGCCTTGACATCAGCTGTCATGGTCACGATTGATAGCCGCTACCTGGAAGTCCCTGGCTAAAATTTTGGATATCTGGAAGGATACTGGACTGCAGGTACACTGCTGAAAGGTAAATATAGTGATCTTGCAAGTTGGAAGGTGCTGACAGCTAAAGGTAAGTTGTCCAAGTCTGCAATTCCCTCCTACGTTTATCTTTGCCCAAATAGTTGACACATTCGGAAGGTCAGGGCTGCTACCTTAAACTGGAAATGCAGTTATGGAGGACAAAACATTTGTTGAATGGATGTCAAACTGCAGCACTTCAACATATAACAGAAGTTCTAGGTCAGAATCTGAAGTGTTAGTACTGTCTAAAGCTGGGTACACACGATTAGATATTTCGGTCCGATCGACCAATAGTTCAGTGTATCGGTCGATCGGACCGAAATTATCGAATCCGAATGTGCCCATGTCCGATCGACCGTTCGTCCGAATCGGACGAAAGGACGATCGGACAGGGTGGAAAACCTCGTCCGATCGTGCGGTCCTCTATGGACCGCACGATCGGTCGCAGTGACTATCGGACGCGGCTGCTTTTGCCGCGACCGACAGTCCTTCCTCCTGGCCGACCGTTCGAAAGTATCGAACGGTCGGCCAGGAGGAAAAATCGCTAGGTGTGTACCTAGCTTAAGGGCTGCCGATTGGGCATCACCAGAGTTCCAGCATTATTAGGATCAGCATGCCATTATACTCTGCAAACTAACAAATACAAAATGCTTAAAGGTGGCCATACACTATTACGATTGTAATAACGATCTTAAACCGACCGATACTTTGATAGACTGATGTACAATGTTAATTGTACTAAGATGTACCATTCATATTGTTCGACATTTAATATATTTTGTGATTGATGTCGAATGTCGTCTATTGTGAGGTTACATTACATTTAGATTTAATCGGAACTTCAGAAAACACTACAATCATTATACCAATCTACTTAAAAAACTACTTTCCCAATCGTAATTACGATGATATTGCAATCTAATGTCACATTATAAGATCGGAGAAAATGTAAAATTTTTCGTCCAATTAAATAGGATGTTCGAACAATTGGAAGACCAAATAATATTTTCTTCAAGCAAAACAAACAGAACTACAGATTTCACCTGTCAATCTAATACTGATGACAGATTAGAAACCTTCTACCGTTAATTGTTCAAAATACTGTTAAGTTTAAGGCTACTTTCACACATGTAAATGGATAACAGACTGTTACTGAGCAATCACCATTGCAGAAATGGTGCATCTTGTGTTTTTCGGTTAATAAACATCTGGATCTGCTCAGAATTCGCTACCAAACATTTTATGCGAAATTAACCTAAACTTAACCACATGCCACAATATCTGACCAAATATTTTTGAAGCTGTGAGCTGTGCAATATCCTAAACTAAAAAAAGACTATGCAATGTATATTACACTGTACAGTCTGAGCCCCGGATCACATTACAAATTGCAGTTCGTTACCTTTGCTCATTCCCAGTTCCTGGAGCCTAAACAATCACACAAAAGTACCTGCAATGACAACCGATGTTGTTAGTTCCCTCCCCCAAAGCTACTGGAAACAGGAAGTGTTAAAGCTTTATATATAGCACAATAACTTTGGACAGGCTGCAGTTAGAAATGTGATCCAGGGCCAAATACATGTAATTTCCAATGCTGCAATGATTGTATTTAAACTGAATAACAGCTGATTCAACCTTGCAGCATGTGTTTTTTAATAGGCCTCCTCTGGTTTTTCCACTTATCTGGAAACCCTACTGACAGCACATCTTAATGGTAAGATAGCAGCGTTATATTCAACCCTTATTAAAACTTCCATTAATTTGCTAGGAGACAACAGTTACAAACAACTAAGACACAAGTTTGGTATCCTTACGCAATATCATCAGAAGCACAAATGTCACAAGAAATGTGACCATCTTTCTGGTTTGATAACTGGCACCTTAAATAGTTACAGCTCTGGTAAAATCAATGGAATGATGGACTTGACCCGTAACAATATTATTCTTCTAAATAAGGCAGGCAGAGTGGGAGTCCAAAGTGCTTATAAAAGTTCTGAAGTTGATAGGTAGGAAAATGTATTACTACCTCCCATGTAATCAAACATTCCAGAGGGGGGAAGAGACTAAATTAGGTGGTGAAATGCTAAAACTCTGACCGGATGACTGAGCTGGAGACAAATGTTTTATTAACACCATGCATATCTGTACTACAGTCCTGAACCTGTTACCTTTACCCAGTATTCTGTTGCTATTTTGCAGAAGAGGACCATAACCCACAGCAAACTTAGGTCACTCAAACCCAAGGTTTGACTGAATTGGAGGTTGGGTTTAAGACACAGTCGTTTCCTGCCAATAGGTAAAAAAAGGGGGGTGGATTTTACTACATTAGACTGGGTAAATTACAGTTTGCAAATCTATTTATGCAGGGATCCAGTCTGCAGTGTATTACCTATCCTCCTCCCTCTACCATAGCTGTCAACTAATAACCTGGTGACCTCTCTGGGACCCCTCTGTAATTATAACAGCAGTAAGAAAACCTATTGTTATTCTCTGTGATGAAGGGCTGCAGAAACCAAGAAATGCCATGAACAAGTCATGCAGAATTAGTGATTGACCTCCACAGTGCTGCTGATCTCAGAACTTACCTGCTGAGTAGGAATTAGGAAACTCCTTCGGCCTCATTTACATCTTAGCTTTACTTCCCCTTCATTCCCCATCCCGGGGCCCCTGACAACCCCTAAGCCTCATACACAGTGAAGTGTTCGTGCTGCTCCTTCCCCACATCCCACTTACTTTCATTCAACACCTCCACCAGGTCAGCGCAGATTTCACACATCGTTCGTGCAGGGGCCTCCTAGTCCTGAGCATGGATGGCGCTGTATGCTGCCCTGCCAGCCGGTGTTGGTTGTGGTTCTTGCTGCTGCCAAGGCCTGGGGACGTTCGGGGGAAAAGCGAGAGTGGAATGGTAGAGGGCAAAGATGGGCACAGTGGCTCCGTATATGTTTAAGAAACCTGTAATCTGTAGAAATCCTCCAGGTAATAAAACAAGCCGTGTGCCGGTTACAACGGCGGCGTCGTCGACAGCCACTCACAGCTTCCTCTGAACCATCATACCTATCACAGCCGCCATTTTGGTTGTGATGCTCGGACCCGTTCGACTCTTTTCGGAAACAGTCGCCTCTCCCTCAGTCTTGGGCATGACGTCATTTTCCCATCGTTCTGTGCTGCTGCGGAGTGGAGTTGAAGTGATCGTCGGTTTACGTCTTTATCGTTCTCTTCCGGTCCACGAATCTCGGCTGTGTCGTGATGTCGCCCTAAATATTGCAACTTTCCATTGGAGTTATATATTATATAATTCGAAACGGCTGTTCGTCGCTTATGTGCTTCGTGGTGTGGGTCGTCCCTCAGTGGCAAGATCGTACATGTATTGGAGGCTTTAGGCTGTGGCCACATTACATTGCATGTAACAAGGAATATTTTGCCAATCTTGTATTTGGCTAAGATCAAGTGTAGTAAATGTTCTTACAAGTTGAAGGTTGAGAGGAGGGGTTCCCCTGCTAGGCAGGGGACTCACTGGGAAACCTTAGCGGGTCTTTTGGGCAAAATCTTTTTTGCAAAGTCTTTTTTGCAAATCTACTGCTTCAGATGCAAACAGCACAATATCCTCCTAAAAGGGTTACCAGTCTGGTAAATTGCAATAAACTAATTAGCATGTGTTATGGGGGATATACAAAGAGCAGTTCAGGATAAGTAATCTCAGCTGAGATACTAGTTGATTCATACTTTTATTTAGTTTTAAAGAATAAAATACTGTACATCACAGTCTTTGTGTGTTGACCATTCCTCTACCTTACACAGAAATAAGTGGAAAACAAGCTAACCCCACTGGAAAATACACAGGGGGAGATGCAATAGGGAGTGCAAAGATCCACTTACCTTCCATAGTCCCACAATGCATGGGTTTTATACATTTTTGGGTGATATCGCCCGTTATTGCATCTCCCCCATATTATTTGGAAAAATATATCAATTTTATAACTACACTGGTATATTTTTCTCTCTTCCCCTTTAAGCTTTCCCCTAGACCCTGCTTTTACTCAAGCATTTTGTTTTTGTTAAGTGGTTCCAGATGTTAGCCACTACATGTATTGTTTCTTTCTAAAGTGGATTCCATAGCTATTCTACAAGGTCTTTGTAAACTATAGATGGATTAATGTTTCCAGTTGCCCACAGGATTCTTCAATGGCTTACTTTACACATTACCTCAAGAGTTATATGCCTTTGCAATTGGATGTTACTGCAGTAGAAAGCATGTTGATACTGTAAAACAAATATTTTAAAGGGACACTAAACCGATTTCATGTTAAAGTTCAGTACATGAAATTTGTAGCAGTTATTTACAGAGAGGTGAGATCGCTTATTCCCACCCACCTCCCGGTGAATAATAGAACGTACGGGTAACAGTGATACACTTACCTACTGGCAATCTACTTGCAGCTTCTTCGCAACAGATGGCGCTGTGTCCAAAATGAGCTCCTATCTTCTGCGCCTATGCACCAATACAAAAGATAGGAGCGAGAATGGGACAGCACGCCTGTCAGCTTGGGAGGAGCCATGAGTGGTGCACCGGTAGGTAAGTATTACTGGTACCCAGGATCAACTCTACTTAATGCATTAATACCAGTAACTTGCAACATTCCTTGTTTGCAGAAACTCATCCAGCTTTTTTTTTTTTTTTTAAACTCACCAATGAACCTGCCATAACGTCCACTGGAAGACAGTTCCATAGCTTTACCGTTCTCACAGTGAAAACCCCTTTCTGAACTTGAAGTCTAAACCTTTTTTCTTCAAGACTTAAGGGGTGTCCTCTGACATGTTCTATTGGTGAACAATGCCCCAGATAGTTTATTGTATGGCCCGTTAATGTATTTATACACAGTAATCATATCCCCACGCAAGCGTCTTTTCTCCAGCGTATATAATTGTCATTTTTTCAGTCTCTCTTCATATTCAAGCTCCCCCAATCCCCTTAAAGGGCATGTCCACCCCCAAAACTATAATCCCCCCAACTACTGGCCCCATCATGTAGCGTAGTTTACTCCTTACCTCACATCCCAGCTCCATATGGTTCTCCTGTAGTCCCCCCACCAAAGTCCCAAAAACTGCCCACCAGGAGGCTAGCAGAGTCCATATAGGACTCTGCCTCCTGGAGAAGTTTGGCATGCGTACTGCAGCCCTTCTCCCCCTCCCTCTCCGGATTCCCTCCCCCTAGCATAAATCCCTTTTAATATAGTATTCCCCCTGTTCCTCCAGCCCCAACCGCTTCATTTTTATCATTAGAAAGTGCCCCGAACATTACTTACCTCCCCTCTTTTCTCCGCTGCATTTTCTCGCAAGCAGAGGGCCGGCAGCGCGGCGGAAGAGGGGAGGTAAGTAAAAGTTTGGGGCACTTTCTAAAAATAAAAATGAAGCGGTTGGGGCTGGGGGACCAGGGGGAGTACTATATCAAAAATTAGTTTTAAGGGTGGACATACCCTTTAATTTAGTTGCCCTTCTCTGAACCCTTTCCATTTCATAGATGTCCTTTTTGTACACAGGATTCCAAAATTACACTGCATATTACAAATGAGGCCTTACCAATGCTTTGTAAAGAGGAAGAATTACATTTTCCTCCCTTGAATCCATACCTCTCTTTATACAAGACAATACCATGCTGGCTCTGGCTGTTGCCACCTGGCACTGCTTGCTACCTTTCAGTTTATCCACCAAAACTCCACAAGGATTTTTAAGTCCAAAATGCATCACCATTAAATCTCATCTGCCACTTAGCAGCCCAATGTGAAAATCTATCTAGATCCCCCTGTAACGATTGCACATCCTCTGAAGTTTTTAATGGTCGACAAAGTTTTGTTGTCGTCCGCAAACACAGAAACCTTGCTGACAATACCCACTACCGAATCATTAATAGATTAAATAGAAGCGGCCCCAACACAGAACCCTGTGGCACCCCACTTAGCACTTTAGTCCATAATGATGAAGCCCTATTTACAACTACTCTCTGCATCCTATTCATTAACCAATTTTCTATCCATGTACAAATGTGACTCCCCAGACCAACAGACCTCTTGCTTATACATTGGTCGCCTATGGGGGACTGTATCAAAAGCCTTTGCAAAATCCAAGTAAACTACATCTACTGCTATGCCAGAGTCTAAATTTCTACTTGCTTCCTCATTAAAGCCAAGCAAGTTCGTTTGACAAGATCTATTCCTCCTAAATTCATGCTGGTTACTACTTATAATGTTAGTCCTTGAAACATACTCTAGATCATGTTCCCTTATTAAACTTTCCAGGATCTTCCCCACCACTGAAGTTAAACTTACAGGCCTGTAATTACCCAGCTGTGAACGACTACCCTTTTTAAATATTGGAATAACATCAGCCTTTTTCCAATCCAGAGGCACACCTCCGGACATGAGGGAATCTGCAAAAATAAGAAACAATGGCCTCGATTAAACTGAACTTAGCTCCCTAAGTACCCGAGGGTGTATTTTATCTGGTCCAGGAGTATTAATATTAACCTTCTTTAGTTCTTTCTGTACCATTTCCTCAGTTAACCAAAGTGCACTTAAATCTTTTATACCATTATTGCTACTATACTATATGATATCTGTACTTGGATCTTCTATATTGTATACAGAGGGGGGGAAAGTATTCAAGACATTTGCTTTATCGCCATCCTCCGAAACGACCTTTTTCCCATTAATTAATGATGCCACATTCTCAGTCCTCATCTTCTTACTATAAATATACTTTAAAAAATGTTTAGGCTTAGGGATGCTTTGTTCAGCTATCCTAACTTCATTATTAATTTTAGCTAGTTTGATTGCTTTCTTACACTCCTTGTTACAGTTTTTATAATCCCTAAAGGCCCTTTCCATTCCCTCGGCCTTAAAGGTTTTAAATGCCTTTTTCTTCCTTTCCATTTGCCTCTTTACATCAGAATTCAACCACATGCACGCAGATTTATTTTTTTTACATTTCCCAAGGGTATAAATTTAGATGTGAACTGACTTAAAATCCCCTTGAACACAGTCCACTTCTGTTCCGTACCTTTACCTGATAATACATTATCCCAGTTGATATTCTGAAGAGCTGCTTTTAACCAGGGAAAATTTGCCTTCCCGAAATTAAGTCTTTGTTAACCCCGTGCACTTTTCCTTTCGATAACAAAGTCCAAACACCACTATTTCATGGTCACTATTCCCTAAGCCTCCAGTTACCTTTATATCTATAATGCGCTCCACGATGTTAGATGTTACCAGATCCAACAGAGCTCCTTTTCTAGTAGGAACCTCAACCACCTGTGAGAGCAAATTCAGGAACTCATTGCCTTTTTCTGTGATGGCAGTTCCACTACACCAATCAATGTCAGGGTAATTAAAGTCCCCCATAATGAGCACACTCCCCAAACTTGCAGCCTTTGCCAACTGCATATGAAGTTGACTCACGTCCTCTCTGCTAGCATTTGGCCGCTTATAGCAGACACCAACAATGACATTACCCTCTTTCCTGTTGCCTAATTCCACCCATATTGCCTCCACTTTAACATCCATATCGCCAGTTATCTCTTCTTTTAAATTTGGCTTCAATTTTTTTTTTTTTTTTTTTAACATAAACGCATACTCCTCCCCCTTTCCTTTTTTTCCTGTCCTGTCTAAACAAGGCATATCCTTCTAAATTTACAGCCCAGTCGTGAGAACTGTTCAACCACGTTTCTGCTATAAAGTCTGCCCAGTTCTCAATAAACCCAACCCTTCTTCCTGTGAATACAGATTCCATGTACTTAATTAAACTGGTTTAGTGTTCCTTTATTCAGCAGCTAGGGAAAGGCGACACTGGCGTAATTCTCAAACGTTTCCAATCAGATAGTCCATGAGAATCTTTTGCCCAGTGCATTGAAATGTGGCAGGCCACACTTTGCACTGTGCTCTGATACATTATTTGAGTGCATAGGATCTGCACAAAAACAAAAAGACTGCATGCACTTCGATAACGAATCAGAATATTAAAAAAATCTCATTGCAAATGCAAGTTACTCTCCATTGCAGTGTTGCCAGAGCCTTTAGTCTTTCAACTCTCTTTACCATGCTGTATTTTTGTAAATACATCATTTAGAAAGACATGTGATACATTGTTCTAACCAGCTGTTAAAAATATGATTATTCTAACGGAGATTCTCTTAGATGAAATTCACCAGAAGCTGTGCGGCTCTGGGTGAATTTCCATGTAAATATTAAACCCAAGTTATTAGCATTAAACACGTAGTACGCAGCTGTATACGCGTCTCTTGCAATACTCGTGAAGTGGCAGCAACTTAGGGGTAGTCACGCTAACCAAACATGAATAAGTTAGCGCGACTAACTTGTGGCTCTAGATAAATGCCAGTATAAACATTTTCTTTAAAAACTTATGTATACTTTATCCTTTCCGATTAATCAGAAATTCAACATCTTAAAATGCTTGTCAAAAAGCCCTGTGAACAATCAGTGGCCTTTTCCTATTTAAAAATGAGGAAATCCTGGATTACTATGTTTTTTTTCTTTACACAATTCTTTAGATACATGCCATCAATCTTTTTTTAATATGGCACAATTGGCAAGGCAATTTTCTTTGCAGGAAACCTGCGGTCTTTATGTAATTACCCATAATTTAGGCGAATTATAGTGTGTATTGTAATCAATGTAGTCTAAAGTAATATTTACATTAACAGCATTTCAATTTCACAATATATAACCTAACAAAAAAGTAAGGGCAGGGGCACACTGCGCCACACATGGAATCACATGCTTTTTTCTTTAGATAGAAAAACGCATGCAATTGCGCAAAAAAATGCAGAACGCAAAATGCACGTTTTCGGTGCGTTGCTGCAATTGCAATGATCAGAAAAACACGTGCACAAACGCAACAAAATCGCGCTAGTGTGGCCTAGCCCTAATTCTGTTGAAAATACTTCTACTGGCAACATTTTAGGCACACCCTTTAAGAAAACCTGCTATGAATAGCATTTATTTGTTTTTATATGCTGTAAGCAGATAATATAACAATTAATATTTAATATTTAATAAATCCATACTGCATTGGTAACCAATAAAAAGTTCTAACATGCAGTTCTTTTCTAGCATTTAGACCAGCAGCATATGTTCTAATAAATATTTAAAAATAGGTGAAGGCACACCCTTAAAAGAAATTATTTATTGATAAAATCACCCCCTAAAAGGCGTAACTACAATTGTTAGAAAGCCGACAGTTGTAGGGCTAATTTGTTAGACTGTAAAATGTTGCTCTCCCTCTGCCTCTCAAAACTTTCGACCACCTCATAAAGCTCTCAAAGCTTTTACATGCTCGGAGGAGGCAGCTAGGGGAATAGCATCCGGTCATTGGCTGGGATGTCATCTGTAACATACAAGATTGACAACTGCTAACTGGAAGAACAAGGAAGCAGAAAGACGGATAACAACATAAGTCGGCATTTCCAGTTAAACTTGCATCTCTCAGATTTCAAACTATTGCTATTTCGATGTTTGGTAGGCAATTGTCCTTTATTCAATTTTTCATTTGAGGGGTGAATTTGCTCATTTAGTTATAGGGGGATTAATTACCTTGTTTCTCTCTCTGTGTAACTATACTTATTGCATTGGCTTTACCCCAAATCCATCTATTCATATACCATAAAACTAACTCAAATACTAAACCTGTCGCAGATCTCTTTCCAGTCTGCATGGTCTGATGGATTTAAATTTTTTTATTGCATGATCTATTTCAAAGGTGTCCAGTCTGAAGGGCCAAAGGTTGTACTCCCCCTATCTATTCCTTTCTTAATATTTCTGCAGTTACACCCCTGGCATAATCAATTGAATAAAATAGCATAAACACAGTGTTGAAAGATTAATTAAATTGCACAGCCAACCAACAGCCATTATGATATTTCCGTCGTTCAGGCTGAAATGTCGAGATTCTTTTTCAGCCGGCCTATTATTTCGTCCTAGGAACCGCATGTTTGATTGCACCAAAATACCAGCCATGCCGATTTTAGTCAAGGCAGATAATATTTCGCCTGGCCAATGGTCGACTGAGAAAATATTTGCCAGTGTGTCCCAAACCTAAAGGATACATACACTTCCCCCCCACACTCACCTCATATTTTGCTTCTGATTTTAATGTCTGTTTCCCTTGTTTTTCCCCCAAAATTTTGTAATTAGAAGATTTAATCACTTTATCCCTCAGAAGTAAGGAGTCTCACCACATTGGCTTTCATTCAGCTCCCATTCCCGTTCTTTCATGCAATCGATTTGAGATCCCAAAATGAATGGTTCAGATAGGAACATATCGGGATAAAAACCGCTGCTTGTTGCAACAAGACTCCAGAAGGCTTGGAAACATGTTCTACTTAACCTTTGGGGCAGAAAAAGACCTTTTTATTTCCCAAACTACTCTACACCATACAGCACTTACTAATCTATATACCACAATCATTCATTAAAAAAATCAATTCACTAATATCATCCTTTATATGGAACAACAAAATACCCAAAGCAAACATCAACAAACTCCAGGCCCCCAAATCATTTGGTGGCCTTGCGCTACCCAATATACAACTTTATTATTGGGCGTCCCAACTCAGCCATCTCCAAAGTTGGGTGTCCCCCAACCACCAGCCCACCTCTTTGGATATTATGCTAACAAAATATCTTACAGGCCCCTACGTGGCCTACATCGAAGCACCAAAACACCACATCATAGGCAAAGGGACAGTGATCCACAAAGAAGCCCACAGAGTTTGGAACCTAACCAATAAATTACTAGGCATATCAGGACACTGGGAACACACCCCACTGTGGAATAACAAACTCATCCCCAAGTTGCATGGATCAATGGGAGCAACACTATGGAACAGCTTTGGCATTAGCACACTGGGACAACTTAAACAAAACAATACAATGATTCCTTTTCTAGAACTGCCAAACACATATAAACTCCCAGACACAATGCATTTCAAATACATCCAACTAAGACACGCTTTGAGATCTGAAATTACCCTTACCTCCTCCAATAAAACACACACCCGGCGATCGGGGTTGTGCGCACCCAGGGGCCACGGGGTCTAATATCTCGTTTGTACAGCTGCCTAATTCACGCTAAATCACAAACTCACTTAAAACAGTTTTAAAACCATTTGGTCCGCACTCCTCTGAACACTACAAATGCAGACGAGGATCACTGGTCAGATATAACTAACTCACACATATTAGCCTCACTTAGCAGTCAACAACAAAATGATTCAATTCAACATACTGCATACTGCACCCCACGGCAAACCCGACATTTCCAATCCAACAGGACATCAGACCTAAATGCTTACAACAAAACGCAGACTTCCTTCACTTAATTTGGCAAACCACACAAGAGTGGCGGCCTTCTGGACACCCTCAATTGAGGGTTATTGAGGGTAACACACACCCTCAATAGCCTCTCTCCACATCAACTACCCTGCACTCCCATAGTATGCCTATTTGGAGTAATGGACTTGGATATCTGGTCGTCCCACTAGACCCAATTCCTGCAGGCGGCACTCTTTTACGCCAGAAAAACTATAGTGCTACGTTGGCTCTCCCATAAGAGCCCTAAATTAACCCTTTCCCTGCCACAGATCGTATATTCACGATCTGTGCAGAGAATGCTTTAACTGCCACAGATCGTGAATATACGATCTGTGGCTTCCCTGCAGCTCAAAAAAAATTGGCCCCTGCTAGGGGCGATCCGGGGGCAGCATTCAACTGCCCCCCTAGCCCCCTCGATCCCCCCTCGGTTTGATCCAAATCCAAGGGGGGGATCGGAAGATACACTTACCTTTAGCCGGGTCCCGCGATGTGCAGCCGGTCCCACGTGGAGGAAGCGGAAAGGGAGACCCCGGTGACGTCACGGAGCTTCCTCCTTCACCGGGGTCTCCCTTGAAGTGGTAGGAGACTGCCCCTGGTGGTCTAGTTGAGGTACTGCATAGATCATGCTGCAGTACCTAAGTATAGTAAAAGCTGTCAAGCTGCCAGCTTTACTATACATTTTGTGAATGGAACTCAAAGTTCCATTCACAAATAGGATTTTTTCTAAGTCTTTGCTACTTAGCGAAAAAAAGGGGAAATGCACACAAAAAAATCTTAAAGTGATACACACACCTTTTTTTTTTTTTTACCCTAAAACTATAAATTAGCAAAAAACGTTGTCTTCTCCAAGCTTCCCAATGTCCCCGGTAATATCGGTAAAGTAAACGCGGATCATTTATTTGTTGGATTTCAAGGGAAACTAAGCCTATTTTAGTAGGAAATTTTGCAGAGGTACCAAAAAAAGACCGTATTGATTTTTTAGGATCAGTAAAGTGTGCAAAAACTTGTGTGACTCTCCGTACTAACTGGTTTTCCACTAAAAGGGGGAGTGGGGATAGGGGTGGGGGGTGGGTTGTGGCGTTTTTTAATTTTTTCTTGTAATTGCAATTGCGCATGGATCCCAATTGAGCTAGTTGGTGGCCCCGTCTCTGTTTGCACCCACCCTTATGGCATACCGTTTGATTCAGGACATGTGGGAGATTGCCGTTTAGTGGGTTTTTTACTTGCCAAGTGGGTTTAGGTAGGATTTCAACCATTGAGTCCTCTTATTTTATTTTTTCACAAAAACTCCTAAAAGCACGGAGTTCTATGAATAACAGCGCCTGGAATTCTTCATGTATATACGAAAGCATGATACCATCACGTAGCTGAAGGTGTGTAGCTTCCAAAAATATATAGTTTGTGGGGGGTATTTCCAAGTTGATTAGGCTGTTCAAATTACAGAACACTTTTTTCTTCTAATTGGACTTGTGCATGCGTCCAATTTGAGCTAGTTGGTGGCCACATCTCTGTGTGCACCCACACATATGGCATACCGTTTGATGCAGGATATGTGGGAGATTGACATTTAGTGGGTTTTTTTGCTTGTCAAAAGGGTTTAGGTAGGATTTCAACCCTTGAATCATCTTATTTTATTTTTCACAAAATCTCGTAAAAACACGGACTTCTTTGGATCAGTGGGTCTGGAATTCTTAATGTATGTATGAAAGCATGGCATCGTAACGTAGCTGAAGGTATGTAGATTCCAAAAATATATAGTTTGTGGGGAGAATTTCCATGTTTCGGGACTGTTTCCTTAGAAAAAGTGTAGGCTGTTCAAATTACAGAGCACTTTGATTCTTTCTTGTAATTACACTTGTGCATGTGTCCCATTTGAGCTAGTTGGTGGCCATGTCCCTGTGTACATCCACGCATATGGCATACCGTTTGATTCAGGGCATTTGGAAGATTGATAATTGACAAGTTTTTTTTACATGACATGGAAATTTGCCATGATTTTTAACTTTGAATTGTATTTTTATAAATTTTTCCTGAAAATCTGGTAAAAAAGCGAAATTTTACATGAAACTGAATACCATTGTTGGTATGCATAAAAGAATCACACCATTGTGTAGCTGAAGATGTGTAGATTCCAAAAATATATAGTTTGGGGGGGTATTTCTAATATAGAGGGGTGTTTAGTCTGACAAATCTGAAAAGTTGCTGTAATTGGGCCATTGTTCATTGGCTCACTTTGTGGCTAGTTCATTCCACGTTTGCGTGTGTAACCATACATAGGGCATACCGTTTGATTCAGGACATTTGGGAGATTGATATTTGGTAACTTTTTTTTTACATTACTTGGGATTTTGGCATGATTTCTACCTTTGAGAGTGTTTTTTTCCAAATTTTTTAGAAAATCTGCTAAAACTGTGAACTTCTACGAAGAACTGCGCCCACACCATTGATGGTACGAATGAACAAACTACAGAATTTCGTAGATAAAGGTGGATTTGAAAAATACATGGTGTGTGGGGGTTGTTTTGTGGGGAAAAATTGCAGACTGTTCAAATTCAGATTTGGCTGAATATTTTTGCTGTTTCTGAGCCATTGTGCATTGTTTCACTTTGTGTCTTTTGGCTTCCACGTCCGCGTGTGTAACCACACATATGGCATACCGTTTGATTCAGGACATTTGGGAGATTGATATTTAGTAACTTTTTTTTACATTCCATGAGGTTTTGGCATGATTTCTACCTTTTGAAGTTGTTTTTTGTTCATTTTTTCAGACAAATGCAAACTTCTATGAAGAACTGCGCCCATACCATTGATGGTATGAATAAACAAACTACAGTGTTACATAGCTGAAGGTGTGTAGATTTCAGGAATATATAGTTTGTGGGGGTTATTTCTAAGTTACGGGGGTGTTTTGTGGAAAAAACTGCAGACTGTCCGAATTCGGAATTGGCTAAATATTTTCGCTGTTTCTGAGCCATCGTGCATTGTCTCACTTTGTGGCTTTTCGCTTCCACGTCCGCGTGTGTAACCACACATATGACATACCGTTTGATTCAGGACATTTGGGAGATTGATATTTAGTAACTTCTTTTTACATTCCATGAGGTTTTGGCATGATTTCTACCTTTTGAAGTTGTTTTTTGTTCATTTTTTCAGACAAATGCAAACTTCTATGAAGAACTGCGCCCACACCATTGATGGTATGAATGAACAAACTACAGTGTTACATAGCTGAAGGTGTGTAGATTTCAGGAATATATAGTTTGTGGGGGTTATTTCTAAGTTACGGGGGTGTTTTGTTGAAAAAACTGCAGACTGTCCAAATTCGGAATTGGCTAAATATTTTTGCCGTTTCTGAGCCATCGTGCATTGTCTCACTTTGTGGCTTTTCGCTTCCACGTCCGCATGTGTAACCACACATATGGCATACCGTTTGATTCAGGACATTTGGGAGATTGATATTTGGTAACTTTTTTTTACATTCCATGGGGTTTTGGCATGATTTCTACCTTTTTGAATGTTGTTTGATGTTCATTTTTTTTGAAAATCTGGTAAAAGTGCAAACTTCTACGAAGAACTGCGCCCACACCATTGATGGTATGAATGAACGAACTACAGCGTTACATAGCTGAAGGTGTGTAGATTTCAGGAATATATAGTTTGTGGTTATTTCTAAGTTACGGGGGGTGTTTTGTGGAAAAAACTGCAGACTGTCCATTACTTAATTGGCTAAATATTTTCGCTGTTTCTGAGCCATTGTGCATTGTTTCACTTTGTGGCTTTTGGCTTCCACGTCCGCGTGTGTAACCACACATATGGCATACCGTTTGATTCAGGACATTTGGGAGATTGATATTTAGTAACTTTTTTTTACATTCCATGAGGTTTTGGCATGATTTCTACCTTTTGAAGTTGTTTTTTGTTCATTTTTTCAGACAAATGCAAACTTCTATGAAGAACTGCGCCCATACCATTGATGGTATGAATAAACAAACTACAGTGTTACATAGCTGAAGGTGTGTAGATTTCAGGAATATATAGTTTGTGGGGGTTATTTCTAAGTTACGGGGGTGTTTTGTTGAAAAAACTGCAGACTGTCCAAATTCGGAATTGGCTAAATATTTTTGCCGTTTCTGAGCCATCGTGCATTGTCTCACTTTGTGGCTTTTCGCTTCCACGTCCGCATGTGTAACCACACATATGGCATACCGTTTGATTCAGGACATTTGGGAGATTGATATTTGGTAACTTTTTTTTACATTCCATGGGGTTTTGGCATGATTTTTACCTTTTTGAATGTTGTTTGATGTTCATTTTTTTTGAAAATCTGGTAAAAGTGCAAACTTCTACGAAGAACTGCGCCCACACCATTGATGGTATGAATGAACGAACTACAGCGTTACATAGCTGAAGGTGTGTAGATTTCAGGAATATATAGTTTGTGGGGGGTATTTCTGGGTTGGGGGGGTGTTTTGTGGAAAAACTGCAGACTGTTCAAATACAAAACTGGCTAATTTTTTTTTTTGCTGCTACTGACATTTGGCACTGGTCACGCTCTGGGTTAGTTGGTAGCCATGTCTCTGGGTACACCCATGAATGTGGCATACCGTTTTATTCGGGAGGGGTTAGGCTTTCATATTTGAGATGCGTTTGAACTTTCCTCCACAGTTTTTAGCTGAAATTCGCATTTGATTTTGTCTCTGATTTTACAGTTGAGGAAAAAAAGGAAAATGTGAGAAAATAACTTACAATTGGACGAAGAGCTGCGCCCGGGTATCTGCATTTTGATCGAAACTAACCTCACTCATAAAATCCTGCGGGTGTGTAGTTTCTAAAAATATCTCACTTGTGGGGATAATTTAGTTAATTTGGAAGATATTCTATGTTAACTGTCAGTAGTGGTTATACATTTTAATTTGGTGTAATATTCTTGAAGGTGCAGTTTTAGTTTGGGGCGGTCTCCTGTACAGGAAAAGTCGGGTACCTACATATATCTGGTATTGTTGTACTCGGGAGTATCTGAGCTTTTAGAAACAGTGAGATTTTTGTGTGTAACCTTAAGATAACTAAGTAAAAATGGGAAAAATCCATGAAAATTTGCAAATTTTTCATTTTTTTTACATATTTTACCCATAATTCCAGTAAAATTTCCAGAAAAGTTACAAAATTCTGTTACCATGTTAAAGTAGACTTTGTGCTGAAAAAAACAATGTATAATATTCCTGATTTACTGCAAGGTTTCCTACTGTAAAATTAGTCTAAAGCGATTGAGGGCAAAATCCTGAAAATTCTTCTGGCAGTTAACGCAAAAAAAAATGAAAATCTGCTGGCAGTGAAAGGGTTAAAGACTTGGAAAAAATAAACAATGATATCCCTCTGATCAATATGATATACAAACGGAGAGTGTGAAGACAAATTCAAGAAAATATGGACAGTATGGATGGACTCTCCCAACACTATTTCCACATAATAATACACCCTAATAAATTCTACGAGCTTCCCGCGGACTGCAGATATGAGAGACTGGGGCGGGCGGCTGGGGCACTGGCCAACAGGTATGTGATATTCTCAGATACGCTCTTTTGACTTGACCATTGTTGTCGTTTTTGTTTACAAAAAGTTAAAGTTTTATTATAACTCTGTTCTTCCAATATTATAATGCATGAGCGTTGTTTGCATACAACCATTTATAACACCATAAATACTGTGTTTTCAACGATATGTGTCAAATATTCATGCATTTGAAATAAAACGAATAAAAAAAAACGCTACTTGTAAAATGTAGTCTTTAGACATTAGATAGATATCTAAAATCAGCCTAGTGTATGGCCAGCTTTAGTTTTGGGCAGATAGTCTCCTAGATTTTGCTTAACTTGTGGAGCGTCCAGATTAATCCTGAACACATATGAAATCTACATTTGACAAGGCTATGTAGAAGTTCATTAGAGACATGATATATGGCTACATTGAAATCAATGCTGCCTGCATCATGGTTTTAATATAAATACCAACCAGCTTTTATTATGTACATATCATATTTTTATGTCTTAAAGTGAAAGGTGACAACTAGGTTGCCAGGTAATTTGTTCTAGAAGGGACACACAATGTAATTAGCAGGGTTGCACTGATTACAGAGTGCTGTTGGCAAAACAGATAACTTGCAGAGCCCTCAAGAACTGTGGGCATGGTAATATTAAAGGGCATGTCCACCTTTAAAACAAAAAAACTGGTCAATTCTCAGTTACCTGTCCACAATGGATATATTTTGCACTTTATTAGCTACATTACTAACCAGATATTTTGGAATAATTATTGTACCCATTCTGTCCGAGTAAGCTGGCCCCTCCCTCAATGCAGTGAAAAAAGCTTTGACAACCGACATTACATCCAATGACTGACTGCTGTTTCGCCCGCTGCCTCCTCTGCACATGCTCAAGCATATAAAAAGCACTTTAATCAAAGGGAGTAGGCAGATACCTTTGCCAGAAAGGAATAGAGCTTATCATTAAATAGGTGGTAAGACATTCATGTAATAAATTGGTAAAAAATAGCAGTTGGGGTTACAGGTAGATAACAGACAATTAACTATTTTTTTGATTTAGGGTGGACATGCCCTTTAAGATTCTAGCCCTAATGTTAACCACACAAAGAAATTAAACTTCTGTCCAGTTGATCTAACTAAATACAACAGATAATCTGCACAAATTGCATATTGGCTATGCTCTTATTTGCCATTGTATCTAACAGAAAGTTATACTGTACTCCTACAGATATACAAAAAAAACCAAAAAAATCCAGCCACTCTTTTATTCCATATGTTCCCCAGGCTGTCCAATCTGTTTCAGCAAAACGATTATAGAAATACTTTATTATTCAGAAGCAAAAAAAAAAAAAAAACATGATAAATGTAAACCAAGTTTATTTTGCTTTTAAGTAGTAGTGTTCTTAAAGCACTACAGCATGGTAAACAATGTAAATTAGTAGAAGTCGTCTCAAAAGCCAGAGTTTTATGAGTTGTTAAAAAGATGCAAGCCTAATCTAACAGGATAAATATTTTTAACCATTTCACTTCTCGTTAATGAAGGCTCACAAATGAGCAACACTCCTCATTGAGGAAAACAAAAAGCTGTTGTCGACAATGCGACAGCACACACACAAAACAAATAAACTGTGTAAAAATAACTAACTGTACTGTGTTCCCATACCTTCTGAAGTTGCTTTACAATGGGATGATATGCACAAGATCTTGGTGCAAAGATTCTTTTTTACATTTCAACTTGCAGTATTTATATAGTCTAGACCACCTCAACCCAAACATGAATTGTTCAGAGAATGCAGCAGTGCCACACTTGCCTGCACAAGTAATTAACTGAAATGCCTTCTTGGCTGCAATATGAACAGGAGGGGGAAAAAACATATAAAAATAAAAATTTTGTATATACTTAAGAGGTGAAACTAATTTCAGTTAACCCAAAAAATATGGGTCCTGAATTAATTTGTATTCACCCCCAAAGTCACAAAATGGGTATGAATAAAACAGGGGGAACCCACCTAACTTCATAGAAACCTAAAGATGACCAAAGATCTAAACAATGGAAGGACATTTCACAGAAAATTTCTTATACAAAAACACATAATAAGAAAAAAGGGCCACTAGGTGACAATTTACAAATTGGCATCATTTTGGTCAGCAATAATCAAAGTGATGTTATTCTGAACAAAATTTATGTTCAGCGGGAGGAGGGAAAGGTACTGCTCAACTTGGCTTCTAAAAACTAATCACACATTTCTTCAGGAATTTCATGTGGATTAAGAATGCCAGGGACCGACATCTGGAGTTTGTGTTTTTCTTCTTGGGCCTGTCGAAGGGCTGTTTCTCGTTCTTCCAGAAAAAGATCTGAAGTGTCTTCGCCAGCATATTCCTGCACGTAAAAATATTTTATGCATTATTTATATTTGTAAATCACACAGCTTAATGTATAACAATGCACACAATGTATTACAGACCAATTACAAATGTATGGTCTACTGATGCAAACATGCATTAAATAACTGATGCATTATCCCTTCCAGGCTACGATTAGTCTTATACAGAAAGCAAATTAAAATAATTCACGGGAAGCAACTATGTAAAAGATTTATGATCAACAAAAATATGCATTTATTTCAGTGTGATAAGTGCATGTTTTAGAATGTATGATTGGAAAAAAGGTAGAAGAATAACATGACAAACAAAACATCCCATACCTTAATCTGTACAAGAAAATCCCTTAGATGCTCCTTAAAAGCTGGGATATCTTGGTTTAAGCTGAAGAGGCCAGTAACAAAAAGTTTGACTTGTGCACTAAGAGAAAAAGAGTTGATGATAAACACAAAGGTGAATCAATTTGTTCTCTTCTTGAAAATACGGTTATGCATAATTGTTAAATTATTACTTACTCTTGTAAATGGGGAAATGCAGCTTTCAGAAGATTTGCCACATAGTCTTGAATAAATAGTTGGTTGCTGACTGGACTGGCTGGATTCAAAGGCGTACTTATCTTTCCTTCTTCCACTAGATTAAACATGTATGCCAAAATAGATGCATGCATTGTTAAGCCTATGAAATAGGAAAGAAAAAAAAAAAAATAGAACCAAGTTACATAAAATATTACGTTATGTAAAAAGTCAGAAATGGTTTTAAATCTAGTCATAGGACATACTATAAATAACAGGTAAATAAAAATATTGCAAAAGATAATGTTTTATAATGCAATCATTTACAGGCTATAGAAATTATTGAGCAGACTGGCAAAAGAGCAGGCGATATTCAGGCCCTGTGGCAGTGCACAAATCCCTTTAAGATAGAGCTGAAAGCTAGTCAACCAGGATCTAGTACACTAAATATATCTGTACCCACTAGGTGACAGGCAGAATTTTGAAGTTAACAGAGGGCTTTTAGAGTGTTTACTGTAGACCTGAAGCATTAGATTTAGATAAATAGGAGGTATTAATGCAGCATTATTTACTATACCCTTATTCTTTAGTATAGGGAGACGCTCGCGGCAAAGGGAAATATTTAGTCTTTTTAGTCTTGTCACTGTGTGTACCCAGCTTAAGTCAGAAGTGGCAAGGCTACTTTGCAAGGCAGTGATCAATTCCTATAGAATAGATCATCCAGTGTCTGAAAGAGTAAAATGTTAAGTGCTACCCAATTAAGTTAAATTCATACATTAAATATGTTTATCTCTGGGAAATGTACTTTTATGTATTACTACCAGATAAGGATCTCCACGCACACCTGTAGAACTCTTGTGGTTTTGTATCCTCCAGACTGTTAACCACAAAACAGGTATCTTTTAGATTAAAGGTAAATAGTGAGGAACGCACACACTATTTAGAATCAAACTTTAATTTGACATTGTATGTGCACAAAGTTTTGGGGTATCCCCCTTTTTCAGGTGCATACTTTTATGTACTTAAGACAATGAAGCACGTACCAGCAGTATGTGAGGTATCTGTTACAACGGAAAATATGTGTTGAAGTATGTCACAAAAATATGTTTGGTAAAAACTCTGCGCTGCAGCTTCTTCTTGACCAACATTTTGCAACAATGTGTACAAAATCTGTAGCCCTGCAAAGAGAAAACAAATATATAAACTCATCAATGTGCCAGGCTCAACCACCCACTTTAGTTCCTTTACACAGCTTCTATAAAACCAACACTTCGTTTAATAAATTAAATAGGATATTTCCTACCATGTAATATTACAGTGGTGTAAGTCTTCCCCCCCCCCATTATAGACACAAATCCCAAACAAGTATTAAATGATAAACTGGATTTCATTTACTGTAAAATCAGCACTTAAATAGAACACACTGCGGTGAGGTTTAAGCTTCAAAAACTGGCTTCTAAAGCTTAATTGTTTGGTCTTTGATCAATAATTTTCTGCAGCCGCCCATCTGGCTGAATTATAAGGAGAGTGGTTAGTCAAATAAGCATAACTTAATTATTTCCTCTGTTTTCGATTTGTTCCTTGTTAAGAGGGATTGTAGGTGAAAATACATTAGTAACTGATTGCAAGTTTGGTTTCATAAGAAGAGAAAGCAAAATGGGCAACGTTTCCATTGCTGGGGTGTTTAATCATTGATCTATTCCATATACTTTGAGATTGTTGCACAGGATTTGAATTCAAATAAAAGGTGAATGAATCCGGTCCACTATTTTAGTCTGTCCTTATGCTACATGCTTACTATTGTATCCTCCCATGCGGTATCTACCTATTTCGAGTTTATTCGAATGTAACCATGAGCGATGTAAAAAAAGTTTGTTTTGCAGGTTCTAACAATGTTTTTTATGTTCAGAGTTTTTCTCTAAAATTTAAAATGAAAACACCACAAAAACCAAAAGGAAGGCAAGAAGCCAAAGGAGATCCATTACAAATGTATTCCTAGAATATATAATTTTATGTTTCAATGGCTCATACAAATCTTACCTGTGTCTGCAACATTTCTCATTGTGTGTTTAAAAGCCCAAATTATGGAATCCAAAACCAGTTTAAATTGAGCTGGAGGAATAGCCAAAAATGCAGGAAAGCAATGGGAATTCACAGCTTGAAGTAGCAAGAAAAAGTTTGTCCTGTGCTCTGGATACTCTTCAAAATCCTAATAAAACACAAAAAATATATATAAAAAACAAAAACTGCAAGTTATACCATAACTAGCTAGAAAACGTCTTCGCTAAAGGCAAAAGTATACAAAAACATACCTTGTTAATCATATTCAGCGTGCATTCAAAGACAGCATCAAATATCTGAGGTATTTCGGCTGTAATGTGCCCCCCTAACTTATTTACAATAGTAGCCATTGTGCTAAGTACTTCAGGCTCTCTGGCTGCTGGAACATTTCTCTGATAGTCAATTAGAACTGCATCCAACAGTGGTGGAACAAAGTTTTCAGCAACCTGGTGAAACAATATGTAAAGCTGTATGATATGATACTAAGATTATTAGTGCAATCTAAGTTCACAACACAAGGGTTAAAAGCTTTATAGATTGATGTGCTATAAAGCTCCTGCTTGTAAGGGTTCATTTTACAAGCAGGAGCGCATGTAGCCTAATGGAGTGGCTGTGGTTCTACGCGCTATTGGAGAGCATGCGATCACCATTTCTGGTTCATAACACATCTAGCAGTGTTTAATTGTCGGAAGCGCGCACAATTGTGCAACATTGCCATCGTGCGCTGCTAGTGGGGCATTGTCCAAAGTGGTTTAAGTCAAGTGCAAAAGGGCGGCCTAGGTGTACTTAAATAAAACTTCAATGGCAAAGTTTTTAGGGGCAAAGATTGTGCTCTAAAAATCTGAATTCTTGTTGTTTACATTGGGCATTATTCAGACTTACCATCTGTGGGTCACTTGACCTGCTAACCCAGCCAGAAATTAGTTTTAATGTTTCCCTTTTGACAGTCCTCATACTTCGAATCAGCGGTTGCTTTGTCACCATCTCTCCTAAAACAATTTAAATGAATGAAAAATAACTGTAATAAACACTAGTAATCTAAACAAAACAAAACTTTTGTTCAATCTATGAAACCAAGAGCATGCTTAGTACGGGATGCTGTGCTAGTGTCTGGCCACAGTAACAGTTTACAGAAAAGTGCTTCACTTATCTTATTACATAGAAGGCAGAGAAAAATGCAGTCAGGCTCCGTTTAGTGAGTCAGACAGGAAGCAGGAAGGCAATGCAGTTGTCTTTGGTAAGGAATATTACAGATACATTGTTTTAAAGGGAATTTTAATGTGTACATTTTTTTTTGATAGCTCAAGAGCCCACTAACCATCCCCTGACATCTTACAAAGATGCCTGCTAACATTTAAGAGAACCATCTGAGAAAATAAAGAAGGGGGAGGGTGGTGGGAAGGGAAGAGGTGTAAGCAGAGCAGTGTCTATGTGCAAAATCACAGACACTACAAGAAAGTAAGTAATGGGGGGGGGGAGGAGGATTGGGATTATGAACATAAAAATTCAACTACAAAGCAGGCAAACCAATTCTGAGCTAGTGGTGGCCACATCTCTGTGTGCACCCACACCATATGGCATACCGTTTGATGCAGGATATGTGGGAGATTGACATTTAGTGGGTTTTTTTTTCTTGTCAAAAGGGTTTAGGTAGGATTTCAACCCTGAATCATCTTATTTTTTTTTACACAATCTCGTAAAAACACGGACTTCTTTGGATCATGGGTCTGGAATTCTTAATGTAGTATGAAAGCATGGCATCGTAAGTGCTGAAGGGATGTAGATTCCAAAAATATATAGTTTTGGGGAGAATTTCCATGTTTCGGGACTGTTTCCTTAGAAAAAGTGTAGGCTGTTCAAATTACAGAGCACTTTGATTCTTTCTTGTAATTACACTGTGCATGTGTCCCATTTGAGCTAGTTGGTGGCCATGCCCTGTGTACATCCACGCATATGGCATACGTTTGATTCAGGGCATTGGGAGAGATTGATAATTGACAAGTTTTTTTTACATGACATGGAAATTTGCCATGATTTTTACTTTGAATTGTATTTTTATAAATTTTTCCTGAAAATCTGGTAAAAAAGCGAAATTTTACATGAAACTGAATACCATTGTGGTATGCATAAAAGAATCACACCATGTGTAGCTGAAGAGTGTAGATTCCAAAAAATATTAGTGGGGGGGTATTTCTAATATAGAGGGGTGTTTAGTCTGACAAATCTGAAAAGTTGCTGTAATTGGGCCATTGTTCATTGGCTCACTTTGTGGCTACGTTCATTCCACGTTTGCGTGTGTAACCATACATAGGGCATACCGTTTGATTCAGGACATTTTGGAGATGATATTGGTAACTTTTTTTTACATTATGGGATTTTGGCATGATTTCTACCTTGTTGAGAGTGTTTTTTTTCAATTTTTTAGAAAATCTGCTAAAACTGTGAACTTCTACGAGAAAGCGCGCCCACACCATTGATGGTACGAATGAACAAACTACAGAATTTGTGTAGATAAAGGTGGATTTGAAAAAATACATGGTGTGTGGGGGTTGTTTTGGGGGAAAAATTGCAGACTGTTCAAATTCGCATGGCTGATATTTTTGCTGTTTCTGAGCCATTGTGCATTGTTTCACTTTGTGTCTTTTGGCTTCCACGGCGCGTGTGTAACCACACTATGGCATACCGTTGATTCAGGACATTTGGGAGATTGATATTTAGTAACTTTTTTTTACATTCCATGAGGGGTGCATGATTTTCTCTTTGAAGTTGTTTTTGTCTTTTTTCAGCAAATGAAACTTCTATGAGAACTGCGCCCATACCATTGATGGTATGAATAAACAAACTACAGTGTTACTAGGTGAAGGTGTGTAGATTTCAGGAATATTAGTTTTGGGGGGTTATTCTAAGTTACGGGGGTGTTTTGTTGGAAAAAAACTGCAGACTGTCCGAATTCGGAATTGGCTAAATATTTTCGCGGTTTCTGAGCCACGTGCATTGTCTCACTTTGTGGCTTTTCGCTTCCACGTCCGCGTGTGTAACCACACATATGACATACCGTTTGATTCAGGACATTTGGGAGATTGATATTAGTAACTTCTTTTTACATTCATGAGGTTTTGGCATGATTTCTACCTTTTGAAGTTGTTTTTTGTTCATTTTTTCAGACCAATGAAACTTCTATGAAGAACTGCGCCCACACCATTGATGGTTGAATGAACAAACTACAGTGTTACATGTGAGGTGTGTAGATTTCAGGATATATAGTTTGTGGGGGTTATTCTAAGTTACGGGGGGTGTTTTGTTGAAAAAACTGCAGACTGTCCAAATTGGAATTGGCTAAATATTTTTGCCGTTTCTGAGCCATCGTGCATTGTCTCACTTTGTGGCTTTTCGCTTCCACGTCCGCATGTGTAACCACACATATGGCATACCGTTTGATTCAGGACATTTGGGAGATTGATATTGGTAACTTTTTTTTAATTCCATGGGGTTTTGGCATGATTTTTACTTTTTGAATGTTGTTTGATGTTCATTTTTTTTGAAAATCTGGTAAAAGTGCAAACTTCTACGAAGAACTGCGCCCACACCATTGATGGTATGAATGAACGAACTACAGCGTTACATAGCTGAAGGTGTGTAGATTTCAGGAATATATAGTTTGTGGGGGGTATTTCTGGGTTGGGGGGGTGTTTTGTGGAAAAATGCAGACTGTTCAATACAAAAACTGGCTAATTTTTTTTTTTGCTGCTACTGACATTGGCACTGGTCACGCTCTGGGTTAGTTGGTAGCCATGTCTCTGGGTACACCCATGAATGTGGCATACCGTTTTATTCGGGAGGGGTTAGGCTTTCATATTTGAGATGCGTTTGAACTTTCCTCCACCAGTTTTAGCTGAAATTCGCATTTGATTTTGTCTCTGATTTTAGTTGAGGAAAAAAAGGAAATGTGAGAAAATAACTTACAATTGGACGAAGAGCTGCGCCCGGGATCTGCATTTGATCGAAACTAACCTCACTCATAAAATCTGCGGGTGTGTAGTTTCTAAAAATTCTCATTGTGGGGATAATTTGTTATTTGGAAGATATTCTATGTTAACTGTCAGTAGTGGTTATACATTTTAATTTGGTGAATATTCTTGAGGTGCAGTTTTAGTTGGGCGGTCTCTGTTACAGAAAAGTTGGGGCGTCGCGGTGGTACCTACATATATCTGTATTGTTGACTCAGGAGTATCTGAGCTTTTAGAACAGTGAGATTTTGTGTGTAACCTTAAGATAACTAAGTAAAAATGGGAAAAATCCATGAAAATTTGCAAATTTTTCATTTTTTTACATATTTACCCATAATTCCAGTAAAATTTCCAGAAAAGTTCACAAAATTCTGTTACCATGTTAAAGTAGACTTTGTGCTGAAAAAAAACAATGTATAATATTCCTGATTTACTACAAGGTTTCCTACTGTAAAATTAGTCTAAAGCGATGAGGGCAAAAATCCTGAAAATTCTTCTGGCAGTTAACGCAAAAAAAAATGAAAATCTGCTGGCAGTGAAAGGGTTAAAGACTTGGAAAAAATAAACAATGATATCCCTTGATCAATATGATATACAAACGGAGAGTGTGAAGACAAATTCAAGAAAATATGGACAGTATGGATGGACTCTCCCAACACTATTTCCACATAATAATACACCCTAATAAATTCTACGAGCTTCCGCGGACTGCAGATATGAGAGACTGGGGCGGGCGGCTGGGGCACTGGCCAACAGGTATGTGTATTCTCAGATACGTCTTTTGACTTGACCATTGTTGTCGTTTTTGTTTACAAAAAGTTAAAGTTTTTATTATAACTCTTTTCTTCCAATATTATAATGCATGAGCGTTGTTTGCATACAACCATTTATAACACCATAAATACTGTGTTTTCAACGATATGTGGCAAATATTCATGCATTTGAAATAAAACGAATAAAAAAAAACGCTACTTGTAAAATGTAGTCTTTAGACATTAGATAGATATCTAAATCAGCCTAGTGTATGGCCAGCTTTAGTTTTGGGCAGATAGTCTCCTAGATTTTGCTTAACTTGTGGAGCGTCCAGATTAATCCTGAACACATATGAAATCTCATTTGACAAGGCTATGTAGAAGTTCATTGAGACATGATATATGGCTACATTGAAATCAATGCTGCCTGCATCATGGTTTTAATTAAATACCAGCTTTTATTTGTACAATCATATTTTTATGTCTTAAAGTGAAAGGTGACAACTAGGTTGCCAGGTAATTTGTTCTAGAAGGGACACACAATGTAATTAGCAGGGTTGCACTGATTACAGAGTGCTGTTGGCAAAACAGATAACTTGCAGAGCCCTCAAGAACTGTGGGCATGGTAATATTAAAGGGCATGTCCACCTTTAAACAAAAAAAACTGGTCAATTCTCAGTTACCTGTCCACAATGGATATATTTTGCACTTATTAGCTACATTACTAACCAGATATTTTGGAATAATTATTGTACCCATTCTGTCCGAGTAAGCTGGCCCCTCTCAATGCAGTGAAAAAGCTTTGACAACCGACATTACATCCAATGACTGACTGCTGTTTCGCCCGCTGCCTCTTGCACATGCTCAAGCATATAAAAAGCACTTTAATCAAAGGGAGTAGGCAGATACCTTTGCCAGAAAGGAATAGAGCTTATCATTAATAGGTGGTAAGACATTCATGTAAAAATTGGTAAAAAATAGCAGTTGGGGTTACAGGTGATAACAGACAATTAACTATTTTTTTGATTTAGGGTGGACATGCCCTTTAAGATTCTGCCCTAATGTTAACCACACAAAGAATTAAATTCTGTCCAGTTGATCTAACTAAATAAAACAGATAATCTGCACAAATTGCATATTGGCTATGCTCTTATTTGCCATTGTATCTAACAGAAAGTTATACTGTACTCCTACAGATATAAAAAAAACCCAAAAAAATCCAGCCACTCTTTTATTCCATATGTTCCAGGCTGTCCAATCTGTTTCAGCAAAACGATTATAGAAATACTTTATTATTCAGAAGCAAAAAAAAAAAAAAAACATGATAAATGTAAACACAGTTTATTTTGCTTTTAAGTAGTAGTGTTCTTAAAGCACTACAGCATGGTAAACAATGTAAATTAGTAGAAGTCGTCTCAAAAGCCAGGTTTTATGAGTTGTTAAAAAGATGCAAGCCTAATCTAACAGGATAAATATTTTAACCATTTCACTTCTCGTTAATGAAGGCTCACAAATGAGCAACACTCCTCATTGAGGAAAACAAAAAGCTGTTGTCGACAATGCGACAGCACACACACAAAACAAATAAACTGTGTAAAAATAACTAACTGTACTGTGTTCCCATACCTTCTGAAGTTGCTTTACAATGGGATGATATGCACAAGATCTTGGTGCAAAGATTCTTTTTTACATTTCAACTTGCAGTATTTATATAGTCTAGACCACCTCAACCCCAACATGAATTGTTCGAGAGATGCAGCAGTGCCACACTTGCCTGCACAAGTAATTAACTGAAATGCCTTCTTGGCTGCAATATGAACAGGAGGGGGAAAAAACATATAAAAATAAAAATTTTGTATATACTTAAGAGGTGAAACTAATTTCAGTTAACCAAAAAATATGGGTCCTGAATTAATTTGTATTCACCCCCAAAGTCACAAAATGGGTATGAAAAAACAGGGGGAACCCACCTAACTTCATAGAAACCTAAAGAGACCAAAGATCTAAAACATGGAAGGACATTTCACAGAAAATTTTTATACAAAAACACATAATAAGAAAAAAGGGCCACTAGGTGACAATTTACAAAGTGCACTCATTTTGGTCAGCAATACAAAGTGATGTTATTCTGAACAAAATTTATGTTCAGCGGGGAGGAGGGAAAGGTAATGCTCAACTTGGCTTCTAAAAACTAATCACACATTTCTTCAGGAATTTCATGTGGATTAAGAATGCCAGGGACCGACATCTGGAGTTTGTGTTTTTCTTCTGGGCCTGTCGAAGGGCTGTTTCTCGTTTTCCAGAAAAAGATCTGAAGTGTCTTCGCCAGCATATTCCTGCACGTAAAAATTTTATGCATTATTTATATTGTAAATCACACAGCTTATGTAAACAATGCACACAATGTATTACAGACCAATTACAAATGTATGGTCTACTGATGCAAACATGCATTAAATAACTGATGCATTATCCCTTCCAGGCTACGATTAGTCTTATACAGAAAGCAAATTAAAATAATTCACGGGAAGCACTAGTAAAAGATTTATGATCAACAAAAATATGCATTTATTTCAGTGTGATAAGTGCATGTTTTAGAATGTATGATTGGAAAAAAGGTAGAAGAATAAAATGACAAACAAAACATCCCATACCTTAATCTGTACAAGAAAATCCTTAGATGCTCCTTAAAAGCTGGGATATCTTGGTTTAAGCTGAAGAGGCCAGTAACAAAAGTTTGACTTGTGCACTAAGAAGAAAAGAGTTGATGATAAACACAAAGGTGAATCAATGTTCTTTCTTGAAAATACGGTTATGCATAATTGTTAAATTATTACTTACTCTTGTAAATGGGGAGAATGCAGCTTTCAGAAGATTTGCCACATAGTCGAATAAATAGTTGGTTGCTGACGGACTGGCTGGATTAAAGGCGTACTTATCTTTCCTTCTTCCACTAGATTAAACATGTATGCCAAAATAGATGATGCATTGTTAAGCCTATGAAATAGGAAAGAAAAAAAAAAAATAGAACCAAGTTACATAAAATATTACGTTATGTAAAAAGTCAGAAATGGTTTTTAAATCTAGTCATGGACATACTATAAATAACAGGAAATAAAAATATTGCAAAAGATAATGTTTTATAATGCAATCATTTAAAGGCTATAGAAATTATTGAGCAGATGGCAAAAGAGCAGGCGATATTCAGGCCTGTGGCAGTGCACCATCCCTTTAAGATAGAGCTGAAAGCTAGTCAACCAGGATCTAGTACACTAAATATATTGTACCCACTAGGTGACAGGCAATTTTGAAGTTAACAGAGGGCTTTTAGAGTGTTTACTGTAGACCTGAAGCATTAGATTTAGATAAATAGGAGGTATTAATGCAGCATATTTAATATACCCTTATTCTTTAGTATAGGGAGACGCTCGCGGCAAAGGGAAATATTTAGTCTTTTTAGTCTTGTCACTGTGTGTACCCAGCTTAAGCAGAAGTGGCAAGGCTACTTTGCAAGGCAGTGATCAATTCCTATAGAATAGATCATCCAGTGTCTGAAAGAGTAAAATGTTAAGTGCTACCCAATTAAGTTAAATTCATACATTAAATATGTTTATCTCTGGGAAATGTACTTTTATGTATTACTACCAGATAAGGATCTCCACGCACACCTGTAGAACTCTTGTGGTTTTGTATCCTCCAGACTGTTAACCACAAAACAGGTATCTTTTAGATTAAAGGTAAATAGTGAGGAACGCACAACACTATTTAGAATCAACTTTAATTTGACATGTGTGGCACAAAGTTGGGGTATCCCCCTTTTACGGTGCATACTTTATGTACTTAGACAAGAAGCACGTACCAGCAGTATGTGAGGTATCTGTTACAACGGAAAAATGTGTTGAAGTATGTCACAAAAAATGTTTGGTAAAAACTCTGCGCTGCAGCTTCTTCTTGACCAACATTTTGCCAACAATGTGTACAAATCTGTAGCCCTGCAAAGAGAAAACAATATATAAACTCATCAATGTGCCAGGCTGAACCACCCCACTTTAGTTCCTTTACACAGCTTCTATAAAACCAACACTTCGTTTAATAAATTAAATAGGATATTTCTACCATGTAATATTACAGTGGTGTAAGTCTTCCCCCCCATTATAGACACAAATCCCAAACAAGTATTAAATGATAAACTGGATTTCATTTACTGTAAAATCAGCACTTAAATAGAACACACTGCGGGTGAGGTTTAAGCTTCAAAAACTGGCTTCTAAAGTTAATTGTTTGGTCTTTGATCAATAATTTTCTGCAGCCGCCCATCTGGCTGAATTATAAGGAGAGTGGTTAGTCAAATAAGCATAACTTATATTTTCCTCTGTTTTCGATTTGTTCCTGTTAAGAGGGATTGTAGGTGAAAATACATTAGTAACTGATGCAAGTTTGGTTCATAAGAAGAGAAAGCAAAATGGGCAACGTTTCCATTGCTGGGGTGTTTAATCATTGATCTATTCCATATACTTTGAGATTGTGCACAGGATTTGAATTCAAAATAAAGGTGAATGAATCCGGTCCACTATTTTAGTCTGTCCTTATGCTACATGCTTACTATTGTATCCTCCCATGCGGTATCTACCTATTTCGGTTTATTCGAATGTAACCATGAGCGATGTAAAAAAGTTTGTTTGCAGGTTCTAACAATGTTTTTTATGTTCAGAGTTTTTCTCTAAAATTTAAAATGAAAACACCAAAAAAACCAAAAGGAAGGCAAGAAGCCAAAGGAGATCCTTACAAATGTATTCCTAGAATATATAATTTTATGTTTCAATGGCTCATACAAATCTTACCTGTGTCTGCAACATTTCTCATTGTGTGTTTAAAAGCCCCAATTATGGAATCCAAAACCAGTTAAATTGAGCTGGAGGAATAGCCAAAAATGCAGGAAAGCAATGGGAATTCACAGCTTGAAGTAGCAAGAAAAAGTTTGTCCTGTGCTCTGGATACTCTTCAAAATCCTAATAAAACACAAAAAAATATATATAAAAAACAAAAACTGCAAGTTATACATAACTAGCTAGAAAACGTCTTCGCTAAAGGCAAAAGTATACAAAAACATACCTGTAATCATATCAGCGTGCATTCAAAGACAGCATCAAATATTGAGGTATTTCGGCTTGTAATGTGCCCCCTAACTTATTTACAATAGTGCCATTGTGCTAAGTACTTCAGGCTCTCTGGCTGCTGGAACATTTCTCTGATAGTCAATTAGAACTGCATCCAACAGTGTGGAACAAAGTTTCAGCAACTGGTGAAAACATATGTAGCTGTTTATGATACTGATTATTGTGCAATCTAAGTTCCCAACCAAGGGTTAAAAGCTTATAGATTGATGTGCATAAAGCTCCTGCTTGTAGGGTTCCTTTTACAAGCAGCGAGCGCATGTAGCCTTGGAGTGGCTGTGGTTCTACGCGCTATTAAGAGCATGCGATCACCATTTCTGGTTCATAACACATCTAGCAGTGTTTAATTGTCGGAAGCGCGCACAATTGTGCAACATTGCCATGTGGCGCTGCTAGTGGGGCATTGTCCAAAGTGGTTTAAGTCAAGTGCAAAAGGGCGGCCTAGGTGTACTTAAATAAAACTTCAATGGCAAAGTTTTTAGGGGCAAAGATTGTGCTCTAAAAATCTGAATTCTGTTGTTTACATTGGGCATTATTCAGACTTACCATCTGTGGGTCACTTGACCTGCAACCCAGCCAGAATTAGTTTTAATGTTTCCCTTTGACAGTCCTCATACTTCGAATCAGCGGTTGCTTTGTCACATCTCTCCTAAAAACAATTAAATGAATGAAAAATAACTGTAATAAACACTAGTAATCTAAACAAAACAAAACTTTTGTTCAATCTATGAAAACAAGAGCACTGCTTTAGTCGGGATGCTGTGCTAGTGTCTGGCCACAGTAACAGTTTACAGAAAAGTGCTTCACTTATCTATTACATAGAAGGCAGAGAAAAATGCAGTCAGGCTCCGTTAGTGAGTCAGACAGGAAGCAGGAAGGCAATGCAGTTGTCTTTGGTAAGGAAATTACAGATACATTGTTTTAAAGGGAATTTTAATGTGTACATTTTTTTTGATAGCTCAAGAGCCCACTAACCATCCCCTGACATCTTACAAAGATGCCTGCTAACATTTAAGAGAACCATCTGAGAAAATAAAGAAGGGGGAGGGTGGTGGGAAGGGAAGAGGTGTAAGCAGAGCAGTGTCTATGTGCAAAATCACAGACACTACAAGAAAGTAAGTAATGGGGGGGGGGGAGGAGGATTGGGATTATGAACATAAAAATTCAACTACAAAGCAGGCAAAGATAAATATGTGGGTACCACCATTTTACTACTCTTACTATTTTTCTGTAATGTAGGGCTCCCTCACCCACCCCAAACGCTATAGTTATTTGCACAAAAACTTTCCCGATCTCTATTTACATTGCCTGTTCCCCCAGCGTTCAGTCCCGGCCCTCTACATGCATGAAACTGCTAATCACAAACACAGCTTCTGGCTGTACTGAACATCAGGGGAAACAGGCAAGTAAGTATAGATCGGGAGAGTTTTCTGCACATAAACTATAGCGTTTGGGGGTGGGTGAGGGAGCCCTACATTACAGAAAAATAGTAAGTAGTAAAATGGTGGTACCCACATATTTATCTTTGCCTGCTTTGTAGTTGAATTTTTATGTTCATAATCCCAATCCTCCCCCCCCCCCCCATTAATGAGTTGTATAGTGTCGGCTGTTGAAGAACTGATAACTGTCGGCTGGATATACAAGTGGGCAGGGTAGGGGGGCAGTAAGGAGCAGTTAATAAACATTGAAAATCACTAACAAAGCAGGCACAGACACACATGTAAGTAACATTTTACTACCCTAACATTGTACTTTTAGAGAATACAAAGTTGTTTGAGTGAGTATAGTGACCATTTAATTATGTACACTATTAATAATAATAATTAAATGACCATAACACAAGGTTTAAAGAATTTCAAAAATCATTTACCATTTGCTTGTATGGCTGCAGATATGTTTTCACTTAGGCACTTATACACATTTAGCATATCCAGGTAAATTCTTCCCAACTGAATAACAAATGGGTGCCCAACAGCTTTACACGCTCTAACATTTGTTTTCAAAATGCTGCCAAGTTGCTTTACAGTTTCTGGGTCTTTCAATATGTCAACATTCTGTAAAGAAATAGTGTTTACAAAATACTTTTGGTCGCATTGTACATCTAATAAAATTTTTCTTAGCCAATATGTACTATACATTTAATACAGGGCCAACAAAGGATAGGCCCTCCAGAGAAATGGATATCCAAGGGGGAATACATTGTACAACAATATAGCAGACATCCACACTAAATTACAAACCGGAGTCATTAAGTGCCAAAGCATTTTACATGTAGGACAAAAAAACAAAACAAAAAAAAACACCGTTTCAGAAAATTAAAATGGATCTGACTGCACATGTGCACAAACGTTAGATAATTGTGCAAGGCTTCATTTACACTGCGTTTTTTTTATAGCAGCAGAACATCGCGTTTGTGATTTAGTGCAATGTTCCGCTGCATCAACGCACAACGCTAGCCATTATTTTAAATGGCAACAATGTGAGTTAACGTACCAAACGTGCAGTGTGTTTTAAAAACGCACTACAACGCAGCAGTGCAATGCGAACAGCGCCATTAATGCATCAAAACACATAACAGTGGGAAGGAAGCCCAACATGCCTGGTCTTGGGGTTTGCAGGTGCAAGACAATTATCTGCCCACACAAAAACGGTCTACAATGATTTTTGGCGGTGGTGGAAAAAAAAGGAACACTAGACCTGCTAAGTGAATGTAAAATTTTAGGCTACAACATTCGCGAAATCTGAAGAATATCCAAGAAATTTAAAATGAACCCAACATTTGGTTTGCAGTAACCCTGTTAAAACTTGAAGATTCAAAGGGCTAAACTCCATATGTGCATTAAGAGTATCACCAATGGCAAATGCTTAGAAATGTACCTTTTATACATTCAATCAGATGTCTAGCATCTTAATGTGCCTGCACTAGCAATATTAAAGGGCATGTCCACCCCCAAAACAATAATCCCCACCAACTACTGGCCCCATCATGTAGTGTAGTTTAATCTTTACCTCACATCCCAGCTCCATAAGGTTCTCCTGTAATCCTCCCCCAAAGTCCCAAAAACTGCCCACCAGGAGGATAGCAGAGTCCATATAGGACTCTGCCTCCTACCTGGCCTCCGGGAGAATTTTGGCATGCGTACTGCAGCCCTTCTCCCCCTCCCTCTCAGGATTCCCTCCCCCTAGTGTAAAACCCTTAATATATAGGATTCCCCCTGTCCCCCCAGCCCCAACCACTCTATTTATACTTTTAGAAAGCTCCCCAAACTGTACTTACCTTCCCTCTTTCCCCTGCCGAAATGAACTCCCGGCAGCCACATCTGTGATTGGCTGCCGCTCAGCCAATCACAGACACGACTGCCGGTCCCGCCCCTCTGCTTGCATTTTCTCGCAAGCAGGGGGCCGGCAGCGCGGCAGGAGGAAAGAGGGGAGGTAAGTAATGTTTGGGGAACTTTCTAAGAGTATAAATAAAGCGGTTGGGGCTGGGGGGACAGGGGCAATCATATATGAAAAATTCATTTTTAGGGTGGACATACCCTTTAAAGTGACCTACTCATGCATGACAAGAAAAGCAAAAGGTTTAACTTGGTTACCATAAATGCCTAAATCACATTAATTACTGTTTATACGAATCAAACTATATTATCTTTTTGAGGGCATATGGGCACGGCAAATGCTACTCTTATTTATATAAAATAACTTACCTTTGTAGCTTGTTGAATTATACTGTCCCATACTTGGTTGGGCAGTAACATGTATTTTTCTATCAAATGTTCCTGCACAGTCTGGTCTGTTTGTGCTCCAATCATGTATCCAACAGCTTCATAAAAAGTGTGAACCTTGAAAATTAAAAAAAACACATTTGTTTTCTAATGATTTTATGGCAAAAATTTTATTTGGAGAGGTATCTGTTAAGCTTATTTTTTCTGACTATCAAAAAGCTTTTCTCAACTAGGGTTCCATGAGATGTGACATATTCCCTGATAAAGGGGGTAAAGGGGGGATATCCTATATAATAAAACCCTAAGTGTGCGTCACTGCAGTTCCTATGGACTCACCACTAGAGGGAGAGTGTCTGCAGTTCCTATTGACTCACCACTAGAGGGAGAAACACAGGAAACACACGAAGGGAGAACAGCAATTAAACAGACTGCAGGTAAGGTTGCTTGGGACAGGGGCCCTGGATTTGGGACAGAGGAGGGAGCCCTGGATTTGGGACAGAGGAGGGGCCCTGGATTAGGGACAGAGGTGGGACTCTGGCCTGGGGACACTAAGAGGGTACTCTGGGCTTCTAGCGCCCGTTATTGTAGCGGGCTTAATGGGGTGTGTGTGTGTGTGTGTGTGTGTGTGTGTGTGTGTGTGTGTGTGTGTGTGTGTGTGTGTGTGTGTGTGTGTGTGTGTGTGTGTGTGTGTGTGTGTGTGTGTGTGTGTGTGTGTGTGTGTGTGTGTGTGTGTGTGTGTGTGTGTGTGTGTGTGTGTGTGTGTGTGTGTGTGTGTGTGTGTGTGTGTGTGTGTGTAAAAATGTTTTTTTTTAAGGATTCCACTACCCAAACATCCATCTGACTATATCCACACGTGTGTGCATAATGCAAGGGAGCATGGATAATATCAGCACGGGAGTAGTGCTAGTAAGTTGTAAGGCTGTTCCTGTTGCATTCATCGTATAACAGGAGGTAAAACTTAGTTCTTTAACCTTCCATTATTTAATTGAAGTAAATAATGTTTTTTTAATTTTGAGAAGTATAGATACCTTTTAGCCAATATATCATAGCAACCAAAAAGTTAATTACATTAAAAATAAAACATGACATTTTTACAGTATGCAAAAAACTAATCTCAATCAATACCTGTTGTGGTTGAAGATCACATATTATGGTATTGATATTGTTCAGAATTTCATCTATGAAAGGCATTACTTCTCCAACCTGAACTTGAACAAAATGTCTGCGACACTTTTGTGCGATCTTGATAAACGTATCACATGCCATGTCTTGCACGCCATCATGAGTTTCTAAACAGAAAAAGGTTGCAGAAAAGTCAAATATCTGTAGTCACTTAAATTCTAAGTTTACAAATGCTAAAGAGGATACATACCATGCATAAACTCAAATAGTTTGTTCACCACGGTCTTTAAAAACTTCCAGTGAGCCCTTAAAAACCTGGGGTATTGACCAACAATGTACATTATGTTTGATGCAATGATTGCTTTATTGTCCTTTCCACGTTTCTGCTCACAGAGACCAAGCAAATCCTGCAAAGTAAGATTGATTATTTTAGCTATTTTTCTGCAAGGAAATCAAAAGCACATTTATTAAAAGGATGGCATACCAAGTCCAGTTAAAAGAAGGAATGATTAACTCTTACTTTAATTACTGTCACAAGAAACCTCTTTTCATCTTCCTCATGCATGGCTCCACTGATAGACCCAATTGCCCAACATAAAGTATTTAGGTTTTTCCAAGACCACTCTGAGCCATTAACTTGGTTATGTAGTTTCTCAGTCATAATTCTCTCGGTGTCTGCATAATCCAGGTGAGTGAGGTATACTAAACACAAACAAATACTTTTAGACAAATAGTTAAAAAGTTCTGAACTATCTAAAACTATAGTTTAGAGAAGAGAGAAAAAAAATCTTAAAATCGGACACACACACGGGCTGATACACATGGGTCAATTCTGACCCAATATTCCTGCCCAACATATCACAGATCAATAAACCAATTTGAAGTCTGCTGGTCAGAACAGAAAAGTGGTACCAGCATAATAAAGACAGCGCAATCCGGTGAAATTTATAGCCGTTACTTTTTCATAATCAAAAAAACGCAGATTTAGGAGACATTTTCCAATAATTCAAAGACTGAAATATCAGATTAAAATATTGGTCTGTGTGTACATAGCATTACAAACTCCAAGCCACATGAAAAGGCAGAAATGTGGTGAAGATTTCTAAGTTAATATATCTTTGTCACAGTCAATAGTAGAGTGAAATGCCATTTACAGCACACATCTCACACACAAAAAATAATTCTATGTATAACAGGCTATTAATTTCAAAAATAATGCTTATGAAGTATGGAGTTAGAGGTAGAATTGTTTTACTCAATATTATATACAATATTTCTGATGCTTGAAACCAGCAGATTAAGGCTACGTTCACACTGCAGTAAATTGCACTGCGATTTAAAGTGTTTCTGTTATGCATTAGCATTGCATTTTTCAATGCGTTTTTGGGTTACATGGCAAAAAGTGTGTTTTCATTTGTTTTTATGTATTTTCTGCCTCTTCCCCATAGACTTTCATTGAGTGCATTAACACACTAAACTGCTGCAATCAGTGCGTTACAAAAACGCAACGCACAAAAACGCAGTAGTGTGAACAGTATTAGGACATTCCTATGTGAAATGTATGCCCTTGTCCCCCCGCAACAATAGCAATAAAAAAGTGTCTAGTGTGAACGAGCCCTAAGGACTATCTTCTTATCTGGGGTGTATTTCTACAGATAAAGAACTATAGTTACTTTTAAGGATCGCACACACGTGTGATCGCGGGTCCCAACCCGCAACGCACAATGTGTACGAACGACCGTTTTGGTCGATAATCGTCCCGTGTGTAGGTGCATTATCAGCCGAAACAGTCATTTGTTCGGAGATCTGCCAAGCCGGTTGTTCACAGATACCCGAACGACCATTTTGGCCAATAAAGAGCCTACACATGGGCCGATTATCGGCCGAAACGTTCGTACACAATGCGTCGTGGGTCGGGACCTGCAATCGCACGTGTGTACAAGACTTTACAGTAAAACACAAGACAGACAAAACTAGACGATCTTAAGATAATTACCCAGTGTTTCTCTCATGTTCTTGTACAAATTAATTGAATCTGTATCCTTCATGAACTCACGAACCACTTCACCCTGATCATTCTCCACAACCAACACTTCCTCTGGTTTAGCCATACGGCTGACCATTAACAAGCGAACCTAGAAAAATTGAAAAGGGGAGAAATTTTGGCAAAATAACTATTTAAAGGGCATGTACACCCCCAAAACTATAACCCCCCCCACCCCACTGGCCCCATTGTGTAGTGTAGTTTAATCCTTACCGCACATCCCAGCTCCATATGGTTCTTCTGTAGTTCCCCCCCAAAGTCCCAAAAACTGCCCACCAGGAGTACTGCAGAGTCCATATAGGACTCTGCCTCCTATCTGGCTTCCGGGAGAAGTTTGGCATGCGTACTGCAGCCCTTCTCCCCCTCCCTCCTGATTAGGATTCCCTCCCCCTAGTGTAAAAATCTTTTTACCCAACATTCCCCGTCCCCCCCAGCCCCAACCGCTCTATAAGAATCATCAGAAAATGCCCAAAACATTACTTACCTTCCCGCTTTCCTCCGCTGCACTGAACTCCCGGCAGCCTCGTCCGAGATTGGCTGCTGCTCAGCCAATCACAGACCCGACTGCCGGTCCCACCCCTCTGCTTGCATTTTCTCGCTAGCAGGGGGCCTGGCAGCACGGTGGAGGAAAGAGGGAAGGTAAGTGAAGTTTGGGGCATTTTCTGATGATACTAATAGAGCGGCTGGGGCTGGGGGGACAGGGGGAATGTTTGGTAAAAAATATTTTTACCCTTTAATACAATGTAAACTTTTGCTAGAAGACAAAAAAACACAGTATTTATTAAATTACAAGATTGAATTAAAGCTATTGAAAAACTTGATGCCAACAGAACTGAAAATACTTCAAAATCATAATAAGCAAAAGCCCAATAGGCATCTTAGTGGAGGTTCATCTAATTGTGACTAAGGGCCTTTCACATAAGTTCCTGCCAAAATCCTAGGGATTGTTGTGTATGTCAGATATAGGATTGGAGTCGTTGTACCAGAAATAACTAGTTGCACAGCTCCTGTTATGGTACGGTTTTTAGAAGTAAGTCTAATAAAGGTTACAGTGGGTAATGATGGACTGGTGCAAAAACAGTATACGCAAGGGGAAATGGGAATGGACTGCTTGGATGGGTAAAGGTCTCAGGGAAGATAGGGCATATCATATTCTTACTTAAGAAATAGTCCCAGCGTGGGTTAGACAGTGCTGGCAATAGGGTGCTTCTAGCAGCTGGTCAGCACCGCAGTGTGGGTTAGACAGAGCTCTGGAACTAGGGTGCTTTTAGCAGCTGGTTAAAACAGCAGCGTGGGTTAGACCTAGCACTTGCCTATTAGTCAAGCATGATGGAAACAAACTGCAAATATGCTGACAGGCTGGTGGTGAAGATTACCATAGAACAGTATTCACCAGTGTTATCTTTATGGCCAAGATATTTGTTAACTTTGCAAACAGTATTTGTTTTAACATTAGCATTGTGGTTGCAGACCGCTTTTAATGCACTCAAATGAATTCAGTGTTATATGCAGTTGTAATTTTAAAAATGTAGTCAATGAAAGTGCTTACCTTTGACAGAACAGGCAAATACAGTTGCCTTCTGGGAGGAACATCAAAATGTTGGTTACCAGAAAGAAGTGGAGATGCAGATGTTGAAAATGGGCTTTCCCTATACAGTTCTGCTGCCAGATGGTTCCAATATTCAAGACAGATTTTGAAAATTTCTGTCTCTTCCACTTCAGAAACTAGCAACATATAGTGTAAAGCCTAGGTTTAAAAGATCAGTTTAAATTAGAAATCAAGTTTCTGTAGTCAATGTTTAGGAATTAAACAATCTATTTTTAAATGTACATGCACATGGTCTACCTCTTTATACGGACAATATAAAAAGGGTCTTACCCCCCCCCCCCCAAAAAAAAGTTTATACTTACACCCTTTTCAACCAAGCCCCGTTAAACCCTGACCTTGCAAACCTTACTTACTTCCCCGCCGTTCCTGAACGGAGATATCTAACGTGATATTTGCCAACTTCTTCCTGGGTTGTAGAAGTCTCATCTTAAAACGTACATGCACAGAGAAGGCAGACCAGTCAGCAGCTGTCATTAATTAGGTGTAACATCATTTATCACGGTCGTGATTGACTGCTGGGCTATCGAGAAGACCATTGATAACTTAGTGCAGGGTAAGTCTCTCAATCCAGGAAAATCAGGGAGGCAAGTGATGTTTGCAATATTTGGGTCTTTCAGGGGTGGAAAATGCCATGTGGAAAGGGTGCTTCACATAATAGTAACATTTATTTTACTATGCAATCCTTTTATACTAACCTCCATTAGAGTTTCTCTTAAGTTCAGTCTTTTTTCTATAAGTTGCCCATGTTCTTTTAGAAAGGTACACAGAAACAAGCTAAGATTCTGGATAAAATTCTGCTCATCATCCTTTCCATTTGCATAAGCTAGTCGAATATTTGTATTTAAAGGCAGCATCTAAAAATCAAAACATTTTTATTTTAGAAATACAAAACAGTTTTTTTGATCTTTTTTTATAATAAATAACTATTAATGGAATAACCATAAGAAACTAAGAATGACAATCACCGTTATCACTAAAGGTGTACATGTTTGGCTATATACAGCTAGAAATAAATGGACCCCATTAGGCATTTTGGACCCACAGTTGTTCCCTTTCCCACTATATACTGGGGTAATGGGAGAGGGCAAATAGTATTTGTTTATCCTTAGCAGTTAAGCAGCCAGTACCTCATGAGATTTAACCAATTTCCTGTCTGTTGTCCTGACCCCTTTATCTCCTCCTAAAACTAAAGATATACCATTACTCTAAAGGCAATCACTGGCAAAATTTGGTTGTCTCCCCGCCAGCTGTAATTTATTTAGTGTTTAGTTGGGATGTATGCCTTTCTTTTGGATGACAGCTGCCATACTTGAATAGGACAAAAAAAAAAAAAAGTTTTAAAGCCACAGCTATCCAGTAAGCTAAAGTTTTTGGGGTTTTTTGCCATTTAAATAAGGCTGCAAAACTGGAAGGCAGACTCTCCAGTTCAAAATTTCCCTCGGACACAGTTGGCCCCCTGTTCTAAAGTATAAGGAGCTGGCCGCAGTCATGGGACACGTGTCAATCCCAAGAACACTCAGGAGTGTGTATAGTAACATCTTTAAAAGATGCTACTGGGTGTACCCAACTTTAGGTCAGCCCTCCAGTTCCCCAGTGACTGGGGAACTGGAGAGCCGACATATATATGCCTTATGAAGGGTGGTTATACATGTGCCAAACAGGGAGCCCCCAACAGACTGGTATATGCAAGCGGCCTACAGTGATTGGTACATGCAAGCGGCCCACAATGACTGGAACATGAGATCGTCTCACAATAAAACATGCTAGCTGCCAATTAAGTCAGCCCTTCAGTTCCCTAGCCAGGTGGCAGGCAAACTGCCGACATATATATGCCACAGAGGGTGGTAATATATGTGCCAAAAAGTGCCCCTGAACAGAGACTGCTGCCCATCATGATCAGTACATGCAAGCTGACAATTAGGTCAGCCCTCCAGTCCCCCAGTCACTGATAGGAGGCTAGTGAACTGGAGGGCTGACATATGCCACATGGAGGTTGGAAATATATGTGCCAAAAAGTGCTCCTGGACAGAGACTGGTACATATAAGCTGCCCGCGGTGACTGGTACATGCAAGTTGCCCACACAGAGCAGTACATACAAGTTAAAGTAATTTAAGTATTTTCCTACAGCGGCAGGAAATGTAATAGTGTCACAGCTATTGTAGACCAGTCACAAGTGTGCCCAAGCAAACCCAGGCATTGCCACGAGCTGTCGCTTCTCGCAGATGTGTAGCCATGATGGGAGAACCTTCCCCTCAAGTGCTGCAATCACAGGGCCTCCACCTGAGGCAAATGTCTCACTCTACCTAATGGTAGCGGTGGCCCTGCCCACCATACATCGAAAACATTTTTTAAAATAAATAATCAAATAATTATGTTCCATGGAACAGATTACATCTAAGTCAACAGTATGGTCATCATATACAGAGATAATTGCTTGAAACCAGTTTTTGAGCATATGGTGTATGGATATCAATAATTTCTATAATATGACAAGAAAGCAAATTGATGGATTGTCACTGCCAAGATTAACTTAACAACATTAAATTTATCTTAGCTGAACTATGAAATTACATTACAGAATCATTACTTGTTATAAAAAAAATGTAACAGGGTGACAATTGAAAAAAGGATTACCTGTTTAAGCTGCATCATAGTCAGGGTGAATAGGGTAACAAACTGCTCCTCGTACTGGCTCACACTGACTCCAGCTATTTCAGTGAGGCACTTCAGAGAGACATTTCTGAACATGGGAACATTTAAAAACTAAAGAAGGAAGTAAAAAATATTAAAAATGTAAAAGGAATCCACAGAAAAAACAAATAGATTTAAAATTTACTGCACCTTATATATTAATGTGCTGATGAGCTTGGTCTCAAAAATATATCCTAATGGAATCCAGTTAAGGAATCTAAGTAGTGTTTCCAGTGTAGCCTGAACAAGTGGAGCATTTTGTGAGTTTTCCTAAATAATAAATGGAAACTGGATGATTTAGAGGTAAATGTAACAACAAAATACATTAAACAAATCCAAAAAGTCTACTAAATATAAACAGTGGCGACTTACCATAACAAACTGACACAGCTGAAATATCTGCGAGAACTCGTTGCACATACTGTGGAGGTAGAAAACAATTACTGAAATGGCAAAATAACCATGGTAGAAAGAGTACAAAAATAAACAAAGTAGTTTTATTTGGGCCAGAAAGCAAAATCTAAAAAAATAAAAACTTAGTAAAACACTTAATTTTTGTTTAAATACAAAACCTGGGGGTATATTCACCCCAAACACCTAGATTGTTACTTACCTCCCCCTTCATCCTTGAAGCCCATTAAACTTACCTTTCCCAGCCCGCTACTCCTCCCCCAGTCCTTGCCTCTTCTGCAAGCTCTGATAATAATGAATAATCTTTAGTAAGGTTGCCCCACTTAAATTAGCTCTTTGATGATTTTTGTGTGTGAAAGTACAGATTAAATTTGGAATCTATGAAAAAAATTCCTGTGAATTTTTTTCTATAGATTAATGTTAATAAAAGGAATTTGCACCTTAACTGAAGAATGTTATCAATTTATTGAAATAAACCATTAACATTTTTACATATTGTTAAGATATGATAATTAAACAGATGTGATTATTTTTTTTAAATGATTCCGTTTTTATACTTTGGATAAATAGTCGTTTAATAGATAGTTTCAGGGTTTATGTTTTTTTTTTTGGTTCCCAGTAATAGGAGGAACTCCAGTGATTACCATGAGTCTTGGTCCCACAAATCAATTATATTTCTAACAAGCAAACAAAGATGGGGGAAGCATATTATGGTCAAATTATCTGTTTTTGGAACCAAATAAGTGAACCAAAAATGACAAAAAAAAAACATGGGTTGGACTTATTTAGATGAGGGCCAGACACTGATGAAAAAATGTTTGGCACTGGTGCCAGATTCATTGCAAATAACAGCATATTCTATTGGATTTCAAAAGTAATTATGCGAATTCTGACATACACATAACCCCAATCGACCTTTCCACACTTTAAGCAGTATCAAGGTATAGGAATAGTGTTTGGAGATACAGATGAATTGTATAAGTGAAATATTAATCTTTATAACACATGGAATTTAATTTAGTAGTAATTTGTGCGTCATACACATACCTGTCCTTGAGATGTTTGGCTTTTACTTGTGTAATCTGACCACTGGAAAAGTCAAAGACTTCCTCGCTTAACAGTTTTAAAATTACCATGTTGTTCTGACAGAGGCTTTCACTGGTTCTACTTGCTCCCACAATATCACTTATAAATGTAGGCCAGTGTTTTGGCCATTCCTGTTTCAATATCTACAAAAAAATCACGGCAGGGGTTATAAACAAATTTATTTAAAGATAAATGAATGTTAATTCACATTCAATATTGATTTACAGTTTACAATTCATAGAAATGGCCGACAGACACTGATGCAACAAATGTAAAAATACACAGGCTAATTTAATAAGAATGCAAACATTTGCCCAAGCTGTTAATTTGCAGCAACCAATCAAATTTTACCTTTTTAATGGTCCAATATAGATAAAAAAAAAACATTTTTATTACATCCGATTCGTTGCTGTAAATTAAGGCAAATTTTTGTCTAACTGGACAAAAATTCCAGGCTGCTTCATTGAATATAGACAAATGGATTACAAACTTTGCACCTTTCTATAAACTTTTTTTCAGGTAATTTTATACATTACATTTACATACCTGAACAAGAATCATGTTCAGTTTTCCAATATATACTTTTTCTTTCTAAAAAGGAGAAATATATGATTAGTCATCTCTCCCTTTGAAAACCTTAACTTAGCATTTAAGAACAAATATACTTGCCTCTACACATGTTGCATCTGAGGAGGTTTTAATTATTAATCCAACAACATACTTTTTAATGCCTAAAATGCAAGAAAAAAAAAAAAAAAAGAAAAACATGCAGTTAAAAAAAAACCCCAATCTAACTATTGTCCAAAATTCTATATAAATTTAAAGGTAAAATGAACCCCCCTAAATGCAAGGCAATAAACAATGAAACGCAAGAAACATATTCCTTTTGTAACGGTCTATGGATAAAATATTGTGATGATCCAGCAAGAGTTGGTGAGAAGTTGCTGACCCAGTCCTTACCAAGGACATATAATTCCCTAAACATTAACTGTGACAGAGTTTAATTAAACCTTGGGAAACCTGCATACTGGGTTGAGAAAATTGTAGGCAGTTATCTCTAGGTACAACAGCAGTAAAAGGCAGGATTGTAAAATGAACAGGCCAGTACATGGGAACGTCTAGAGGTAAAACTGTGCAATGTCTCAGCCAATCACTGACGCCAGAGCCAGTTTCTGCTGCCATGCATGGAAAAGGCAAGGAGAATCAGCAGAAGACAGCTGAGGGAACAAGGGCTGGTGGAAAGTATACTTAAAAGCCCACAAGGTCAAGGTTTGGGGGTGATTAGCCTATATATACGAATGTTAGTTTCGGGGGGTGGGGGGGGGGGGGGGCATTCCCTTTAAAGATAAGAAATTTAATGTAACATAAAAGTGTATGGCCAGCTTAAGGTTAAAAATATAGTAGTTTGTGACCTCATTTCACAGGGAATTACCTGAATTTATTTTATAATTAGACTTTATTTATCCTTTAAGGCTAATGAGAAGCTTTTTTCTTTGTGAGGTCTTTTTCAATTTAAAACTAAAAAACATTTTATTATTAAATGACAAAGTTAGTAGAGCATTTTTCACACGGGATGAAAGAATATACAAACCATAATAACAGGCTTGCTAGATAGATTTTAGAAATGTTTCAGATTTAGCTAGTCATTCTTACTGGTGATTATATAAAACATACTAATAACTGTAGTGTGTATTTGTGACTATTTAACCATATTGTATAAAGCCATCTGTGTAACCAATAACGAACAGTACATGCATTTGATTAGTGTCCAGATCTTAAAAGGCAAGTCCCCCCCAAAATGTTATGTTACTGTCCATGACTGTAGATTTAAAACAAGCCATCTCCCATTAAAATCCGTTTAGCCAAATAGAAGATACATACTTTTTTCCAGCAGGCTTTGTGCAGACCAGGAACATCTCAGCTGTAATACAAGCTGGCTGACGCCACCTCTACCCGTGCCTGCAGCCGAGGATGGATCCGGATGGTGGGAGGGGGGGCACAAAGGGAGGCTGCAGGCACGGAAAAGGCACGGGTGGAGGTGACGTCAGCCAGCTTGGATTACAGCTGAGATGTTCCTGGTCAGCAAAAAGCCTGCTACAAAAACTTATATATCTTCAATTTGGCTGAACGGATTTTAATGGGGGATGGCATGCTTTAAAGCTACAATCATGGCCAGTAACCTATAAAATTTTAGTTTTGTGGTGGACTTGCCCTTTAAGGGATAACAAACTTAAACCACTTAAATGTGAATCAAGTAAAATCTAGCATTTGGCATAATTAGTAATAAATCCAGCTATGCACTGTTTTGCTACACAGAAGCCAAACCAGTCTGCTAACATAGTTAGATAACTTGGTAAGAGGAAATCTCCATTGGATTATAAAAAGTTTTCTTAAAAACAGTTTGGTGGGGACACCCTAAGGGCTAGGCCACACTGAAATGCAAACGCAAATGCAATCGCAATCGCATGCAATTTCATGTGCGATTTTGTTGCGTTTGCGATTTCTTCAATAAGTATAGGAAATCGCATGCGATTATGATTAAAAATGCAGAACGCAAAACGCAATCGCACCGAAAAACGCGCGTTTTTTTGCGTTGCCGCGTTTTCAATTATTTTTTAAAAACGCAATCGCAAGCGCAAACGCAAAAAAAACGCAGCAGTGTGGCCTAGCCCTAATGCTGTAACAAAAAAGTGTTTGATCACATGCTTTGCTTTCGATGTTTAACAACTTTAAAAAAAAAGTATATTAGGTACAATGTATTTTAACATCTCGGGTATCTTAAATACCCATAGTAACTAAACCTTTTTCGAAGTGAGAAAGTATTTAGGCGTTTGATATAATCGTGTACAACACGATTGGACAAGAAAAAAAAAAAAACTGTCTAAGCACAAATGGAAAAGAGAACAAAAAAAAAAAAATGAAGTAAACGGTCAAAACAATTACATGTAAATAACTTGTGTTATAGCATGCCACCAAAAAGTCAAGTGAAAATTTACCTTCACACTGGTTTCTGGGAAGAATTTTCCACCTTGTTTTTATCACATTTTCTAAGATCTGCAGGCCATAATACTGAAATTTGAGAACAGAATGATGTGAGTATTATTGATCGAGTTTTTTTTTTTTTTATTTGTTTGTTTTTTTATTAAAACATACTTAAATATAAATAAAAGTCGCATACAATCTGCTCAATCACACATTTACATCCATACATTTTATCTAAAAGCTTGTGAATTTTTCATGCACATTTCTTACTTTTCGATTATGCTAACCCCCTCCCCTGATTTAAAAGGATCACACCAGGAAGAAGCCTAAAGAGGTAAAATTGCTGTGCCACATGGGGCACACAGTACTATGGAAAAAAAACATACATTGTTCTACAAATACCAAAAAGCACCTCTAATTATTTTCCTGTTCATCAGCATAAAAATGCTAGCAGCAATGATCTTCACTGGTGTGAATATTTAGTAAAGAAACCCAACCCTCATAACCCCCAAACCTAACAATGAAAACTTTTATGCTATGTCAAAGGGCAACTTGCAATGGCTTTGTGCAACATTTACCTTTCAGGTATTATTTTGTGTAGATTCTGCTTAACCGTATTACATTTGTGTGCGTGAACACAACCGTATTACATTTGTGTGCATGAACACAAGGGCTTGGTTTTTGCAAAAAGGAAATAAATACAATCTGATCCTCAAAACGTTGCAGCTTGCTACAGGTCACCAATACCATTATTGACAGTAAGAAAATTGCATCCCTACACTTCAGTTAAGGATTGCCAACTTTTTTAGCATTCTAAACATTCTTAGAATACGGGGCATTAAGAGTTGCTTCAAAATGATACAAAAACAAACCTAAAAGGTACAAAACAATGTATTATTTCACTTATGTGACTTAGAGTAAGAGTGTGCAAATTATGTCGTGTATATATTTTCTGAAATATAGCTTCCCACCAGCCAACATTACAGACGTGTACTATTTTTTTTTTTTTAAAGGGCAACTCCAGCTCTCAAACTACATTTTAGTATCCTGCAGGGAATTGCTATAAACCTCAACCTTATCGCACCGTAGCCAATTACAGGGGCAGATGCCAGTCGAGCCCCTCCGGCTTGATTTCCGTGCTAGGAAAAGGCACGGGAGTTAAGCAGAAGGCGTCGGGGGAACGAAGGTTGGTACGTACAAAAGGGGACAGCATGGAGTGCTATAAACCTCACAAGGTCGAGGTTTATAGCAATTCCCTGCAGGATACTAAAATTTAGTTTGGGGGCTGGAGTTGCCCTATAATAAGAAAGCAAGCTTTTATTTAAACCAAAAATAAATTATTGAGTCCAAAGCTAAAAGCATTTAGATATAATACAACCCATTAACTTTTGTTCTGCTGAACACAAGCAACGAAAGAGCCCTCCATTAGAATTTTTGATCTATTACTGACAAATAATTTAGCCGGTAAGTATACACTAACATGGTTAGTTCTTCAGGGAGATTCAATAAAAGTTCTTATTTAAAATGGTGCTAACTTTGCCCCAACCAATCAGATGTTAGCTTTCAAATGTTAAATAAGATCTGATTGGTTGGGGCAAAATTAGCACCATTTTAAATGATAAGACCTTTTATTGAATCTCCCTGTAAATGTATAATATATTAATGGGGAAGTTGAGCACAAATACATATGCTTTACAGAACAGTTAATTTAAGAAGAACCCCCTTAAAGGACAATTATACTCACCTTCCCTCCGCTCCACATCTTCGTGCAGTAACTTTTACCCAGGGTGAGGACCTGAACCGCTAGGTCCTCACCCCGGGATTCACGAAACCTACAGCAGCTTGTTGCAGCAACGCTGCTCTGGTAGGCTCCGCCCCCTCTTCCCCGTCGGCGACGAGGCCAATAGGAAGGCACGCTTGTTCAGAGCGTGCCTTCCTATTTACCTCCTCACCCTGGGTAAAAGTTACTGCACGAAGATGTGGAGCAGAGGGAAGGTGAGTATAATTGTCCTTTAATAGTTTCCTTTATGATCCAAGTCCATGGGTTGTTTCAGTTGCTCAGTAAAGATCTGAACATGTTTGACCCATCCATCAGCCAATCAATACTGTAAATAACATATCAAGGAAGTGTTCATCTTGGAAAGAAGAACCATTGCAGAACCTGAAATAACAGCTAACTACTGACCACATAGCATAGTAAAGGATAAACTGAAGGCCTACCTTTTTAATGGTAAAACAAGAACGTCTTGATTTAAGAAAAACAAAGATTTTATCATTAAAAAGCATGTTCACCCCCCATACTTAAAGGAAAGCTTACCTTCAGGACCACCAAAACCCTCAATCCCACAATTATCCAATATCCCTGAAGGCAGCGATTCATCTTCTTCCGTGCCAGCTACTGAGTTTAGGCCCCCTTTAAAAGCTGTAAACAAGCACTTTTTACAAACTCGCACAGCTTTAAAGGAGGCAGCAGTGGTCAGTGATTGGCTGTTAAGGCACCAATACGGTTATGACTGACTTTTGCTACCAGCAAGATGATGGATATCTGCCCGAGTTTTGGACCACTGGGAATTTAGAAATGTTTGTTGCTTGGGTCCCCTCTGTTTTATATAGCAGATGCAGCTCAAGTTCTACCGGCCAGCTATTGCCCCAAAAAGAGGCACTATTGCTATATTTAATTGCCTGTGCTAGCTACATGAAAACAAGATTAAACAGGTTCACCTTGCCCTATAGTAAAATTTCCCTAAAAAAATGGAAAAGGGTATTGGTGGGAAAAAAAAACATGGAAACACTTATTTTCGTTAACCAGTTTTTACAATAAAGATAGATGTAGAATTTTAAACAGCTACATGTTCCTTAGGGGAAAGCCAGGGCCACAAATAAACTAAACATAATCAATTTTTTTTCACCACTAAAGTATATCAAAAAACAAATTAAGAATTAAACTGAAAAACAACTAATGGAAAAGGAGCTGGGAACGAAGGGAAGAAACCTCAGAGTGCGATCCATAGTGGGAAACTGGGAGGTAAGAATGCAAAGATGGAATAGTTCACTTTCAGAGTAAACTATTCCTTTAATAAAAAACTGGTACAGAGGAAGGTTCACCATAGCACACCACATGGATTGATGACAATAGTTTGTTTGTTTTTTTGCTCTGGTGGTGTTGGTAGTGAAAATAGGGTAAAACTCACTAGGGCATTTTGCCTGCCTGACTTGGGGAAAATGTGGGTGCATTTATTATGCTAAATACCATATATACTCAAGTATAAGCCAAGGCATTACTTACCTGACTTTTGGCAAACTGTAGTAGTCAGGAGCGCAAGCGTGCAAAAAGGCACGGGAATGACAGAATGTAATTAATGCACCTCCTCAATAGACATACCATAATGTAGTAGCAAGGAAGGACCAACTCTGTCGGTGGAGCTGGTAAGACCAAGAGCCTCCTCTTCTATGGGGGGGAGTGTTTAGAGGTGGGCAGTTTGTTGAACCTTGCCACTCCAAAATGTTTAGAAACTACAACTCCCAGAAAACAAACAAAGCATGCTGGGAGTTGTAATTTCCAAACTTTTGGAGTGCCAAGCAATTTGGGGTTAGTGGATTTGGCTTATTATATTGGTACCAATAGGTTCTACTACCGTATGGGAATTCTGCCCTTTAAATTGACATGGGTCAATTAAAAGGGCAACTAAAGCCTAAAAACAATAGTGAATTAGAAGGCAGTAGGGATCATAATTTCTACCCCCTGCTTATATGCGAGTCAAAGTTAATTGTTTTTCAGGTAAAAATGGAGTACTTCGGCTTATACTTGGATTGGCTTATATTTGAGTATACATGGTACCGTACCGATACCTTTGAAATATAAAACATTTATAATACAAAGCATGTAAAGCTCTGTATGGACAAATGAATTACTGAAATATCTGCCTAATAATTACAAAGGAGTTATAAAAAATACTTCAAGGCATTACATTTTAGCATCCTCCAGAAAATGAAAACCTCAGGTAACACGGAATGATTGAGACGATTATTAAAACACTAAGAGGGACAGAAAAATTGGCAGCAAAAAAAAAAAAAAAAGCATGTTATACCTAAAAAATTAATCTAACCTGGTAAAGAGCTTTTGGTTTACACACATCAAAAAGCAAATGTATTTTACATAATGGTTTTTCTCTCTGCATATATCTTATGCAGAATTTAGAAAGACCAATACCTGAAAGGTAAACGAAAGGTAAACTTCTCAGACATGGCTGTCAGGGTCTGTTTGACGTAGAATAAAAGTTAAAACTACAGAAGGTTAGTAGTTCTAAAACAGTCCACAACTTCAACCACAGGAAGCATTCATTTTTCATAGTGAAAAGGTCTATTGCTTTAGCAATACCACACGTATTTTGCTGTTGTAAGGAGAAATTACCTTTTAATATTTTTATCATTTATCTCACAATTTTTCCCCATTTAAAACAGAGTGGGATCATTGGTTACTGCCAAGCAGCCGATCTGTACAAGAATCTTTATATTATCGTCTTTGGAATGATTGTTCCGAAGACAATTCTCTAAACATCAGTTCATAGCTTCAAGATTGTTTTAACTATTAAAGGCAATATCCCCCCCCCATTATTTTTTCTTAACCAAAGAAGGGAGTCCCGCATAAATCTCAAAGACTCACTACCACCTTTCCTTTCAGATCCCATTCTAGCTTCTCGAAATGCTCATTTCAACCTGCATTGAAACATCTGACACATTGTCTTTTCCATTTTAAGTGTAAACTACACTTTTAAATATGAATACTGGCAAGGTGAAGCCTAAACCTACCTACAATGCTTGCTCCTGCTGGAAATTAATATGAGGGGACCAGATAGAGATCAAATAACATTTAAAGCAAAAATCTCAATAATGCAGTAAAGAAGGAATAGAAATATGCTTTGATTTCAAACCCTAGCTATCCAATATAAAGGATAACTTAATTGAGGTAAGGTTTCCCTTAAACATCCAACACTCATGTTGTGAGATTACATCAATTATCAGCTAAATTTAAATATCAAAATTAAATATCAAAAGTTCTGACGAGTAAAAATGCATTTGTGACTGCTTTTGCAGGGGGTCGAAAAGTATATACTATATTACAATGGGGGGGGTACTATTTACTCTCTCTAAATCTCTTTAACAACAGCAAACATGGACTGCAAAAAAAAAAAAAAAAAGCATGAAAATGATACCGGAGGCTGAAGATTTTAGGTACTGCCACATTATTATATTTTAAATAACCATCAATACATGGAAACCATCCAACCCTCCCCCAAACCCACTCATAAAACAAACAATTGATGAACAGAATTCAGTTAAAGGGAATGAAAAGGGTAGACCTTGTGGAGGCCTGCCGTCAAAGCCTAGCTGTGTCAGTTGCACAGGAAGACACCCCTTTTCTTCCTATTACAAGCAATCAACATAATGGAACATTATGATTAATATCATGTAGTGTTAACAGTTTTATAAATTAAAAAATATGCAGAAAAAAAAGCCAAATGTAATAGTGCAGAAATTTTAGCACCAAATCATTTGCAGTTTATGTAAATTGAAAGTTCTTTACCTGTTCCTTTCTTTCTGTTCCGCTAATGTCATTTTTTTCACAAGACAATTTGAGTTTTTAAAAATACTGTTGGTAAATCAACTTAAACATTAGTAATGTCTGTCAGTATAAAAGCAAGAAATGACCAAGCAAGCAAACACTGTTACTAAGGTTAGCACTATGTGGAAAAAAAAAAAAAAAAAAAAAGGGGGGGGGATTGAGAGGAGAGCGTATTCCCTTGCTTTAAATAGAATTTAAAGAGTTTTGAAATAGCAAGGTTTAAAAAAGCAGTAAAAACTGCAAATTAAATGTGTGCAAATTGAATGTGCGCTTTCAAAAAAATAAATATATATTATATATAATTACTTAAGCAATATTACCCAAAAAAAGCCACCACACACACCAAAGGCAAATTTTCTACCACTCTAAGCATATCTGCAGCCCATAAAGGAAGGTATAGTGTGAATATAATGGATGTGCACTACTATTGTCCAAACCTATTGTCTTGAAAGGAAGGTTCTTTACCCTGTTAAAGCATATTAGCATATGTGGGTCATAAAAAAAAAAAAAAAGTTCAAATAGGACACACAATTACAATCCTTTAAAATAAACAGAGCACATGTCCCACTTATATAAGAAAAAAAACATTCTAATATGAATGTACCAACAGGGACGGTTATTTACACAAATATAACAGTATTTATTACCTGTAAAACGTTTATCCTGTCATGCTCTAATTAGAAGTTATTTCTTTAACATAGCGATAAAATGGGTATAATTTATCTATCCATGAACGTTTGGAGTATTTGAGATCCCATACAGTCGCTTGCAATGTAATTAAATCCAAACACCGAATTAAATAAAACAGAAAAACTACTTTTTCCTTTTTTCTTTAAGTCGTGGTTGAGATTTGTTTCATTACAAAAAAAAAAAAAAAAAAAACTGTGTAAAGATGTTGCTTAGTGATTGGATACCTTCCTTAAAGTCATATGGGAAAAGCAGAAAAACTCAAATAAGCTTACTTTGGTGTTCATGTTCTGTGAAAATTCTAGGATTGTGTCAACTCTAGTCCAAGCATCCGGATGTTCTTTTAAGTGAGTGAGTACTTCCTGTGCCATTCTTTGCTATAGGAATCAAATAAAACTGGTAAGTTACAGAGCAACACTTTCATGCAATGCAACAAAATACCATTTTTAAGCTTAACTGTACAAGAATTTCCCTTCTTTCAATTCTGCTAAGCACATTCAAAAAAAGGAAATAGACAATGCATGACCAAAGTTTAGATTGTCTTATGAATAGTGGTTCATGTTAAGCTAATATTGTAGATTTAAAACTAGCATAATTTAACCAATAGTGACACCTAGTGTTTAAAGAGTATCTCTAACCCCAAATACAAATTTACACATAGTGTAGGGGACCCCCCTCTCCAACCCTAAACACCAGATTATTAATTTTAAAAAGTTCCCAAAAATAGACATACTGACCTTCGTTTCCTCAGCATCTGCCTCTACTGCTACTATTGCTAATTGCTAATACTATTGCTGCAGCAATAAGGGTCAGACTGGCTGAGGCCCCACTACAACAAGCCAGAACTGCACACGAACCATGTGCGATTCTATCGCGTTGTTTGTGCATGCAATTTTAATATTTTCATTATGGAACCGCATGCGACTGCGGCAAAAAAAAACCTTGCACAGGAATCGTAAAGCACATGATTTTTTGCATTCCCGGGATTTTCAGGTTATTTAAAACGCATAATCTAATCCCGGCAGAGGTGGGGGAAGAGATCCCATGCAGTCCTCCCGGAGGATAGGGAAGGGGCAGATACCGGAAGATACAGAGGCTCCTATTCTTCAGTTATCTGAACTTTTAGCAGGCCCTGCAGGACAACCATAAGTAGTGGGGAAAAGTTGAGGGGTGGACATGCCCATTAAAGCTACCTAAAGGGCAAGTACTATATAGACAATTGTTTGTCTATTTAAACAATGGATAATGGAAATCAGACTTTTTTTGCTTTAAGGTTTGTCACAAAACAAATACATATTTTATTAAATTGCTTAAGATTGAGGTCAGTCTAAATATGCTTTAAGATTTGATCCCACTAATACATAATACAGGGAATATGGCAAAATGTGTCAGCATAAAAATTACCTGTGCTCCTTCTCCATGATACAAACAATTCACCACGTTGTCCAACAGGTTGATGTCCAGTTTCTGGCTGAAATCCAGCAGCTGCCGAGCTGCATGGTCCGCTAACATGGTCATAATTGCTGGCATAGATTACTGAAAATGTAATGCATACAATATTAGCTGCGTTTCACATGTAGTACAGGCGCATATTAACGTAACTTGATACTTTCACCCAATAAATCACTTAACATCTGCCAAGGAAATGTACTTTACAAACACTCTAAACGAACACTCTAAACTAGTAGATATGGCATGCTGTATCACATTTTCAATATAGGAGTAGTTCTATTCTATGTTTTTTATAATTGTCCTTTCATTTTTATTGTTAAGAGTTTGTTATGGTATGTATCTGTTTTGGATTATTTATAATAGTGGGTTTTAATAAGTGTCACAGAACTGAACTTATATTGATCTGTATACATGGTAAGAACAATCAGTAGGTGGTGGATCTCCAAACTCCCTGGAAATTGTCCACCCTATCTAAATCGAGTCTATTTTTTAAAATTACTCCCATCCCTAAATCGAATTAATGTTAAACCATCCCTAGGACTCTACTAAAAGGACTTACAGAACCCAATCCCTTTCTGTCTGGTTCACACCTCCTCTACTGGTTTAACATGTTGGTTAGGAACACGCACAGCAGCAGGGAAATCAACTTCGATTTTGGCCATCAGCCATTGGCTGCAACATAACCATTATGGCTTTAAATGACTGGCGATACCTGGAAGCTGCATCCTCAGAAGCATCCATGGAAAAGGCAAGTATAATTAAAATGCAATGGGGGGGGGATGAACTGTAAAAGGAGCGAGCATGCACTTTAATGACTTAGTCAAGTGCCCCTTTAAGTCTAACAGGCATCTTGTGAAGGCTTAAGCCTCATGCACACACGATTTCCATCAGTCGGAAGCAACTGACAAACATCTGGCATTCAACAACTTTGGCCATCAATTGACTATTCCCTCCAATATCTTTATTGAGTGTTTGCTACCCAGCATTTCTTACCTTCCGACGTTCCCCCCCTGGCCCATTTAATTTGCGGTCGCAAGTCAATCGCAAAAAAAAAAAAAGGACCAGGCAGCTCTTCAGATGTCACAGGAACGTTGGGAGAACGTCCTAAGAACCTCAGAAGGGGAGTTTGCAGTGTAAAAGCACCTTTAAAAAGGCAAGCAATACATCTTTTGATCAGTAGTTTCTAAGCTCAAGTAGGTCAGTAAAAACTAATCAATGGCCCAAATCAGAATGGGCACTGTGTCACAATGAGTTGATACAACCTTTTTAAAGCCACTTGTTCACATGTACAAAACTATGCATAAATTCCTTTATCTAAAAGTGGACGTAAAACCCAGCAAAGGAAACAGAATTGTTGTGTGAGGTATTCCTGTAGTAGTTTTTTTTTTTTTAAGCTCATTTCAAAATGTATAAACTCTGCACATAGAAAAAGGAAAATCTGTTGTCTAGCAATAACATTGTATAAAGACATTGAGTAGTAAACAAAAACACAAAAAAAAGGAATAATCGGGCAGGTAAATGCCTCACCCACCTTGTAATGTTATTTTTTATTAAAAGTCTAATGCCAATTACTTTTAAAGTAAAGCAATACAGGAGGTAGGAATACTTGTTGCTACTTCCCATACAATTAGACTTGGGGATGGGGATTGATGAAATGAAGTTAGGACAAGAGCAATCTTGAGGAATGGCTGCTACCAGGAAATAGGACTGCACACAGCGAGGACCAGCAGAGACAAAGAGGAATACGTTTCAGGGACCACAGAAATAAAGGAAAGTATAAAATCTCCAGGTTGGTGGCCAATCCCCTTTAAGGTATAAGGTTTAGTTTTTAACACAATAACTGCTGAATGTTTTTAATCTTTATACTCATGCTATGGGCATATTTTATAGAGAACTGGGACTTTGATTGCTATACAATACAAATAAAAAACAAATTGCTTATGCTACTTTTTCAATAAGTCGTTTTCAGACCATTAATTATATGTGTGGTATTTCCAGCAAGGCTTTCTAAGAGGCACTTAGATAGAAAAAAACTTTCCATAATTTTGCAACTTTACATAAAATGGCAGTGCACAGACCCCTAACCCCTACTGCTGGCAACAATTGGAAATGAATTACGGGATGCACTAGAAATTTGTAGTCGTGTATATTTTAAAGCGCTAAATAAGTCTCATGACACATGGCTAATGCCAAGCCAGAGTCCATAAATACAAGCAGACTGCACTCCTTGGCACTAGCATGTGCCTCCATACTTTCCTATGATGCTTAATCCCTGGATAACTGCACAACAAAAATGAGCTTACACACATATACCCTAATGCAGGGTGAAAAGTGCTCCAAGACTAAGACAACAAATAAATGGGATTTTTATTTAAATTAAAGAGACCCTTTCACTCAGAACTAGGGTCTAAAGGTTCGTACACACGTGTCATCGTGAGGACGACCAGCGTTACACGGTGTGTGTCACACGTGTCCGTTTAGGCCGATGATAATTTAGTGTATGGCCACTCAGGCCTCATTGATGATCTGACCCAGCAGGGTAAAAAATTAAAGCAGTACATGCAAACTTGAGAAAAAAAAGTTAGTCCCAAAGTATACATTTCAAAGCACACATTCTACCTTGCTCCTAGAATTCATCAAGCCCTGATTTAAACAAGATTTACACTACTAATTAGGCATTATATAACAGCAAAAAATGAAAGAAAATAAGCAAAAATATAGCATAACTTCTCAAATATACTCCCGGGAAACAGGAATTTTGTTTAAAAAAAAAGGGAAAAAAAGAACCTTTTTGTGAAGGTCTACTAGTTGAGTTGATGGACTTGTTCGGAAGATAAGGAACAGACTTAACCTAAAGAACTTGAGCACTAATGTGACACAGTACATCATTTTGATTTGAGCAGAGGGCAAAGTTCAAATGACAACATTATCTCCAACAATACAAGGCAATAAGGACAGCTAAAAAATTTTAAAATTTTGTTTTTTGCACATGCATGGAAAAATTCAGATATTAAATATCTTTCAACATGGCTAAAATTAATATACTAGTACTAGTAGGCTAGTAGTAGCATATGCAAAAATCCTCTTAAAACAGTGTACTTATGGGCCAGTATTTTTTCTGATTAATCACTGGCCTATTATTCTGTGACATATCACCTGTAAAATTTTTAGTACAATTGGTCATCCTGGACATTGTTGGTAAATTGCAGAATTTATTGAATCTTTCATTAGGCAGATCAATCAGGTGAAATATTAGTCAGAAATATTGTGGCTAAATTGTCCCATGTGTACTAGGCATTAATGACCACTTAGGTCTCAGTAGCAAAGTAGCCAATGCATCTTAAAATGTAATACTTAACTAACTTAGTAGAGGGACTTCTATAAATGTCTATGAAACTGGCAACCCAACAATGTTAGGACAAATTAAAAATTGAGGAAGTATAGTATATGATACTCAGTTAAGTTTTTGGTGACCTCCTCCCTTCTTCAGATCTTTATATTATCTGGCAACTAAAACTCTAAAGTTGGGTACACACCATTCAACAGTATGGTCGGATTGAATGTCGTTTTAGTGTATCGTTGATGGCCATAAATATTGGACTTTTTTCGGATGGGCGCAACTGACTGCTTATCAGATGAAAGAATTGAATGAATGGGAAATCGGATGAGTCTGAAATCCCCTGCCGGTCGTTCGATCATCCAAAGCTACTTTGGACACAACCACACTGAACTCACATAGGAATTTAATATAAATAAAAAAAATTTAAAAAAAAAACAACTAGACAAGAGCAGCGGGAGATTTCAATTTCTTGGTATTTAAGGGAAATAAATTTCAGATCTAACCAAGAAATAAAAATCTGAACTTCAGATGGTAATTCTGTTTATCACAAGTCAAACTGGATTCAACATTAAAGGGCATGTCCACTCTAAATAAAAACTTTTGCCAGGTAATAGAATACTGCCCCCTAGCCCCAACCGCTATAAAATTAATTTAAGAAAGTCCCCAGTTCTTTACTTACCTTCCCTCTCCTCCGGTGCCCGGCCTTCTGCTTGCGAGACACTGCAAGCAGGGGGCAGGACCAGCAGCCGCATCCGTGATTAGCTGAGAGGCAGCCAATCACGGACGCGGCTGCCGGCTTCTCAGAATGCCGGGGGAGCGAGGGAAGGTAAGTACAGTTCAGTTAGTACAGGGCAACTAAATTAATAAGGGAATTAGAGGGGCTTGACCATGCAGGCAGATTGGAAAAGCAGCAATGGCAGGAGGATATGATAACTTTATACAAATATATTAATAGGCCATTGTTCACTAATAAGAATGGTTCAATGCCAACTAAGAGTAATGCTAAACAGAAGTTTTAGCCAACTAAGAATATCTGCCCAACATTATAAGCAAAAGGTTACTAATGTAATATTGCAAGCTGCACTTACAGCCTTTACTTGGTTCAGCACAACTCTTCCCCATAGCACCCACCAATGTATCCAGATATACAACAAATGTGGATGAACAAACACATGTGGTTCAACTATTTATTGTGAAAACAACATGTTTCAGGACTGTCTTGTCCCTTCCTCAAGTATGAGGAAGGGACAAGGCAGTCCCAAAACATTGTAAGTTGTTTTCACAATAAATAGTTGAACATTAGTTATCAATAGATGAACATAGGTGATCACTGAATGTGTATTTACGACAGCCATTGCCAGGCTTTATGCAAAAGATAACATCTGTGTAATGTCAGTAAGTCTTTGTTTTAGTAAGTATAAAATAGTATGCTTTTACATAGTATTGTATCATGCCTGAGGAAGAAGCCCAAGTACATCAATCATTTTAGTCAATAAAAGATTTTATATCAAAGATGTCTCTACATTTCATATTTACAGTGTATTCTCTCACATGACTCTTTAAAGCAACACTTTTTGGCAAGTCTAAACTAAGAAGTCCATCTTCCAAGCACCAACATGGCAGTCACAGAATATGTGGGTACATATTTCAAACTGCACTGCATACCCCCCAAGATATGGACTTGTCCATTCCCATATAGTTATTAAGGTCCAATAAGGGACAGAGATCGGGTTGCCATTTGTTCAAATAGTAGCCCAGTGGCTACACAGCCCTCTGTTGTTCTGTGTTCCTCCAATGTCTGTTTGCATCATACAACTATTAAACTGATAAGTAATGGAGAACCCTTTGGACATCAAACAACCTTATGCATTTATTATGGTCTCACATAACATGTTTCAGATGACTGCCCTTTTTCAAATGTACAAACAGTTCTCCATTTACTTACCGGTATCCATTTAATTGTTGCCATTTGTTCCAGTCCAAAATGATGCAACTTATATTATGTTACTATGTTCAGCCTTTTAGCATGTTGGTTTTAGGCAAGGTCCCACTATGTGCGTTGCAGTGCTGTCCATTTTGAGTGCATTTAGGACAGTGGTTTTTTTCCGCTTGCAGGTCAACAGACATGTGGTTATCTACGCATTTGTCTGCGTGTGCCCGCGTTTCCAGACCGTTTACCTGGGTGTACAGTCTTTGGAAAGACAGGGAACACGGACCAAAAGTCGTGCATGCATGCATGCACAACAAATTGGACCACATAGATTCGGAATGCAAATTATACAGTGGGAACCGATTCTCGTAATTTCCATTATATTTTAAGTTAAATTTTGATTCGCAAAACGCACGGAAAATAACGCACATAGTGGGAACTAACGGAATTCAAAAGAATTATAAAAGGATACAGGTGGCAACTCTAGTCAGGTACTTTGTGATAGTCTGTAATGGAAAGTCACCGTGCATAAACATATAAAAACGTGTTTTTACAAACTACTGCAGTAGTTTTTAATGTTTTTTTTTAGATTCACCCACTACCAATAATAGGCCAATTCTATTGGGTCTGACAGGATTAGACAAGGCTGGGTACACCCTTTTAGATGCTTCGTCCAGACTGTTTGTTTGGCACTTCCGACCAGTCTGCCAGGACGAAGGACTGTGTCTTGGCAAAAGGAGCCACAGCTGACCGTTCGCCCTTACCAAGTATGCGGTCCATAGAGGGAGAACAGCGTTTCCCGAAGACAAATGGTCGACCATCGGTCGTGGAGAGCTTGAAAATCCCTACATTTTTACAGCGTATTCGAAAAATTGCATGGTGTGTACTTTGCCTTAACGCTCGCATGTGTGGATAGAATTCCGTCAATCCTGCAGCCAATGAACTACCGCCTGACCAGTCAGTTCTGACCAAATATGTATGCTTAGTATATTTTAATATGTCCAGATTTCATACTTGATCTAATGTTGGTAGGATTTTAAATAAACTTAAGGCAGTTACTAGGTCCAATTGCAAAAACTCTTCTTTAAACTGTTTTAAAGGGCATGTCCACCCTCACCATTTACTTTAAGCACCAGCGTAACCCCCAAGATTGATTTTATCATTACTTGCACAGCTCAATCCCTCAGCTCTGCTGTCTTCTCTGCATATTATATTTAATATGTACAGAACCAGAGATGGTGTCTACTGGACATAGAGAGGTCAGCTGTATAAGTAACAATTAGAAGGTAAATATAGGGGAAATTGTGTCAGGGTGGGGGGTTAATCTGCTGTTAAAAGTAAATGGTGAGTGTGGGCATTCCCTTTAACCCATTTACAACAAGTACTTACACTTCATTAGCCAATCCAACACCTTTAACAAATAAGTAATTATGGACTCTAATCGAAATAGAACAATTACTTAATTACCGTTGCTGCTTATTTTAATTAGTAAGGGGCACATTGTGTTGGTATACATAAACAAAAATAACTACTTGAAAACTTGTTGAACCAAAACTCAATTTTACAAATACGGACCTAGACAATGTATTGTTCCCTGGCTGAAATTTTAAACAGACATGACACACAGGTTACCTGTTTTTGGACAACAGCTTCAAACATTCACTCAACTTTTGAAAAACATAGGAGTGTTTAGTCACCAATAAAGCTATCAACCATGTGTTTGTAATGAATGTTCATTAGTTAAGCCATGGAGTTGATTCACAGGGGAAACTATCAGGGAGATTCAATGAAAGTTCTTATCGTTTAAAATGGTGCTAATTTTGCCCCAATCAATCAGAACTTATGTAGCATTTGAAAGCTAACATCTGATTGGTTGGGGCAAAATTAGCACCATTTTTAACGATAAGAACTTTTACTGAATAACCCCCTATATATTTTTTTCTTGCCACTGACAAAAAGTCCTATTGTCTACCAAGCTGTAGCTTGAATGGGCAACTAAAGTGAAAAAAACAACTTGCATAGTGCACGTTACATAATGTACCTACTCAGCGTAACCAATAGTATACACAGGAAAAGGGTTGGGATCCTGCACACCTGAACATAAGGTAAGTAAATTGTCAATTCATGCTGGGTGCTCTAGGCGCTGAAGCCAACAGTCAGAATAACCAAAGGAAAAACATGCCAGGCACACCAGTCTTGATAGTGAGAAGTAACTTATTTACTAGTGACGTTTCGGAACCTGTGTGGTTCCTTCTTCAGACCAAACAAAACTGTTTTGTTTGGTCTGAAGAAGAACACACAGGTTCCGAAACGTCACTAGTAAAATAAGTTACTTCTCACTATCAAGACTGGTGTGCCTGGCAGTTTTTTCCTTTGGTTATCAGCGTAACAAGCCCCATTGACTGTTAAGATACATGGTTTTGAAATAGTCCCATGGGGCGGACATCCAGTGGGTACAGGAGGAGAAGCTAAGATATCGCACATGCCAGTCGCATACCTTTGGAAAAGGGGATAATATGGGAATGTTGATGTAAATATAAAAAGGATAATTACGTCCGATTAATGTTACTATGCTGCAACATACCCTCAACATTTCCCATTTAAAAGGTACATTTAGGGCTAGGCCACAATAGTACGTTTCTCACACATTGCGATTGTGATTTGCAATTGTTACGCGTGAGAAACGCAGCAGTGCATGTTAATATGTGGGGGCATACTGATACCCTGCAATGCATTTTCAGAGCGCAGGCAGGCAGGCAATTTTTTTGCGGATCACATGCAAGCAGACAATAACACGTGGGAATATGTTGCCAGACTAGAGCAGTTTTATTTAGCCAGTTCCATAGTCAGAAATAGAAACACTTTAAAAAGTCAGTCACCAGAAGCAAATTTCTAGATCTTGCTATAAGGCCCTGTTCACCAAGAGATTGTATCTGGGGACATGCGAGGTATCTCTAGGCAGGTGATTGATTGACAATATCAAACTTCAATCTTTGTTTGATCAGGTGGGTCATTAGTTATACCAGGGTCGACCGATTACATTGATCATTTTGGATCATTGTAAACAACTGTGGATTGGGAAGGTAAATTTCAATTGTTTGAACAATGATTTATGCATAAAACAGTGCAAAGCCAACATTGTCAATATTGTCCTTCCCCCCCAAACACCTCCTCCTACTAACTTACCAATGATAACACCATCAGTAAGTTGCTGACTGGGAGCCAGGTTTGGGCCACGATCAGCCTGAATGTATTGGGCTAAAATTTAAAGAAAAAAGATGTTTTATTTTCTGGTGCAGAAAAGGTCCTTTAGCCAACAGTCCAATCTTCGACAGGCCACAAATCCGTCCAAAACACTACTAGCAAAGATTGGCTACATTGTTAAAAGTCTGTCAAATATTTTAGGAACCTGGCAGACCACATAAAAAAAAATTGAAGAGCATTAAATCAGTACATCAGCTCCACAAACACTAGAACAAAGTATTTACTTTGATTAAGGAGAACTAACTTACATTTTTAAAAATCCTAATGTGAAAGCTTTTCTCCCAGAAACACCTATACATTGTTAGATTCTTTTCTAGTAAGTTGCATTCATGTATAAGTGAGAAATAGATTCTGTAACCCAATTACAGCCCATGTATTTCAAATACCTTAGGGCCATACCCTCTGGGTCCAGTAGCCGCTGTCTCTTTAAACAAAAAAAACGTGTTACCCTGCATACAAGCCTTCTTTGTGATTTTGTTCCTAGCAAAAGATAAAGCTTCTAAATTTAAGTTTATTTTGTTATGCTGTCACGGATCACCAAAAAAAGCTATAATGGCGGCTCGCGTCCACTCCCGATCGCGCTCCTTTTACCTTGCTGTTTCCAACACCAGTCAGGTGTGCCCGCTGACTAGTGGGTCTCACCTTGCCTATAGTAAAAGAGTAACTCATAGAGTAACGGTTGATACCTGAAACACGTTTAGACCTACCTGACCGTAGCCTGGTTTTTAATGGTTGTAAAAATAAAGGATCATTTTAATTAAGAACATTGGCCTGACCTGGGCTTATTGAGCATTCAGTGGAGGGTGGTGCAGCGGATTTACTCTTTTTGTTTTCACCAAAACAAAAAGCACTTGCTTAATAAACCACAAAGCCCATGAGGTTCTGGGTTCTAATCCCCAAACCTATGTTTACATACAAAACTGTATTGAAATTCCTTTTTGCATAGGGAGAGGGAGGATATCTGTGCTGTTATACGAATGGCTGTCATCTACTAGCAAGCAAAGCTGTAGCTTTATGTTTTCATCTTTAGAGCATTACAGAGCATGTGAGTTTTCGCGTACATTAGGGGTGTCACCCAGCTAAGGCGAAATAAACACACTGCAAAGGGAGAGGCGGGGACAATTGCTTTTTGTATGTTTTTGAATGTGGCTATATGGGTTAGGTTAAATCTTTGTCAAAGGATGCGCTATCTCGGGGTATGAGGGTTATGAGTAAAAAAGTTTATTTATTTCATAAGCCAGACACTCTAGCACAATTATACTGTCAGCCTGATGCATTTCATGGACTAATCCACTTCATCAACCACCTCTGATGAAGTGGATTAGTCCATGAAACGCGTCAGGCTGACAGTATAGTTGTACTAGAGTGTCCGGCTTAAGCTAATAAATAAACTTTTAATTTTTTACTCATACCCCAAGTAGCACATCCAATCCTTTGACAAGATTTACCCTAAGCTGTGTCGATACGGGGAGGCAATGCAGTGGATGACCGCACCGGGTGATGCCTGTTCGGAGTGCCGCCAGCTGGGTCCTGTGAGTTAATCTCTATGTGGATAAGGTTGTCTGGAAACTTTAGTTCCCCTTAAGCTTGTAATGAATATCGTCTCTATAGCAATTTCACAAGGCTACACTAACTAGTTCCCACACCCCAACGTGTTAAAAATCGCAGAGCTGGGGCATGTCAATGTGGGTAGCCACATTGAATGTGTTGCAATCCATTTTCGGTGTGCAAGCGATCACCAATTTTTTTGCAGAGCACATGCACTTGACTAACAGATGTGAAATGTGCACACTTCAGTGTATTGCCTGTCCGAGCATAAAAACATTTTTCAATAATAGAGGTGTGTTAGGGTAGTCACAAAACAGTTTAAAGCAGATGCAAAAAAAACGCATGCAAATGCATTCTGATTTTTTTTTCTAAAGTTTGTCCAGAAAAAAGGACATGCAAAAAGAAAAAGGACTAACCTTTTATTGTAAGTATAGGTTTGCATTTCTAGGTGTTACCTGTCCTATAATTAGATTAAAGTCAAAATGGAAAATAAAACTGGTCAGCCACTGTAAATTCGTAAAATAAGCCACACACACTAAACAATATCTGTACATTGCCATTTTCAGGAAAGGTGTGAATAACTAATTAAGTTACAAAACATACAATTTTGAGGTTTAAAATGCTTTAGCAAGAATTTGTGCAAGGGACTTTTTCACATATATACTTCAAAGGTAAGAAACTTAAACAACAAACTTAAAATAATATTTTCCCCTCAAGAAAATAAATACAAACTTGGTAATGCATTACCAAAACACAAATATATTAAATATGGTCAAACACAGAAGCATTCAGGAAGTTACATTTTACTTTAAAAAAGTGTTGATAAAACACTTTACTAGTCTGCCTGAAACACTGCCTTACATAAAGAACTCAAGCCTGCACACACACGTTTGCTGTAGTTCTTTCACTTACGGTACTTAGGACATACTAATCTTGGCCCAGAGCTAAAAGATAACCAAAAAAATAAAAAAAATTCCTTTCATGATATGCAGTTACCCCTCTGATAATTATACAACTTTTTTTTCCAGCAGTCATTAAACACTCCATCTCAGCCTGTGCATAAACAAGGCCACAAAGTTCTAATGCCTTTTAATACTGTGATTAAGTTTGTCAATGCAGAAGGTCAACAGCTGCCAGCAAGACCCTTTAAAGTATCAGTAAACGACAGTTTGCACAAAATTACAGAAGGAATGATACATGATCAATGTAAAAGGTTTTTGAGTTCTAAGATGTTCATTGATTTCTAAAACCTTCACAGGGACTGTGCTATTTACCGAGTCCTGCCATGCACATCAGCCTCTCCCTGCTGCCCCTCCCTCCTTAGCACGTGATACTTACAGATCTTCCCACACTATACACTTAATATTTCTGGAAATTTCCACTCCAGCTGTAACACACTGCTGATATATATAAAAAAAAAAACACAGTAGCCCTGGTCAGTCACTATTTAGAACTATTGATCCACAGCTGCAGTAAAATGGCAAATAAACCCCGAACCACATGGCTACTACAATCACATTTACACACTGTGGGGGTACAATACCATAGAAATCTGACACCACTCCTTAATATCCTTACCATTTAACAGTAACTGTGACAGTAAATCTTTTAGAATACTGGATGTCAAGTCTTTTCTTGACAGTCCCCCAAAAAACAAGGTTTAGGTTAGGTTAGTTTTATGATATCTAATAGATTTGCCTTCTATATACAACCATGCCCTTCACCTAGTTAATTTAAAAGATCAAATCAGCAGGAGGTGATCTATTATTTCCCTTAAGTTACCACTCACACAATGTACAACCTCATACCATCCTACCATTTAATATCTAGATTTCATCAATTTAGTCCAATCTGTTCTAAATACCTGCAGGGAATTGGGGTCTCATATTAACACAGCTGTGGTACAACTGCACAGCCAGAATGAAGTGTGTGGTCATTTTTAAAGCATATAAATCTGAACTCACATTAAGCTGTACCGTATCAAAAATATGCCAGATATAAAAACAAATATTCATATCCTATTGTCAAATATAATGATATTTAAAGTCACCAAAGAGTTCTAGGACTATATAATAAAAGTACATGTCCGCAAGCTTTTAAAAAAGGTCCTGTATGTCCCCATTTTAAACATGGGTGGATTATTTATTGTAATACACAAATTTGAGTCATGTGACACTGAGGAAATGGCTAAAGGCCACTTATAAGGACAGTCATGGCTCATGTGTATCCTATAGAAACACTTCATAAGCAGTCACAAATGTTGGATTCCCTTTCAAACTTAATGTATCTGATCAAAGCCACCCAAGTCTCATGATTTCTCCATGTTAACCTACCTTAGGGAAGGACTGGCAGTTCCAAGATTATCTCAGGATTTGGGGGGGGACACAAAAAGATAATTTGCAATCATTACATTAACCAGATAAGATACAATCAGATTGGCCAATCCAGTACCACACACACAGGACCAATGATTGGCACCAGTACACCACACACAGGCCAATGATTGGCCAATCCAGTACCACACACACCAGGCCAATGATTGGCCAATCCAGTACCACACGCACCAGGCCAATGATTGGCCAATCCAGTACCACACGCACCAGGCCAATGATTGGCCAATCCAGTACCACACGCACCAGGCCAATGATTGGCCAATCCAGTACCACACGCACCAGGCCAATCCAATACCACACGACCCAGGCCAATGATTGGCCAATCCAGTACCACACGCACCAGGCCAATCCAGTACCACACACCAGGACTGATCTACTTACCGAGAATGGGGAGTTTCTTTCTCCTCAGCCCAACACAGAGAACTTGGGGGGACTCAACCACTTTAAGGAAGGGGGGGGGGATACCGATTTAGTTATAATAATAAAATCCACCAGAAACCTTCACCCCCCTGCACAATGTTAACACCTTCTTACCAATAGAGCGCAATGAAATGCAGGGACATGGATGGGAAGGGTCTGGCAATCTATTCCCCACACTCCCCTGTGCCGCTGCTTTATTACCGTGGAGATCCAGACCAAAATGAATGGGTGTGAGGGGTGAGTGTCCGCAGGCCCTGATGCAGGGGAAGGTGGGAATGTAAATATTGAGGGGGTGTAATTAATGGAAGGGGTTCCTTTCTCACTAGTAATCCTCAATCAGGCCCTGGTACATTGCACGGGGTTTCGGTTTCTCTCGGAAGTTCAGCCCTGTAAAGTAAAGGCGCGTTGGAGCGGGGCTGGGGGGGAAAGAGGCGCTTCTTCTGCTCTACAGCCACACACTGGCAACCGGCTGAAACCGGTTCAGACTGGGACATTCCATCTCCGTAGAAGCTCTCAAGCCCATGGCGCCGCCGAGCGTTTGGAAACCTGCGTGACTCCTCCCAGCGTGAAACCCGATTGGAAGAGGTCATTTGCATACGTTCGACGATTAGTCAAGAACAGCGCCCGTCAAAGTCCCAATCTCTCCGCCCACTTTTCTCCTCTTTTTTTTTTTTTTCTTTTTTTTTTTTCTTTGCCATTTCCAATGTCTTTGCCGCGAAGCGCATGTAGAAGGCGGGGTGATATGTGGGCGTGGCTTTAGGGATGCTGGTTCATTGTGGTTGGTGGGAGAATGGTGCCAATCAACAGGCAAAATGTTTAGTTGCCGCGGAAACAGAACGTTCTTTCCCACCTGATAGCTGGGCTCTGTGAGCTTGTGGATGCTCTGAGAGTGTGGTGCGCTGGGTATGGCAATGGATGTGGGAACAGGGAGGGTCGTAACGTTGACCTACAATTGTTTGGTTGTTGTTGTGTGTGTTTACAAGTGTAGCAATTTTACAGATAGTGACAATCAGCAGTTGTTGTCTAAAAGCCTCATACACATGTACGATGTTTAATCCGACAAACTAACCCCGATCGTGTGCACACGCGTGCCGAATGGATGTTTTGAACAATAATCACACGTGTATGCGTTCAACATCACTGCCTTAGGGTGAGGCCACACTACAACGCACCAAGCACGTGTTTTTTTCGCTATCCTTAAAGCAAAACCGCAAGCGATTGCGAAAAAAATGCTCACCGCGAAACCCGAACGGACGCGCATTCACATGCGCATCAGAAATCGCAGCAACATTTGCGTTCCCGCGATTTCCATGTTAGCGAAAATCACGAACGCGCGAAAAACGCGCAAGTGTGACCTAGCCCTTACGCAAGATCCGTCTGGTCAATCAGGCAACAAGCCCCAAACAAATGGCCATTGCTGCTGACAAAGTGTCCATACACGGCACAATTTTATTTTTTCTATTTTTATAGAGAGGTTATGTATTTTCAATAATAAGTGAAGCCTTCCATAAAGCACGGAGAAAAGATTAATATGAGAGAGCTAAAGAAATGTCCAAGTAAAAAGAAAGATACTCGGTGTGACATTTATCTAACGGTATACTCCACAATTTAATGCAGTGGTAAATATTAAGATACACCTTCCTTTTTAAAGGTAGACTTCCTTTTTAAAAGGCTACACTCGTCAGCTCCGTGCGCATGGAACGCACGGAGTGGATGAGCCCTACCTATTGAGGCTTACCAATCAGAAGGTAGGTGATAATCTCATAGGGGAGGACCTAAACATGCACCTAAGGACAAACAATATGTCAGCAACTTTGAATCTAAAAAGGTAGGCTTTAGCAAAAAAAAAAAAATATGGCAAAAGCATTTTTAAAGCTGCAGCTTCCAATTGAGCATAACTTAATTTTCCAGTCTACTTATCCTTCAACAAAGAAGCAAACTATGCAGCGTGGGAGCGAGGAAAGGCAGGTGAGCTCAGATATTTTTGACACAAGCGAATATAAAATTCACATATAAATTGGTCTGAGCTGATAATAGTTGCGAGTGTTTACACTCAAATCATCTTGTTGCAATAGCTTAACTGTAAACTAGTGGAAAAATTATGCACTGGGCTTCATTCTTATAGAAGTGAAGTCCATGATTAAGAGACGTCCCAATACAGGTATGTTGCTGCTTCTTTTAAATGGAATGTCCACCCCTCAAACTAAAATTCCCCCACTGCTGGCCCCACTGTGTAGTGTAAAGAAGTCCTTAACTTACTCTTGTGGTTCTCCTGCAGTGCTTGTTCAAATTACCAGAAAGTGAAGAGTAGGAGCTGTCTGTGTAATCTGATGCCTGCTGCTTCCTTGTCCTCCATAAGGACTCTGGCATGGGCAATTAAATTGCCCACACTGTAGGGACCCCCAACCCCGATCGCTGTTTAAAAAGTGCCCACACGTACTTATAGACCTCACTCCTCTGAAGACCGTCAGCCGCATCCATGATTGGCTGACTTTCAGCCACTCACAGACACGGCTGCCAGTCCCATCCCTTCTGATCTTCCGTTCCTGAAAGAAACAGAAGAGGCAAGGGCAGAGGGAACGAAGGTGGGTAAGTACAATTCTGGGCACTTTTTAAACATTTTAATATAGTGATCGGGGTATGCTATGTGATTTGTTTTAATTCAGGGTGGTGATATCCTTTAAATCATGCAGTGGTCCTAATAAAGATTCAAAGGAAGTTCGGACTATGTGAGGTCCAGGTCCACAAGCGGCAGTAGTTTGCAGTCTGGACCTGGATCGATCCTGCTTTTGCTGGTGATGATTCCTAACTATGACTGTTACCTGTGAAATAGAACATTTTAACGTATTGTAATTTTTAATTACAATTTAATCTTAGTTGGAGTTACTTCCGACTCTAGGTAATCAAAAATTGCTTGATACTGTCTATCTGATCAATTGCTGGGACAGTATAAGGAATAGCACATTACATCACTCCGCAAATGTGGCTTTTGTTCGTTCCTGACCGATTTATAACACAGCACTTAATATTTCATTCCAATTTCTTTACTAAGCTTTGCGTTCAAGACCAGTAAGTCAAGGTACTGAGAACGAAATTTGCAATATTTATTTAAACGCATTTGTGCCTCATTAAATATCCAATATCCATATTGGTATTTATTTGCCTATGTTTAAAGTCATGTTAAAGGGAATGTTCACCTCACACACTCAACAGAGCTATCGCTCTGGGTAAATCTCCCGAACGCGATTCAATATTGCATTTGCGACTGTAGATAAAAGGGATTGCGAACACAAGCTGCGCAAATGTCTTTTCTGATTCTGGCGCAAGGAAGCAGTTAAAGTCACGCTAACTGATAGCAAAGCCGTTAGTGTGACTTTAACTCCAAAAAAGAGTTAAAGTCACGTCTCTCTCCTGGTGTCTCGAGTCGCCCACACGCAAATAGGGGTTGGCTTCTCCAACGGTGCACAGACAGTGGAAGGAGTTTTGATGACATGGTGCTTGAGCTTCTGTGTCTGTGGGCCATATGATTTACACCTCTCGGTTAGTATGTAGGATAGCCTCCAATATATAGCAAGACTGACTTTGAAAAATGCAGATCAGTCCAGCTGCACTACTTACATTTTATTGAGTAAATTACTAAGCTGGTTTTTTCAGTAACAATTCCCCCATAACTATGACCATTTCAGGAGCGAGGGGGAACCAGGGTCATTCTCCCTGTTTATTCAATGGAATACAGGCAGGTTTTATAAAAGGAATAGTTCACTACCAAAGTTATACAAAATGGATTTTTATATTTCAGACCAAATTAAATAATGAAGTATATGGGATTGTATCAAAATCAATTAACCATAAAGTGCTGTATCAGTGAGGTAGAAGGCAGGTTCATTCACTGCTTTTTTTGTCTTTAGAATAGGAGGTTACAGTGTAACCAGTAAGATCATTTACTTGGCAGTTTCATACAATGTGCCTTCCTTTGGCCAGGTGCCCAGATTTAGTATACACATTTTGACTCTATTACTGCAGCAAGCAATTCTTGTTTGAGGCACCGCTGCATTGGATTTAAAAAATGCAGTGCGTTTGCTTTTGTGTCCGCGGTTGTTTGCGTTTTCTATTTACTACTGTGGGTAAAACGCATTAATAGTGCATATGAGACTAAGTTTGCACTTTTTTCTGCATTCCCATGGACTTGAATTGAAGTGCAAAGTGGACAGGAATGGACACAAATGGACCAAAAGATGTGCACGCATTCAATTGATAAATGGTTTAGAACACAATGCACATAGTGAGAACTGGTTCCTGCGATGTCCATTAAAAATAAAATGTCATTACAGATTGAAAAATGCAAGGGGACGGAAAAGCTGATAGAAACGCACATAGTGGGACCTAGCTCTTAGTAAAAAATACTTGCCGCCCCTGTAGATCCTGATGCCCTATGCCCTGGCCTTTTGGGAAATCTGGCTCTGATGACTGGACATTTTTTTTATTTGCAGGAATGATCTACAATTGATGTGCATGTCCACCCCCAAAATCAATTTTTTCAAGGTACAAAACCTAGAAACTGTTATACTTACATAACTCAGTACTACTTCTAGAAGGAAGATGGCCATGACATCATGTATTTTCACTGCATTTTAAAAAAAATACGATAAAATAGTGGGTTGTACTAGTACAGTGGTGGGCAACATATATATTTCAAGGACTTTATATATGGTAAAAGCAGAGGGAAGCTAAATCAGAGGCAGCCTAAATCAGAGAGGGGCAGGCTTAATCAGAGAGAGGCAGGCTAAATCAGAGAGGCAGGCTAAATCAGAGAGAGGCAATCAAAGTACCAAAGTATTGAAGGATAAGTAAAGACATACGACTTTCTAGACCAACCATTTTAGCCTACTCCTGCACCCTACCTAGCAATTGATTCAGAGGAAGGGAAAAAAATGCATGAAAGGGGGGAAAATTCCTTCCTGACTCCTGATGACAATTGGAACATCCAGAACTACAGTATATAATTAATTCCAAAGATTTTTGGAAATGGTGCTGCCCCCGTAAAATTAGTATTAAACCTGCTCTAACTCGATTGCATGGGTTTTACACTTATTCGGCTGGATAGCACCCATTATTACAACTCCCTGAATTTTTTATATCAGTCCTATGTTTGCTTTGTAAAATCACTATACGAGGACATGGGGATTCTGCAAACCTAATCAGATGTTTCTCAGAAAGCTTGCCATACAGTGGGTTATTCTGGTAGTTGGGGATGCCAATGGGTTTACTTACTGCAATGTCACTGATGCTTTTGAATTTCATCATTACGGTGAGTGTTGCTTTACCGTAGCGTGGTATGAGTTTCTGCAAACCCCAATTTCAGCATATTACATCAGATTAGTGCAAGACCAGCGGACACCTGTTAGAATAACAAATGCAAAAAAGGCTGAGTCAGAATTCCTGCTGTTTGCATAAAATTGGTTTGCATTCAGTACAGCCCTGCTAATTACATTTATTAAGCGCGTCCTCCAATGATCTTATTATCTGATAACACTCACTGGAAGCACCTTATAGCCATCAGGTGTTTTTTCATGTCTCATACACTTCACATCATACAAGTCAAGAAACTTTATATTTATTTCTATAAAATGTGATATTTTTTAGGTTTGGGCAATGCCGTTGAATTAAAATGCTGATTCTAATTAAAGCAGAATGAAATTTCATCAGCAACAACAGAAACCTGAAGAAACAAGTGACAAAACGGAGGATTATGCAAGCGCGATATCCGTAGAAGTGTTATAAAACTGTTGTCCATGGAGGCCCTCTAGCTATTACCAAGTCCTAGTTAAACACCCTTAATCACATGCTTGTTTATCTCTCTCCTAAAGATTTTTTTTCTGCTGTTCTACCTAAAAAGGGAAAGGCATGTTGGCAAACTTTGAAAGTTTGTTTTTATAAGCAATCAAATTCTGCTTGGACCAGTATAAAGGAAAACGGCTATCTGTCATGGTATGTATGAAAAACTGTGAGCTACATTTGCCCATTTGGGTGCAAAATAGTTGGTGTGCAAACCCATATTGTGTCTTTGCCCCACTGTATCTCCAGATTGATTTGTTATGCTTGGGTGGGTCTCAGTGTAAAGGTAAAGTTGCTGTGTGGTATATTGTATTATTAGAATATAGAACCTTAAAACTACCAAATGAGACTAGCAAGGGTAATTTGTACAAATTCAATAAATATCCTAAAGTGCTTGGGTCAGAAGAAACGTGAAGATACTCATGGCTGAAGACATAAAGACACACTATATCGATTCCCAGCAGACCGGAAAGGCACAAGTAAGCATGTGTAATAAATGTGATTGTGCGTACGTTTCTAGTACGCATTGTCGTGAGCTGTGATTGCACAAAAAATGTAGTGTGCTACGATTAGTGGATTACAGTGCACCTAGTGTGGCCACAACAGTTAGTGAATGCTTTTTAACACGATATCTTGAAGTGTGTCCTAGACCTCAAAAGGCTCACAGGGTGGTTAAGTATTAAATTATATATGGAATACTGGTGGGGGTGGGGGTAAAATAAAGCTGGGAAAACTCTGTAACAATTTTTAAAAGATGACAGAATCTTTAAAATGTGGCTCCACACATTCCTGAGTGTTCTCCTTATATAAAGTATAGGGAGATCATTCAGGACTGCCACACTCCCTATAACTGCGGCCGGCTCCCTATAATTTAATACGGGACTGAGAAATTTTCAGAAAGTTCTGATCGTTCCCTCTCATTCAAACATTTACCTCTTGAACACTCATTTTTACAGTACACACGATTCAGTTGAAATTGTCTCTTTAATGTGTGTACCCAGTTTAAGGGAGATAAAAGTGTCCTGTATGGTATCTGTGCCAATGTATAATAGCCCATATAGGTGAGGGTGTTAACTTTCATAAGTATTCTGTATTGTTTGTATCTATTTTGGCTGGGCCGAAATATTGGATGGTTTCTTTGGCCGGATGCAACCAATGTCCGCCAGTTAGTTTGCCCAAATTGGACGAACAAATGAATGGATGCTTCGGAAAGCCACAACCAGTCATGTGGCATTCTATGGATCATACGCTTGGTCATGACAAACTGTCAGCCACGCCTACTTTAGCCACGGTCGACAGTCCTTAGTCCTGGCCGTCCAGTCGGGAGAGCCGAGCGGTCTGTTGGGAGGAAGGATTGGAAGGTGTGTACCCAGCTTTAAGGGACACATACACAATCCAAACTTTGGTCAACTTTCAGCCTCATCAGAAGATAGGAAAATAAAAATCAAATCATTATTACCGTGATTTTGGTTTCCCAGTCAGTCTGTATGGCAGCATTCACCCATGGGTTAATCTCCATATCCACCTCCACGGACAGGAACTAGTTAATTCTATTTAAGCCTCCCCCTCACTTCCTGTGATGTCTTCCATTCCAAGAGCTGAAAAACATAACTTTACAGGGTGGGTAGCAGTGAATGCTGCCATACAGACTGACTGGGAAACATTATATCATCCAACCTCTCACCAAAAAGCATAGTCCCTTCGAAGGGGATCTGGCAGAGGTTAGCCTTTGAGGCTGTATCCGCTGACCATGGCCTATCTGGCAGAGGTTAGCCTTTGAGGCTGTATCCGCTGACCATGGCCTTAACCACAAGGCCCTTCTGGAAGCTACATTTAAAGCTGAAGCCCTAGATGCTAACCTGACTAGGTCCACGGATGCTTCTGCAAAAAATTCAATGCCTCTTCTAATATCCTGAAACATCTCCTTGATTTTAGGTCTCTTCACATTTGAATCTATAGCTTGCTCTGTCTCCTGAGCCCAAAGTTTCATAGCTCTTGAAACGGATGTAAGAGCAGTAGCAGGACGTAACGACGCCCCTGTGGCGACAAACGCCTTCTTCAAATTGTACTCTACCCTTCTCTCCATAGGGTCTTTAAAGACTGAGGCATCCTCCACAGGTAACGTAGTTCTACGGGCCAGATGTACAACTGCTGAATCGACTTTTGGAGGCACTTCCCATAACTTTATATCAGCCTCCGAATATGGATATTTCTTTGCAAACTTTCCCGTCGTGACCACCTTCTTTTCAGTCTTTTTCCACTCACTGGAAATAATTTCCGCAATCGACTGGTGTACTCGGAAGGTAGTAGACTTCTTTTTAACTGACGGGAAGAGTTTATCTGCCGTAGAGACCTTAAGTTCTTCCGTAGTGAGGGACAAAGAGTGTCTAACTGCCTTTATCAAAGGTTCAATCATGGCCGTCTCAAAATTGGACTCCGCATCTAAATCTTCTTCCTCATCCGAGAAATATTGAACGGATTCAAGAGACTCAGAAGATATTTCCCCCTCTGATAATTCTGAATCCGACAGGAACAAAGTCTGTTTAGTGCGTTTTGACCTTCTCTTGGTCTTGCCAGAATCCTGTATTGCCTGAGTGACGGCCTGTTTCAGCACTGAAACTAATGAGTCCAGCTGCACGCCTGCACTAGAAGACGAGGCTCCCGCTGGCTCTACCGAAGCTCCAGGCTCTGGTTCACTCAACTTCTTCGACTTTTCCGACACTGAAAGGCTGCAAAAGAAACCAGAAAAGATCCATGCAGATTCCTTGCCATCTCTCAATGCAAAAAAATAAATGGAATCCTGCTTACCTAGGTCCCCTGGGGTGTCCCTTGCTCCCATTCTCTGATTCCATAGCTACAAGGCAAAAGAAGGGAATAAGGATCCAGGGGAAAAACAAAAAACACATCCAGTAAACAAATCCTATATAAAAAACAAGACTCACCAGGCTCTGATACAGGCAGCACTCAGTGAGAGATAAAATCCAGGAAGGCAATCTGCACAGCAGCCGATCTGCAGCAGCAGCAGTCCACCAGCGCCTGAAAGAACTCCCACACTGGCATCCGGCGCGTCCGCTCTTTAAACCGCTGAACACCGCCGGGAAGAACGCGCTGACGTCATGCGTACGCGAACGCCGGCGCACCGCTATGACGTCAGGACGCGAGGCCGAACCTGGAAGCAAGGGAAAAAATGACGCGCGCGCAGCACAGGGAGACACTGCAAAGCCGGCAACCTACTCACTCGGAGGAAACACGCCGGGGACCCGACACCAAGGTCCTCTTCCCCACAGGCAAACCCACAGGGCGCAACACGGGGGGCATCAGGAGCAAGAGAGAGGCAAGAGGGCTCCTGGACAACGCCACAATGGCAGGTAAGCATGGCGGACAGGAAAAAAAGACATCACAGGAAGTGAGGGGGAGTCTTAAATAGAATTAACTAGTTCCTGTCCGTGGAGGTGGATATGGAGATTAATCCATGGGTGAATGCTGCCATATGACTGGGGAAAAAATTTTATCAGACCAATCCTGTACAATCAGGATTGGTCAGTGTATAGCAAACTCTGGATGTAATTGAAAATGTGATTTATAATTGTAACTAGTTAAAACTAGACTAAGCTTAGCTACATGGCACGCATGCAAAATGTTTTCTTTAAAGGAGAACAATAGCTTGCAAAATCACCCTCCATCCTTGAAAAGTAACCAGGATAAGGACCTAAACTGTCCATAAGTGCTAGGCCACACCAGCCCGTTTTAACACGCAATCCGATTGCAATAAGTTCTTTTGGCCACACTAGGTGCGTTGCACTGAGATCCGCTTACCGGAGCCCATAATTTTTTGCGCAATCGCATTCGCTCCAATGATGCAAGATTGGTGTATAGCATGCACCGGAATTACGATTTGTGGCTTTTTTTGGAATAATTGTCCTTTAAAGGACAACCAAACCCCCACCCCCTTCTAATGTTCCCAGGGTAAGGAACTAAAAGTCTAGCAGGGAGATTCACCCAGAGCCGCAAGCTCCCTGGTCAAATCTCATGTAGCGGATTTATTATAGGCTGTGCGACTCTGGGTGAATCTCCCCCCCGCATGTAAGTATTTAGCGCCAGCTATTAACTGGCATTAAATACTTACGCGCAAACAGCCAAGAAGCCTCTGGTAAATTGGTTTGCGATGGCTGCGAGGGTGCCTCTTCCGGTACTTGTGCAACCGTGGCAAAGCGAGAATTAACCGTAAATTGGTTAGTGCAATGTTAAAGGGCTGAAAGGAGCACTGCATACCTGCAGCACTCCTCCTTAAATCACCCTGTAGGTCCTCACCCCTGTGGGTACATTAGATTTATTGGTAGTTAGCATTAGGAATTTCAAAATGTAATTTATTCATGTTACACAAATTGCTTATTTTTTATTGGACACAGTTGTTCAGAGAGTTTGTAATACAGTTAGCAGAAGTAAATACTGTACCCCTATGTCCAACATCCTGTAATGAATCGAGTCCCGAAGGGACGAGTTTCACTATATCTTTTAGGAGGAGTTCAGACTGTAGGCCAGGTTGAGTGTAACTAGCAGGAACGAACTGGTCACTGGAGATTATCGATACTGGACCCAATGGAGCTGTTACTATAGAGCAGGATTCAAAGGAGCAAGAAGCAATGGCTGGGTACAATGGCTGGAACAATGATGTAAGGCAATGATGCTGGATACAATGGCTGGATACAATGTGGCTGGAACAATTGGGGTTGATGAAACAATGAAGCTGGATACAATGGCTGGTGATACCAGATGGCTGGAACAATGGAGTTGAAACCAGATGCTGGATACAATGGCTTGGATACGATGTGGGCTGAACAATGGAGTTGAAACAATGCTCGGATACCATGTGGCTGGAACAATGGATGTTAACAATGAGTGGATACAATGGCTGGATACAATGTGGCTGGAAAATGGGGATATGAAAACAATGCTGGATACAATGGCTGGAACAAAGGCGATGGCGCGAACAATGGAGGTGGAACAATGCGGATACAATGGCTGGATTACAAGTGCTTGTGAACAATTGGAGTTTGAAACAATGCTGGATACAAGGCTGATACAAGATTGCCGAAACAATGGAGTTGAAACAATGCTGGATACCATGTGGCTGGAACAATGGAGTTTAACAATGCTGGATACAATGGCTGGATACAATGTGGCTGGAACAATGGAGTTGAAACAATGCTGGATACAATGGCTGGATACAAGATGGCTGGAACAATGGAGTTGGAACAATGCTGGATACAATGGCTGGATATAATGTGGCTGGAACAATGGAATTGAAACAATGCTGGATACAATGGCTGGAACAATGGAGTTGGAACTATGCTGGATACAATGTGGTTGGAGCAATGCTGGATACAATGTGGTTGGAACAATGCTGGATACAATGGCTGGATACAATGGCTGGAACACTGGCAGGTAAGGAGCGCTACAGACTGACAACCTGACAATCCCTCTGCGATGGATTTTTGCGCCGGCCAGCGTCTGGAAGTGGTGACGCCATGACGCCGATGTCCGGCGCCAGTGACGTCACCAGCCCAGGAACATCAAGGGAGCGTGGCAGGTAAGATCCTTACACATCCCTGCCCTATAGGCTGTGTTAAGTTTTATGGCTTTGACTGTGATTCAGAAAAATTTAATGAACTTTAAAAGCACGAATCACATTTACTTTTTCTGCCACCCTTCTATTTATTGTGCTCATTATGTATGAGAGCAGAGCGCCAAACTGTGGCTTAATCTTTCAGTGATAATGTGTTTGTCCTTAGGGTTAGGTACCTTAGAATTCACTTGGTCAACATGAACAAACAGTATAAATATTTTTCTAATGAATATTATGTGCCTTGTTCTTTTTAGACTGAAGGGGAAAAAAGGTTTCAGTATTGGCCCAGGAATAGTTTAGGGCAGACACGTTCTAGTGTTTGTGAGAGAAATGCTGTTAAATAAACAATTATTGTGGCATTTACGATTAACTTTCTGGATTACCACTATTAAATTATTTAACTTTATCTAACTCTTTAGCGTTATTTTAATTCTTTTTTTCTTTACAGCCTAATATATTTCCTTAAAGGGTATCTCCACCCCCAAACACAAACTTTGCAGAAGCGGCTGATGGTTATTGAGAGAGCCGAGGGACTATTTCTGGGCAATTTTTAAAGTTAAACCATGGTGTTTATGGTTGGGGGGGTCCCCTGCACTTCAGCAAAGATTGTATTTTCTTAAAATTTACTGCAGCACTGAGGGATCGGGAGGGGTGGAGAGGGAAGAGAGCTCCCTGGAAGAGGACAAGGAAGAGGCAGATGCTGGATGACACACAGAGAGACTCCTACTCTTCATTTTTCTGGACTTTCAGCAAGCCCTGCAAGACAACCATAAGGATCTGGGAAATAAGTTAGGATTTTGGAACACTACACAGTGGGGCCAGCAGTGAGGCAAATTGTACTTGGAGTGTGGCCCTTTAATCTTTATAACAATAAAAACAGCAATGAGTTTGTTTTATACCTTATACTAGACATTAAGCCCGTTACATAAACGGGCGCTAGAATACATGTGTAGAAACATTTATTTTTCATATAAATATGAATATAAATATTTCCATACACTTTGGAGGGACCTTTTCCCCTCAGCCCCTGTCCATACACTTTGGATAGAACTGTTTTCCCTCAGCCCTCCATAAGCTAACTGTCCTTTTCCTTTAGGCGTGTTCTCTAAAGAGGTCTTCTGTCTCTTTAACTATTACGCTATTACCTGGAAATAGCAGGTACTGTGCAGCCATCCATACGCTTTAGCGTCTAAACAGTTACCATGACAACGCTTTCCGCGCATGCACATAATCAACCGGCGCATCTAAACAGTTACCATGACAACGCTATCCGCGCATGCGCATAATCAACCGGCGTTTCGCGCATGCGTTTAATCAACCGGCGCGTGTGTTACTGAAGGTACGCTGATGGAGGTACGCAAAAGTAAATTATGCCGCACAGTAAAAGACTTTCCTGCACAAAAGGAAATGAAGGGGCTGAGAGGCTGCGGTGGGGGAGGTAGAGCACTGTCAATGCACTCTGTAATTGCCTGGAGGCAAGGGCGTATCTAGGGTTTAAGAAGATCATGGGCACTTATGGGCACTGCATGCACCGCGCATAGCGCGGCACAAATTTTCTATGTCACGCCCCTTTATCTGCCCCAATTAAGCCACACCCACTATGTATTTAATAGAGATGGCCAAAAAGACACAGACAGATAGACAACCACAAACATAGACACACAGCCCTGTCACAAACCCCCCGGTCCCAAAACGCCCCAACCACCTATCCGTTACCGGAAAACACACTCCAAGCAACCGACAGGCGGACGGGACAGATCAGACCCGGTGGGTTTGGTGAACAAACTATATATTACACAATTAATATTACTAAATATCAATATACTCACTGCCACCACATCCCGATTAAACAGCGGAATGACCTGTTACCTATATGGGGATATCCGCTCCCCTACTTCTAACAACCTGTAAGGAAATTGGTTATTCACACCTAATATTCTATACACAGTTATACAGTATCTCTATATGCCTACACAATACTTCTCTATGGTAGCGTACTTCAAAGACACAGGTTTGTTTTGGGATATACTCAGAATAGGACAATAGCCTATAAATGATTTTATATCATTTATTAAAAGTTGACAAAAATAGTGCATAAAAATATAAAGAAAAATAAAATAAATCACTGAACATAAAGCAGTAACACAAGTGAGGGTAGAATTGGGTAAAAGAAGAAATACTTAGAGATAATTGGCATCTGAATAGTCCATGAGAAGAGTCCAGAACTTGATAATCCAGTTATTGGGAAAATAATAGTCCAAATGATAAGTCCTGCGTTAAGCCAATACGGTCTGTCCAGTTGGCTAGATGTTATTCCAGATGTTATTGTAGATGTTATGACAGACTCCTTGGGATGAGACCCAGTTCCATTTTTATCCTTTCTTCAGAAAATGGGAGTGGTCAGGTCCCTAGAGGGGCGGACTTGGTTCTGCCCCTGAAGGTTGGTCCCTAGTTTTGGAGGGAATTGTAAATATCGAATTCCAACCCCCAGCCATAATCCATGAACCATACATGTCACATTCAACATAATATCCTGATGGTCCATAACTAATTTTTCCCAACAGAACAAGACCAAATACGACATATCTGGGGTATCCTAGGCCTAAGAAGGATAATATCCCAAGTTTGGCTCGGGCTATGATATTGTGTCAGGTCTCTATAAATGTAGAATTAATTACTGGATAAACTGGGGTTATTTATGAAAACCTGAAATAATTCTACATCCGGAATTATTAAGGAATATGAATGACCTTTGATCTGCCAGTTGGTTTCTGTTCAAATCCCAACTAACAGATTCCCTGCTGTTCTCGTTGCATACCAGTCTATGACATTGTTTGTTTATTATGGGGAATTCACACCTTCCCCCATTGAAGTTAGACCCCTTGCTAGTCAGCTAATTTAACACCAAATGGCCCTGGCTTTGGGGAAAACATGAATTAACTCTGCGATTACCAGAACAGTGAAACAATGTGGAAGCTACCATGCTGCTTGATCATGCCATTAGGGTGAAATAATTGAAAATTGGGGGTGCAATTTCAGATATTGTCTATGGCGTTTTACATTGAATACCTGTTCGTCACAAGCCCGATAGTGATAAACAGACAGAAAGACAATGAAATAGACTCAGAAATAGAGATCAGAGTTGGACACAAATTAATGACACAAAGACACAGTAAACTGGCAATTTCATTATGTACTGGTAGCAATTTGGTCATTTTAAACTTACTGTTGTGTTCAGTTGTAGTCAGATGCTTGCCCACATCTTTGGCCAGGGAGACCTTCTTGTACCTTCTACATGGATCTCTACCCCCTATCTATCTCTATCTGTCCCTTTCTCTATCTGTATATCTATCTCTATCTATATATCTGCCTCTTGTTTATCTATTTTAATCTGTCTGTCTGCCTATTGTCTATCTGTCTCTCTATCTATGTCTGTCTGCTTCTTGTCTATCTCTCTGTGTCTCTCTATCTAACTCTGCTATCTATCTGTCTATCTATCTATCTATCTATCTATCTATCTATCTATCTATCTATCTATCTATCTATCTATCTATCTATCTATCATCTATCTATCTATCTATCTATCTATCTATCTATCTATCTATCTATCTATCTATCTATCTCTGCTTTCTAGCTATCTATCTATTTAACTCTGTTACTGTGCTATCTATCTATCTATCTATCTATCTAATGTGATTTTTGATACAGCATTGTTACCTGCTGTGCAGTCACAGGTCAGGGATAGAAAACCAAGTTGGATTCCCAAGGCATGCCCATTGCCTGCTGTTAAACAGAAGCGAGTTGGAAATTCCTCAGTCCCTCCTCCTTCCTGCACAGCACTCTGCATCGGCTACAATTGATGTGACCCGTCCACAATGTGATCGTGGAGGGACCCTGCCAGGGAGGGATTGTAAATCAGACAGGGAGGGATTGTAAATCGTGAGTAGAATTAGCTGTGTTGGGGATGTCCTGAAGGGAGGATTCAGTATGTTCTCTCTCTCCCTCTGTCTGCCACACTCTCCACTGGCAGGAGTTTAAATCTCCCGCTCTCCCTGCTGTGCACTGGTAGGAGGGCGGGAAGGAGGGCAGTCAGCACACATTAGCAGGTTCGGGGCACTTGCGCTATCATAGCGCTAGCAGGACATTCGGGCACTTAGCAAAAGACAACAAAGATAAGCTACTGCCTGGAGGGAAACTGCAGCAGCCTAAAGAATAGAATGCACACCAAGTGGCAAAAAGAGGTAACTGCAGGGCACAAACACAGAGACACAGGGACGCACACTTGCATTTTATTATATACTAGACATTAAGCCTGTTACAATAACAGGCGCTAGAAGCCCAGAGTGCCTCCATCATCCATGTCCCAAGGCCACAGTTCCCTCTTAGTGTCCCAGACCCAGGGTCCCCCCTATGTCCCAGACCCAGGGCCCCCCCTCTGACCCAGACCCAGGGCCCCCGTCTGTCCCAGACCCAGTGCCCCCCCTCTCTGAAGGGAAAAGAAGCAGCCAATCAGGTAGATTGCAGCCACACACACACAGACACAGGGACGCACACTTGCATTTTATTATATAGGATGATTCCCCTCAGCATTGTCGCTGGTATTTACAAACAAGAACTTGTTTTCCCCAGGCTGACTTCTTGACATCAAACTCTTCCTTGCTTTACATTGTGCAAACATTGAGCTTAAAAAGGAAATTCAGGGTTAAACACTATTATTTATAATTTATATTACACAGGGTATTCTACACATTATCTTCATTTTTGAAAAATCTGTTGATTTCATGCCCATTGCTATACTTTGCTGGGAATTGTAGTAAACTGCTATTTCAGGTTCTGTCACATCCTTTGTTCCCAGGATTCACACTTCCTTGGAATGTTTCTAACAGTAATTTCTACTATTGGCTGTTGGATGGGTCTACTGAGCAACTGAATCTACCCAGGGACTGAGTCAAGGGCAAGAACATAAAGGCATGCGATTTCTCCTTTTGAGATGCAATTGTGCATAAAAATAGTGATCGAATGCGATTGTGTATCGCAGAGGGAAACGTAACCCCATGCGTTGCCGCAATTGCATTGTTTGCTAAAAATTGCGCAAGTGTGACCTAGCCCTAAGAGACAGTATTAGGGGTCTTGCAACCAGAAAATCAATACTAAGCTAAGCCACACCAACACGTTTTAACACAAGATCCGATTGTTAAAAAGAGCACACTAGTGTTGGCCAGTTCGCTCCGATTGTGTTAATGCTCGTGATTTTGTGCGTTGTAGTGTGGCCTTGGCCTAAGTGTACACCAAACATGCAATTTAAAAACACTTAAAGGATAAGTGCACTGTAAACACAAGTTTAATTTAAAGGGTAACTGTGGTCTCAAATTCCTCCAAACTAGTAAGAATTATATAAAAATCCTTCCATCATACCTTCAAAATAAAACCTAAATCACATCTATAGATAAAATTTGCGAGAAGTTATTGCTGAAAAGGTTCAGCAATATTACTTCCTGCTTGAACACTTCCTGTTTTCAGCCATGTGACCAGCTTGTAGTCATGTGACCAGCCTCAAGTAACAAATGGCCGGACGGCTGGGGTACTTACAGTACTCTTTTAGCTGGAGGCTGATAGTCCGGAATGTGCGTGACACAGAGGATGCTGGGAACTGTATGCTGGAACCAGGAACAAGGTGCTGCTGGGAACTGTAGGCTGGGAACAGGAACAAGGTGCTGCTGGGAACTGTAGGCTGAAAACAGGAGCAAGGTGCTGCTGGGAACTGTAGGCTGAATGCTGGAACAAGGTGCTGCTGGGAACTGTAGCTGAATGCTGGAACAAGGTCGTGCTGGGAACTGTAGGTCTGAATGCTGGAACAAGTGCTGCTGGGAACTGTAGGCTGAATGCTGGAACAAGGTGCTGCTGGGAACTGTAGGCTGAATGCTGGAACAAGGTGCTGCTGGGAACTGAATGCTGGATACAGGCAAGGTAGGTAATGGAGACAGGCAAGGTAAGTACTGGATGCTGGATACAAGCAAGGTAGGTACTGGAGACAGGCAAGGTAAGTACTGAATGCTGGATACAGGCAAGGTAGGTACTGGAGACAGGCAAGGTAAGTACAAGGAGCAGGAGCGGAGCAGGATCCAAGGCAGGTGAGTAAGGAGCCAGGGTAGCTAACGCTACTATCGGGCGCCGGGTCCAGGAGGACGCCGGCTTTTAAAATCTCGCGCCGCCCGGCGGGTCGGCGCGGGACCGGAGCGGCAGGTAAGTTCGTGACACCTCAGCCTGGATTAATAGGCTCTCCTTGTCACTGTCAATTTTTTCTCCAGGTACTTCCTGATTTCAAAAGCATTAAGTCTTAACTGAGCATGCTTCTCCCCTGGGGCAGACGGGCGGGGCCGAGGTCAGGTGATGTCACTCAACCTACTGAAAGCAGGAACTTTGAGCATTCACCCCAATGTAATTTCTTACAGGTTCCAGCCACAGATGTGATTGTTGGCTCATTTTAAAGGAAATACTGCAGGCTTTCATTTAACCCTAACTTGTTTCGAGACCACAGTTGCCCTTTAATAGTAAGATGCAGCTTTCTTTTTGAGAGTTGCTTGCTTCCCCTCTTCCTTTAGCCTCAAAATCCATGATTGTGATGTCCGTGCGCTCGTGCATGCTCGCGTGCGCCGCGACATCACGCTCGCGCATGCACATCACAATTACAGACTTTGAGGCTAAAGGAAGAGGGGAAGCAAGCAACTCTCAGAGGGAGTAGCTCACCAGCCTTAACTTTACTTCCAAGATTTACAGCCACACATGTAGGCTCAGGAGGGACCTGGGGGGAATAAAGGGGGGGGGGGGTTTTTTAAAGCTGCATCTTACTATTAAACTAAACTTGTGTTTACAGTGCACTTATCCTTTAAGTGTTTCAACTTTCTTTTTTCCACATTTGATATAAATCTATGAATTTACATGGGAGATTTTAGGGGTGGATTACAGGTTCCCAGAATCCCAGTTTATGCTGTTTTACAGTTACCTGCAATGCTGGTCACCGGAAAATAAAAGGGGTATCAGTCAGAAAGGGGATTAAAACTATGAGAGCCAAGATGCAGGTATAAAATGTGTAACTTAATTGAGGATAAGTGTGAAACTGATCACATAGACATTGACAAGGCCAAACAGTATCATAAATGGAAGGTAATCCATATGCTAGTTTCCCTAGTACCAGACAGTATTAGCATTAACTGCCCTTGTGTAATCCTAACTAGAGATGGCCAAAACTACTTAGTTTCATTCCGTTATTGGATTCCCGGATCTCAGGAAATTCCCGAAGATCCAAAGATCAGAAAATGGAATGAATTTTCAAAGATTTTCGAATGTACATAGTATTTTCGATAATTTTTGAAAATATCTTTGAACATTAGGAAATCCCGAAAATACGATTGGAGACCACTTTCAAGTTTCCGATCGTATTTTTGAAAATTTTCAAATGTTAGAGGCTATTTTAGAAAATTATCGATTTTCAAAAATAAGACAGGAAACGCAAATATGGTGTACAGTCGTATTTTGGAGGATTTTTGAACAATCAAAGCTAGTTTCAAAAATTATCGAAAATAGCTCCGTACATTCCTAAATCTTCGAAAATTTCTTCCCGAAGTCCCGAAATCCGGAGGATCCGTCTGGGTTCGGACAGATCTTTCGGATTTTGGAACCGAGGGGTTCCGTGTTGGATCCGGGTCTGTGTCGGACCCGGATCCCATCTCTAATCCTTACCAGTTAAAACACTAAGCATAGAGGGCTATAAAGTAACAATGGTTTATATGGCAATATTGTTTTTGCTGTAATAAGTTATACATCTGCAACGAAGAATATAAATATTTTTAAATTTTGAGATACTTTATACATACAAAACCTTATACTTTTGTTTTGTCATGGAAATGTTTGCTAACTTCTAATAATATTCTAATTTTTAATAAAGGCATTTTTATACTTTAGTAGTGGCCTTTAAAAGAGGGCATGCACTGAGCATTGTCAATGATACCCCATTCAGGGACCCCTCCCTTGGAAATCCAGTGCTTGCCCCTGCTTAACACCCTGTCAATGCTTAATGGTGCAAACAAAACAAAACAGATTTACAATATAGAATCTGGAAACAACATATTTATCAACAGGCCCTACAGTAGAACAGAAGTTCCAAGTAGATTAATCAGCAACCATTTGGTAATGACCAGCAATGCCAATCATAGCTTCATTCCAATGCTGTTGTTTGTCATCCATTTAACTTGCTCTCTGTGTTTGATTGGTGGATTATTCCTTTCAAGTTAAGAAACCTGAACTATTTTTTGTTTGGTATGTTCCATTTGTCCTTTGACGTTGATTTTCACAGTTTTATACATCAGTTCTAGTTTTTTGGTAGTTTTTAAAATTGTAATCATTTCTGACACAGCAACAGGTTTTACAGGTATGGAACAAAGACACATATTGTAAAAGCTGGTTAATGTGTGTATGCACATAAAGTTCCCTTAGGTTGAATTGATAAACTGTATCAATCTTTAGGAATAGAAATGAAAGGTATGAAAAATTAGTCTATCCCCTACTTGATTTCATTATTTGGTTAAGGGAACTAAATTAAGACCAAAGTTATTATCTGAAATCCCATTTTGATCCGACGCGACGTCTTCGGGCTGGCGACACCAACCCCACTCAAAAAAAGTTCTGAAATCTGATTGGTTAATGTAAAGCAAGTATTAAAAATTGACCAATCAGAAACGGATTATGGATTTCTGCAAACCTATATAAAGAGGAGCTTTCCGCCGCGGAACTCAGATGCCATCGCAGTAGATGGCTGAAGAAAGAAGAAAGAAGCGGCTGGCAACATCGGCTCCGCTGAGGCCGGCGGTGCCAGCAGGCTCACTGGCGGCCGCAGTGAGTCTGCCTGGCATCGGCGACCTGAGTGGGGTTGGT